>JBBPDA010000030.1:13770646-13783120 GCA_037974385.1 Arnoldichthys spilopterus
AAAGTTTTTGAGGAGGGAGGAGAAAGAGAGAGAGAGAGAGAGAGAGAGAGAGGGAAAAAAACTTTCTCTCCCTCCCTCTGCCACCACCTCGACAGATCTGCCTCTCTGCTCCGGCGAACGCTTCGCCGAGCGGCTTTTTGTGCGTGCGCGTGTGCGCGCGACCCTCAAGATGCTATGTGAACTTCACGCGGAAAAAAAAACAAAAACGGCGAGACCCGAGTCAGGTCACATAGCAAAGCCGCGAGTGCTGATCGAGCCCAAGGTGCTTGTGTGTTGTGTGTGAAGGCCCAGTTGTGATCAACTGTGTACATGTTGAAACAGTGCTTTTCGGATGGGAGAGCGTGAATCATCGGCAGCTCATGAAAAGGTCGCAGCCCAGGCTGCTGATGGGTGAGGCGGGGGCACAATGTGGATGTGGTGGAGTGAAGCCACACAGTTCATGTTCCGACAGGCTTTTTTTTTTTTTAACCTTCGCTCCAGCATTAAGGGGCGTAGCGATACGCAGTGCTGAGGTCAATATTCACTTCCACCTTCCCTCCTTTGTCTTGTGTGTGTTTGCAGGATGTGCACTGTAATGTCCGTATTCCAGTAATACGTGTCTGTGCAAAATAGCCATTATGTGAAACAGTGAACTGAACTATTACACACCTGAGGTCTCATTTAGCACTACATACAGCATGTGTCTTTTTTCACTGAGACGTCACCAGATTTTTTGAACAAAGATGGAAGATGAACATGAGTTGGACACTGAGCATTCAACAAAAGACAAGTGACCCTTGGAAAAGACTGAAGGGCCTCTCGTCAGTACAGTTTTAATGACCATTATGCTACTATATTATGTATGTTTGTTTTTTTTAAGTAAATAGCTCCAGTTCTAAAACCTAGCGGACAGAGCCACATTCCTAGGCCATCGTAAAATACTCAGACCCCACAGATCTAATTATAATAAGCATTAATTTGATTTTAAAATGCTGTTTACTGAATAACCAGTGAATGTTATTTTGTATGGCAACTACAAACTAGTGTTAAACTAGAAGGCCTTGGTGGAAGAAGTGTTTGTTAATGTAAGTGCTATTGTTAATAATAAAATGAATTATTGTACGTTAATGTATTTTATCCTATTTTATTTTGTTGCTCGGCTTAGCGTACAGCAGTAAAATCACTGTAGTGCGTGGCCTCTCGAGGCTTATTGCTTTAATATGGCGGGTATCAATGTAACATGTTGTATTGCACTAGTACAAGCTGTTTGTAATGGCAAACGGGATCATTTTACAAACACAGACTGTGCTCGCAAGACATAATATGTGGAACAGTACTCCCAGTGTTTGGGCGTAAAGAAAAAAAAAATCCACTTCGCTGATAAGATTGAAGATTGCATGTACTGCGTCTATGTACGCCATGCAATAGGCATGCTATTCAGGGACCAGAGCAGATGACAGTAGCGGTTGTCAATAAAAGAAGAAAAAAACAAAAGAGCTACAAAGTGACAACAAACATTTGTCAGACACTGACAGATAGGGATCCTGTCTTGCGCTCGCACACAGACGCACATGTATGAGGCTGTGGCTGTCGAATATAAAGGCCAAATCGTGAGCGCTCCTAGCTGGAATAGGGGTGCGTCAAAGAAAAAGCAGGCAGCGAAGGGAAAGAAAGCAAAGTTCTGGAGTGTGCGTCTGGGTGGGGAGGCTTGGTGGGGGTGAAGTCATTGTGGGGAAGCGGAGCTGAAGTTTTTGGAACTGACACCCGAGGCCTCAGGATTTATGAGGCCTGCTGCCTAGCACAGCACCACCGCAAGCCACTGCAGGGGAAACAAAGAGCGAAGCCGGCACTGTGTGGCCAATTACCGCACACAGCCAAGGGAGAGAGAGAGAGGGAACGAGGGAAGGAGGGAGCGCTCGGTCAGTGTGTGTGCTTGCGTGTGTCTGTGTGACAGGGGGTCAGGTCAAACCACACCATCTGCAGATACTGCAACTTAATGAGAGCCGCTTTTGGTGTGCGGTCGCTGGCAGCCAGAGTGACCACTCGTGACCCTTGAGAGTGCATGTCTACCTAAGCAGGGAATGTGTTTTAGGGTACAGGCTTCTAAACACACTACAGAACTGCGGGAGAGTGTCGCTGACTTTGCTAAATGATGGTCTGTTTAAGTGACAAAAGTCTAAGCCAGACTGCGGCTCTTATTGACGTGGTATTAAGGAAGGAAACTTTAATGGCACCCAAGAACAACTTTCACCCAACGCTTAAGAGGACTCATGTACCATCACTCCCTAAATGAGCCCGACACTTAACGGTCAGAGTGGATGAAGCTAACACATGGCAGAACCATATGCTGGGGCTAGATTAGGAGCGAGCGAGCATCTTTCTCACAAGGCTAAAACGCACACGTTTGTGGTGCACTAAGCTGTGATAACTCTTCAGTCGGCGGCATATTGAGGCCGGCATCTGCAAGGCGTTAAGTTATTCTTAACTCTTCTATATTACGCATGTGTCTTTTGGAGTTGGTTCATGCTACGAGTGCTAATGCATTAGCTACTAGGCTAAAACCACACCAGAATGACTCAGCGCTTGGCAGCTTAAAAGGCTGCTGATCTGAGAACAATGAGCCAATCATCCAGGGAGTTTTCATTAAAAGGAGCCACTAGATTGACAAAAGATACGAGGACTGAGTTAGGACTTCCTTATTCAGAGCTATTCGCCGTTATTACACCTGTGCGAGACTCCAGGCCGGATCACCAGGCACTCTCCTCACACCGTCCACAAACTCACTGATCCCTGATATCCAATATGGCCATTTCTGTTCCCCGCCCCCTCTCCTACTTCCCAACCAATGGCTTTTTCCCGTTTTCCCTCCGTTTTCGGCTAGTCTCTGCACCCCGAGACACTCGATATGCCGGAGCAACCCAGATTTTCTCTGAGAAACTTGGCAAAAGCCATCCGCTGGAAACAAAAAGAAACAAAGAGTAGAAAACCGGCTCCCAGCTCATTAACAAACCCATTTTCAGTCATCCACGGACTCCCAGCGCCATCCCTCCGTCCCTCCAACCCTCTATGCCTCCATCTCTTCATCCCGTCCTTCTGTTTTTATGGCCATTTTATTTAACTCCCATTGCTGTAAACCCAAATGAGCTTGCGGGGCGGAATTTTAAAAGCCGAGCACCGCTTTTCTTTTCTTTTTTTTACTTCTTCTTCTTCTTTTTCAACTGTGTGTAGTTTTAAAACCCTCACCTCTCCCTCCCTCTCACCCCCCCCCCCTCTGTGTCCTTCTCACATTTTATACAAGTGTGCTGCACATTATCGTTATAATTTTCGTTCCCACGAGAGAGCAGTGCTTCAGCGGAGTTGCAAGGTTTCTTTTTCTTTTTTTTTTCTTTTTTTTTTCCTCCCAAAGTGTGTGTGGAAATAATGATGGTAATGGCTTGCAGCTGAGGAGAGAGAGTTGTGAATGACATTATGATTGTGGTGCAATTATCAAGAGCATGAAAGTGGACTATCGTTGCTGTAATTACCGCTGACTCAAATAACAAATCAATAATAACAACAATAAGGATAATAACAATTGAAATAATAGGGATAATAATAATAATAATGAGGCATACCCTGTAGGAATCAGACACTACAAAGCATTCTGGCATCCCAGGACCTCTGGACGGGTCTTCATTCACCAGAAAGGTTTCGGTGGCCTGAAACGTAATATAAAAGTCACACACGTCATCAATTCAGCTTCTGTCCCATCACTGCCTTATTAATCATAATTATATCTAACATCATTCTGTTTATAGCCATAATGAAACCTCATATCCTTTCTTTTAGGAGCAGGAGAAAATAGTCGTAACTTTAGTGCATATTAATATATTGAGATTTTATTTCAATACATTTTGGATTGTTTCGTCCCATTCACAACGCTGAGAGAATGCAAAGGGCAGACGTCTTTTTTTTCATTAAAACTGAAAAAAGAAGTGAAGACGTGATCTGACCCGAGTGTATTTATATTTACCCCTTTATCTATACAAATCCCAAGAAGAATGTTCGTCAAATGCTGACGTTAAGCACCGTTCTACCATTTACCATCAACTTGAAGCGGACGACAAAGACATTCCCCACATTATTTCTCTACACATCACGGTCGCGTGCTGGATTTACTAAACAGTCAGGCCGAATAGAACCACCCAGCTAACGAGACACTGCAGTGTAAGCAGGCTTTATGCTGTACGGCCCAGGTGCCGCGTGGGCGTCTGTGATCTGTCTCAGTGGGTTCCCCAATACCTCCTCAATACCGCTCTGTGTGCTGCGCACAGCCAGACCAGAGATTCTGACTGGTCCTGGTCCGCACCTGCTGACTTTCCAGTGTAGCCATGACTTATCCGGCACCCAGCACTCACACAGCAGGCCCTTTCTCCCCGCACGGCCGCCAAGGTAGTTTGTGTTTGTGAGTGTCGGTCCCATTCATGCCAGTTCATTTGTATGCTGAGGAAGAGCCTGGCTGGGGCCGAAGGGCTGAATAAGCTCCCCTTCCCACTTTTAGTCATTAGTGGAATAACGTTAAATCGGACAGCGAAGCAGTGAGTAAAGCCATAGCCAGGGTTTAAAGTGTGCCTCAGGATATAATGGGTGAGAGCTCCATTCCCAAATGAGACTTTCTGGGCTCTGGGCATGGAGTCACGGTCATATGATCAGTCCATATAGCAAGAAACTTGGTTCGGTTATTTTATTGTACAAGTCTTTCTGATGTTGAAACTCTCATCATAAGATAGGGACATAAATTCACTGTAAGCCTAACCAATCATGTGAACTGCATTTGATCCAAACTTGAGCATGCACACCCATATAAAAATGTTTAGCTATCCCATACACACTTGTATAAAAATACACACAACATTAAAATGACAGACATCCACACAGACATACACACACACACACACACACGCAGGCCTATAATAAGTCCCAGACGCTGGCTAACCGAGCTGTCACTGCAACACAAGCTATTCATATCCACAGCAATGAGCGGTTACATGGCCTTTCCCTTTTTCTCTTGCTAGCCCTCTACAGACCTCAGAATGTCTAAACATGCCTTAGAAGGCTAAACTGATTGAACTGCACTGGGATATTATAACACTGAAGCACTTCTCAATTACACTAAAGTGTATTGCAGTGTTCTCCAGTCTAAAAAGCTAAGCCACTTGTGTACAAATGGTCATTTTCTTGTGGAACTAGGGTGTTCTTCCCAATCCCCGCCATCTGACTTTGACTCAGAGATCAACAGAACAAGGCCCAAACTCAGCCGTTACTTCCTTCGGTTCATTCCGAAAGCTCTCCGATGGAGCCCACAAATCAGCCCAAAAATCATCTAAAATTAGCGGCACATGATCTTGCATTGCGGACCCTGAATTTGCAAAAGGAAGTAATATGACGAAAAGTCAAATCCGCAGGATTTTCCAATGACCTGAGCTGTGGTCAAACGTCCAAAAGAGGTTGTTCTTACTCTGCTTATTCACAATTGCACCAAAGCACAGCACAAAGCTAACAAGTAGTGAAGGCTAATTTCCCTCAATTAGCATGATGCAAACTGCATGCAGAAATCATTACCCATTTCCTTAAGAACACAGCATGCGTAAAATGTGCTGAATTAAAGGAATTGTCCGACCGTTTGTTCAAACGCTGCTAAAAAGAAAAGCCGGAACATACCTGCCTTTGTCATTATTCCAGACATGATTGCAGGGTGATATTGTAACTACAGTTTCACTTAAATCTTGATTAACTATCTTGGGCTGCTCACCTGTCACACGCTATTTTCCTGTACAAAATAAATGTACAAGCCACGTGCTGCTGGTGACTTTGTGTAATACCTGCTCTATACATAAATTTATGTAAAATAGTGATTTGTGACTATTATTAAAAACTTTTGATAAAAACAAAAGAGCTGCAACATCAACGATCACAAGGGCAGTTCATCTGCCATCATTTTTTGTCAATCGTATGTTGTTTTGGTGCGCATGTTCATGAGGTAAGTGACAATTCGTCAAACTGTTCTTGTAATATGGCACATTTCATGCATGCTGCTATAAAAATCTGGGCACTGGCCGCATATTTGTAATTGTTTGTGAAAAATGACTTTTTGCCAGGTTAAGATTCACACTACGACAGACTAGCTTCCGAAAAGGATGTTTCCATAAGTGACAATGGACAGTCATTGAATTCGACTGAAAGACTGTAAACAGCTCTCTCTCTCTCTCTCTCTCTCTCTCTCTCTTTCTCTCTCTGCCTTGATTGCCTTCACACTTAAAAGAGGCATCGTTTGTTTGAGTCTGCGCTGATTGTTTGATGTAGTTCCCTGTAGCACTGGCCTGCTTTTCCCCCTCGGTAGATTTTTGTGGAGCATGGTATCAATTATATATACCACCCTTTTCTACATATATGCAACATATGCCCAATCCATATGGCCAGCCCTGAGCAAAAATGGCCTCTGTTAATTAACACATTAGATGCAACAAAAGCGTATTCGAAGGCCCTGTGACCTAAATGAGCATTCAAAGTGCCTGATGATTAAAAATGGCTGATAAATACTCCTCAGATCTCCTGCAGGTTGGACTGTGATGAGTTTTAAAAGTTTTACAAACAATAAAACCGAACTTTTCCAAAACGGTATGTGTTTTCTGAATTGTTCGAATCTTCCTCTTATTTGAGCAAACTCTCTCTCATAAGCAGAGATTGAACTGAATGTATGTGGATGGCAGGATGGCCCACTTGGCACTCAGTCATGGCACTGGATAAATCACAACATGCACACATATTGCAAAACCACCCATGTAGTCACGAATCCTTTGCTACACTGGTCTTGCCATACAACTCATGGGATCAGCGAGCAACTCTTTACCTCCCTGACAGCAATTCATCCTCTTTCTTGGGACCGTTCTCTTATAACATCATCAACTTCATCGGCACCATCACCATCATCATCAACTTGAAAACAATCAGTAGCCTGCTGTGTTCCTCTCGTGTTCCTTGCAGATAGTGGGTGACTGGGAATTTACAGGATCTCTACATACCCATTAACTCTCTCCAAACCTGGGTAATATGGCAAAGACATCAAAGACAAAGGGGGGAGACGGACTTGTTTGTTAAAAATGGCAGGGGGAAAAATATATGAAAGGAGAAATGTACGCCGTGTGAACGTTTGCCAGGGCCACTTCAGGGAAAAACGCTGGAAAATGTGATATTTCATACCTGCATCTCTGGAGGAGAGGGAGAGAGGAGAACGGGTGAGGGGGGGATATAATAGCAAAAGAAAGGGGGAGGTGTAGGTGGGAGACTGCTTATTGTTTGTTGGCAAGGCTGTTGGAGCAGCCTTCTTTATAGGCATTGTGGCCTAACGTAACGGTAATTTCCTATCATGGCTTATTATGTAGTATAAACAAATTGCATTGGATGTGCAAAAGCCTTCATGGAAGCATGTTTCATTTGTGCTTTGTTATTTATTTATTTTGGTGTCTTGCCAGTGTAATAGCTCCAGAAGGTAGGAAGTGAAAGAAAGATTACTGGTGAAGTGCCTGGGAATGGCCTTAGCTATATAGCTCAATGGCCCAGGGTATTAAGTTCATTGCTCAGGAATACAAAGTAAGTGCTGGGGAATTTGATGCAATGCACCATTGCACCAGAGGGGGCGCTAACAGGGCCTACATTTCCACCCCCCTTTTGGTGTGTCTATCCTGCCTTCTACACTGAGTTAACCAAAGGCAAGGCTTTTCAGTTTTGCCCAATAAGAGCAAGTGTGGCTGCAGGTTTTCATTCCAAACAAAAAGGAACACACTTGATTCTGCTCGTTCAATCATTTAGTCGCCATTTTCAAACTGCTGATTATGGGAATGGAAAGAAATTCTGTGGCCTTTTGTACATAGGATTAGTTACCCCTGATACAAGTCAGACACACATAAAATAAAGAATGTTTCTCTTAGTTGCACATATAATAAAACCCAAAGAGCTCAAAATGTATGAGGGATACACTGATTGGACTTCAATCCTAAAACTGATACCTGGGCTTTAGGAGTGAGCTGATAGTATCTGATAGCAGGGTTTAATATTAGTAATTAATAAGCTGTATGTCTCACTGTGTGGACGAGACTGGGATGGTTTCTTTAAATGTAAGGCAACATCATGCTTGACGTAGACATCACAATCGCTCTAAAACAAAATGTAACAAGCACATATAAACCAAATAACTGAATTATTTAATAAAACACTATCAATAATCATAAACGTTTTTTAAAAAACAATAATCGTCCACCAGCAACTTGGTCCAAAAAAACCCCAAAAGATCCACCTCCCATGATCAGCCCATTGTTAATGATACTATCAACCCTATATCGGATATCAGCATTGGATCTGTGTTATATCTTTGTTGCATTAGTAGTTTAACTTCAGCTCCATCAAACCGATAATATTTCTACTACCAGAGCTACAAAATAATTATTCTTCTACAGCACAGCAAAGTAGCTCCAAAACACTGTTTTAGATGCAGATGGCATCTTCATGTTTCTGTAGCATCCACATATTAAAGTGAATAATAAGTAGACGCCATTGAGTTCCCACATTCAGAGGAGATACAAGCTGAGACTGAGGCTGTTTGATGACGGTACATACAACTGTGCCAGCTCGAAGCTCACTCTGACATGCATCCAAGATTACAATAGCTGTCAGCTTTCAACTATCAAAAAAGTTTGCAGCTTCGATTGTTGTTTGGAAACAAGTAATTAAAGGCAGCTCAGTCCTCACTTTTAAAGGGAAGACGTTAATCCCAAGCGGAGCCGAGGCCCGAATGTATTCCCTCACTTCCTTTAAGAGTGGCCTATTTGGGCCTGTGCCATTTAAAAAAGCAAGTAAACAAATAATTATCCATATTAATGTGCTGATACACAGGCCCGCCTGGAAATCATCTGCAGCTTCAAGGTTAGATCTCATCAGCAAACCCAGTCAAATGTGGGCGATCCAATCGCTCCAGACAGATCAGGAGCCAACTCACACATTGTCAGTTCAAGGTCATGACAACTTAAAGACACTGCAGCGCTGGCGTATTTATGTGACATTTTGTATTAATTGGAAATAGCACGACAGAAATCACACAGTCCTAAATGAAAGAATTCTGTTCGATCTTCTGTCAACTCCGACCTCCAAAATCTGGACGCCTCTTCAGATATTTAGACACAAAAGCAACAATTAGTCCCATGAGTCTGTACAACAGCAGACATGCTCTTCCTCAGAGATACTCCTCTTATGCAAGGACCGGATTTTTATCAGTGGCATTGTGGACGAGACCAAAACATCTAACAAACTAAGAGCTACAACCAAAATCTGACGTTTTAGCAATGGCTACGATTCAGACCCTTCACTTTAGGGGGAAATTATTTCAGAGAATCATTAACACACACACACACACACACACACACACACAAACACAAACACAAACACACACACAACATTTATGTACTGCAGTCTATTAACATTGACCATTAAACAGGCTGTAGCACTGGCCTGAGATATGACAACTTTAAAATGGCAATAAAATTAAAGTTACACCAAAAAAAGAGAGATCAGACTCAAAAGGAATTCTCCTGTGTGTCGTCTTGTATTTCTTGATTTGTGGGAACCAAGGCGGTGACAGGACAATAGATGATGGGGAGATTTGTCTTCTCCATGTGGAAACGTTATTATTTTTTTAATGAACGGCCCAGCTTTTATTTGAAATTTAAAACAGCTGAGACGTGTCCGGGTGTTTATGTTATTTAGCCACAGTAAAAGATGAGTCTATGGAACACCACCCCCACAAAGACAGAAATACAAACGCGCGCGCGTCTGTGTGTGTGCGCGCGCGCGTGTGGCCACAGGGTCTCTATAAGTGTTTAAGAGCTAATAAATATCCTCAATAAAAAAAAAGATCAATGCGACCCAGCGTGTGACAGACATGCTGCAGAAACGGTGCGACTGACAGGTCTGAATGAATGAATGGTACCCGGCGCTATTGTCCCTTTAATAAAAAGTCTCCAGCGCGCACAGCTTTGTTGCCTTTTGACAGAGCAGAGGTGGGCGGTCACTGGCACCCCGGGCCTTTCAGCTACGGCAGACTCCATGTGCCACACTCCCAGTGCAAATAATGGCAAGTGCATGAGGCACATTAGCCCACATGATCGCTCTGAGAATGAAGAGGCAGGACAGTCAGCACAGCAAGTGCACTAACGGTCCGAAAGGAGACAGATCTGCTTAACACCTTTTTGTTGTGCTCGGTGAACTTGGCGATTTTGGTTCTGCGGCTCCAGCGAGAAGATTTAGGGGGCTGACGGTTCAGTTTTTGGGGGCGACCCTCCTACAGGTAGTCCCAGTCATGTGGGACGGTGACAGCGCTGCCCTCTAAATTAATGCTGCTCTATTTGCAACGAGAGAAGAGCTGCACACCTGTCCAGTCCGAAAACACGCTCCCTTCGCAACAGAAACGGGCTAATCGACACCCAATGGAGCCGCATGCTAACCGAGCTCTCTCCCCCCCCCCCCCCCCCAATATTTACAGAGTCTGAAAAATAACACGAATAAACAAATATAAGACCGTGCGGCGGTGTGACAGGAGAGACAAAAAACTTTTCCTTGGTGTTTTTGTGAGCGAGCAGAAGGACGTTTCGGCGTGTGTGTTGAGGTATATACTCAGTCGGGCTGAACGTGCGCGCGGCCGCTACACAGAGACGCTCCTGCTCGCCAGACACTTTCAAAACATCACAGAAAAGGAGAAAGAACAGAGCAAAGTGTTGATTTACACAGCACGTACCATTGTGGAGCGGGGAA
The DNA here is from genome assembly GCA_037974385.1 of Arnoldichthys spilopterus. Taxonomy (NCBI): domain Eukaryota; kingdom Metazoa; phylum Chordata; class Actinopteri; order Characiformes; family Lepidarchidae; genus Arnoldichthys; species Arnoldichthys spilopterus. The sequence goes on from JBBPDA010000030.1 coordinate 13,781,465, forward strand.
GAGTGCCAACAGTCTCAAAGGCCCATTTTCCTCCTTCAGAAAAAAAGTTTTTCCCCCCGAAAGAAAACAAAACAAAACAAAACAAACCAGCACACAGAGAAGCGCCGGAGAGGGAGCGCGCGCTCACTGCTCGCTCTTCGCCGCTCGCGGAAGCCAAAGCAGCGTTATTATCGCGAGATGAGGAGCATTGTTTTCTTTCTTTCGGTCTTAAATTCAGGAGAATGTTACAGACCGATAATATATCCGCTGTCTGGAGGTGAAGGGCTGTCGACGAGGAACTCTCTCTCTCCGAACCGGCGGCCCCCGTGAGCGTGTGTGTGTGTGTGTGTGTGTGTGTGTACCGGCCCCTGCTCGTCTCTCAGTCCGCTCTGAGGTGAGTATTTCCCGGATGACGACTCTGTCGGGCGCCCGCGCGAGCTCGGAGACACAACTTTTCTGCTTGGCGGCGCGGCTGCCTCTCTCTCTGAGCTCCCTCAGGCTTCTTGCTGTTTCTGCTCCATCTCTTCCTCCTGCTATCCTCCAGCGCGTGGACGCAGCGGCGAAGGGTGAAAAAACACGTGAACGAAACCGACGTCGACGGGCGACGGACCGGGCGACGCGCCGCGCGAATTTCAGCGAGATAAACTGCGCTCGGAGTGAGTGAGTGTGTGTGTGTGGGTGAGTGTGTGTGTGTGTGTATGTGTGTGTGTGAATGAGTGAGTGAGTGCGGGGGATAGAATAAAAGAAACGGAACGAAAGCAAAGCCGCGCGCGCGCTACCCGGTGAATTATTAATCAGCCCGAGTGGCTCGCGGTCTGTCGCGCGGAGTGCGGAGGCAGGAGGGCAGCTGGGGGGCTTTAGGGGGAATTAAAGACGGGCATGGAGTGGAGCACGGACGGCAGGGGGATTAACCATGCACCGGCAACAACATGGCACAGCGGCACAGAGAGGGAGAGGGAGGGAGGGAGGGAGAGAGGGAGGGAGGGTGAGGAGATAGAGAGAGAGAGAGAGAGAGAGAGAGAGAGAGAGATGTGTGTGTGTGTGTGTGTGTGTGTGTGTACAGTGTATGGTGTTCCATCCATGATCGAGATATCAAAGCGACGCGTGGAGGTGAATTCAGGAGGCCGGATGGAGGTGTGAACATGTGAACATGCACGTGGGCACTGTTCCCATTCATGCGACCCCAATGGGAGCCCACCGAAGAGCATCAGGGTGTGAAGAGCGATCCGGATCTGTGTTGCGTTGCGGTACCATCGCTCCTGTTTCTCGGGCCGTCAGTAACAGTAACTCTGCTCGCTGGTCGAAAAGCAAAGTTAATGTTTGTGTCACTGAACTCCACAGTGGCCCCGCGACCACGTGACCGGCCTAAAGTTAACTTAAACTGTCGGGCTGTGTTTTTGTACAGTGTGGCCACTAAAGACCGTTAGATGGGCAGGTTGGGGCGACAGGTGTTTAGCAGTAAAGTGCAGTGAGTTGTGAGCAGGGAGGAAACGTAGTGTGAAGTAGAAGCATGTTGGAAAGCACTGAGTCCAGAATCTGCTCTTATGGGTTTAGAAGTGCTCTCGGATTTCAGCCATTCAAGCCATTGCGATTGTTTTCTAGATCTGTGTGTGTGTGTGTGTGTGTGTGTGTGTGTGTGTGTGTGTGTGTGTGTGTGTGTGTGTGTGTGTGTGTGTG
>JBBPDA010000030.1:13791690-13814301 GCA_037974385.1 Arnoldichthys spilopterus
TGTGTGTGTGTGTGTGTGTGTGTGTGTGTGTGTGTGTGTGTGTGTGTGTGTGTGTGTGTGTGTGTGAGAGAGAGAGATGGACAGAAAGAGGGATGGACAGAAAGGTGCATGCATGACAGAGAACCAATGTATATAAGAGAAAGGAAGCTTAATGTTTTAGTCATGTATATGTGTGTTAATCTCCACTGTATGTGTGTATTGTGAGTACCTTAAAGGTACAGTTCAACCACACATGCTAATATTGCTAACAATGAATGGAAGCTAGTTGTCACCAGCTAGCACAATCCTTGGTGACCAAAGAAAGAGCTACGTGAGGGTCAGTGGACCAATCCCCTTACTTGTGGCTGTATCCCCTACTACACCTACCCCAATAAATAGTACATTAGAAATAGTAACCTTTAGAAACAGTTATGTATTATGTATGGAATAGTGATGTGTTGTTTGGGATGTAGCCCATCTCAAAACCAAAACGAAACAAACACACTTATAGCCTATAGTCCCTTACAGTCACTGGTCTAGCCGGGTTGTATTGGAAAGTGTAGGGCTTTTTTTAACAAGGGGTGGCCTACCAAAGCGGAGGGAGTGCAGCAGTGGGGGAATGCAAAGGCATAGCACATTGAATGCTGGCTAACTAACAACCAATAGAACCTACGCCACAGGAATAACTCTAGCTAGCTACAGTAAAATCAGGGCACTTGATGATAGATGAAATATTATTGTTATGTAATGGAATTTAAGGTGCTGGAATGTGACGTGACTCATGGCACACTAAACTGAATCGGACTGTTGCAGTCAGTAGACTTATGAAGCTGTATCGGCTATCAGATGCTACTTCAGTTTTTATGGCTTCGTCAAGGAATCAACGTCATTTTAGGTCCACACATACACATGTAGAAGAGATGGCACAATGTAACTTGTTAAGTATTACTTAATTAGCGAATATTTCAGCTGACTGACCTTCACAGCATGAACAAGATATGAAGATCATGTGTGTTTGGTTATATTCACTCAGATAACAGGCACTGAATACCCTTAACCGAACAGGATGGGACAAATACATGTACTGCTAACTCACACTGTCTATTAGCTTTTTAAAATTGGCTACAATAATTTCCAAAGTCTTTTAAGCAGCTTTTATTATAATCTGCCACCTCAAAAATTGTTTAGAAAAGTTCTAGCTATGTCTCTAATGGTAATGACTGGCTTACACAAATTCATAGCAACATTAGCAATAAAATTACTATAACCTGAATGATTGGAGCACTGTTTAGGGAGGAGGTCAGAGCTGAATAGGCATGAGAATATAATGTATTATAAATTCTGATTTAGCACAAAAAAGTCAGGAAAAGATGGCAGAAATGGCTGTTGCCATTGTTCTTCCTGCTGCTGTCAACACAGCACACCATACACTGCTTCCAATGTTTATGTTGGTGTTGCTTATTGAAGATCCATCACAATTATTTCGGAGGCAAGGGCATTGTAAAGGGGAGGAGTTAGGAGGATTCCAAGGGTTAAGCACTGACAGGGGGACCTCAGGGAACCCAATCTATATAAGAACATTAGATATCGGGGGCCCAGTGTCATATTCTTTCTTAGCCCAACATTTCTAGTGGTGCCCTGTTTGGAGGACATGCATAGCCTATACAGGGGATGCAAGGCAGCCATTGAACACATGCATAGTTAAAAACAAGTATAACACCCATTCTACAAAACACTGACATTTTTCACACAACAGCCAACTTCCACCTCATCTCTTCCACCTTGTGTAATACAACACTCAGACAAACAGTAGCCTCAGTTAGCTTGTGTACTACATGGTCATGGTCTTAAAAGTGCTTCTTCTAAGCTTGGTTTGCCTTTATGTATTTGTGAAGAAACAAAACTTGAAAACCTCTAAAAACTACATTTGCCTGATGAAACGTATGTTTTGAGTATGACTTTTGATACATATAAGATGAAGACGCTATGAAATTATGTATCAGCTGTCTGAAGTGGTGTTTTGAAATGCTGGGTTGCCCTGCATGAGTGTGAGAGAGTGTGTGTGTGGTGTTGCAGCAGTGCAAGGTCTGGGCCGGATCCAGGCGGGTCTGGGGCTTTAAAGGCTGCTGTATCTGGGGGAGTTGGGGTTGTCCTCCCCTGGAGAAAGAGAGAGAGTGAGATAAAGAGAGAGAGAGGGAGAGAGAGAGACAGACAGACAGAGAAGGCCCGCTGTAATCTGCTTTTCTGGCTCCCCATGAAAGAGCTGAGAGGACACACCAGAGACCAGAGACTGGCCTGTCAGATCCACCGCTCCCCCAACTGCAGCCATCCTCATCTGTTATCTCTCTCTACCTCTCTTTCTCTCTTTATCCATCCGTCCAACCCATATCTTAAACTCAACTCATGCCGTTACTGCTCTATTTTCCACTTCTTGTCCATTTTGCCATTCTCATCTGTTATCCTTCTACTTCTGTCTTTGTTATCTTCATCCAACCAACCACTATCATACACTCTTCATAAAATGAAGGTGCCAAAAGGGTCTTTTTAGAGAAGAACATTCAATGTAAGGTTCTTTAAGGAACCTTTTTTTTGTAAATTAGATGTGTATAAAAATCCCCTTTCTGTGCATATTCAAGTTCCTACCAAGAACCATAAGTCCAAGTCATGAACCATTTAGGAATCTTGATTTTTAAGAGTGTTCATCTCATCATAATCAGTATCTGCCACCACTTTGTTTTCCATTCCTTTTACATCCAGTTAGCTTCATCAGCCTAATTTGTACTTGAGCTCACTTTACCACTACTTACCTAGCTGTCTTTGTTATCCTTTCACTATCTTTGTCTCTGTTTCCCTCGTTACTTCATAGCTCATAAACACTTCTCAATATCTTCTCATATAAATCTTTCTCCATAAAACCACCCTTTATCAAACACTTACTACTACCTATTTCTCTCCACTGGTTCTGGGAGATCCATCAGTTAACATCCCTTGTTGTTCTCCAACTCTCTAATGCCGCCATGTCTACCACAACAGTCTGGGCCATTGCATTTGCATTCTCTTCCTCGTGTAGAACAAGCACTTTTCCAGCATCTAATCTGTGCCTCGAGCCCTGCTCATTGACGGACCATTTTTATGTCAGTTAAATGTGAGAACCATAAATTGAATTAGTCCAAAAGCTGTCTGAGTGAATGGAGATGTTGGTTCTGATTCAGGCATTTCATGTCGCTTTGATGATCTTCCAAATATCTCTTTGCTCTAGAATAATCATGACACTTTATGGTACCATCATTCTGTCTTTTTCTCTTGGCTTTGACACTCTTTCGCGCTCTCTCTCTCTCCCTCTCAGTTTCCTGCGCTCTTTTACACCTCGAAGATGAGAGTCTTGTTTGGTGGAATCAGGCCATAGAATCTGGTCTGCTCACTCTACTCTCAGCCGTCCATCACGCTCTCTCTCACTCCTTCTTTCGTGCTTTCTATCCTTCTCTCTCCCCAACCAAATCCCCCACCCCTCCACTCTGTCAAGGGGAGGGGCTTCCTTGGCAGTTCCAAGCTCTGTTTGGTAGACTGGGTCCAAGTGAACATGAATATTCATGAGGCAGCCCCCTCCCCTTCCCTAATGCCACGGCAACACTTGGTAGCAGCACATGGCGGGACAGCTGTTGCAGGCCAAGCCAGGCATCTGTGCAAAGAAAGAGCAAGATAGAGAGCATGGAAGAGAGAAAGAGAGAGAGAGAGAGAGAGAGAGAGAGAGAGAGAGAGAGAGAGAGAGGCAGTGGTGTGGGCATCTGTGGGGAAGGATTGACAGCCGGATGGATAGATGGACAGAGAGGCAGAGAGACAGAGCAGGGCAGGTGAAGGGTAGCAGTAGCTTGTGAACAGTGAGGGCAGTGTTAAGGTGCAGTGTGTGACTCTGAGGTCAGAGAAGGATTAGAGAGTGCAGATAAAGGAGGCAGAACTCATGCTGTTGAAGAGAAAAACAAGGTCAAACTGAGCAGAATGTGAAAATAGTACTGACCAGATAAAAAAAAAAAAAACAAGCTTAAACTGAGGACTATCTTAAAAAAGTACTCGTTGCAAGGTTGCATCTTAATTTTATAACCACCGAAATCAGACTTTCATCTCTCTTCATTTCTGGTTGTTTCTACATTAACATTACACTGCTTTTTAAAACTCTAATGTGCATATCATTTAAAAGCACCACCTTCCCTTTACAATGCATGGACATGTAGTGATGAATAGAGCGATAGAAGTGTTTCAAAATTATTTGGAGCAAAATCTTATGAAATTAATGTACATTGAAAATGATTCATTCAGAGTTACTGTTGTGAAGACATGAGGTTTTCTCTCATGTGACAGCATCAATTAGCAGGCCCGGACGACCCTCCAGTGGAAAGCGCTAAATTCAGTTGTGATTCATTTCCCCAGCAACTTACACCCTGTTCTGACATCTTTCCATCTTACAGAAATTTAATTCCAACTCTCACATACCCCCCTTCCCCCAAACCCAACCTCAAAGGGTTCCAATTTTGGGTAGCACCACACCACACACTGACACACACACACACACACACACACACACACACACACACACAGAGGCACACAGGGATGGTCGCGTCTGTGCTGCCCTACATAGCCTGTAGTTCAGCAGCCTCTGGGGGCTTGAAGCATGTCAGCTCCCCTGATAAGACCCTGCATACAGAGCCTGTTCTTAGATCCTCCATCTGAGGGCCAACTGGGTTTAAGGGCTGTCCCATGTACCTCTTCCCCTAATTAATTAGGCTTAATTGAAAAGAAATAACTCAACAAAAAGTGCCTCAGTCACACACAAAAGTGTTCTTAATTCTCAAAATCAACTCTCTGATAACTGATGATAAATCTGATATGTGGCTAAGTTAATCTGCATAACTGTAATTTGAATTTAAAAGCACTGTTATAAAGCAGAAGACACTACGACCTTAGAGTTAATTACAATCCCATCCAATTAAAATTACAGCCTAAAATTCAAATTACTTTTATGAACAATCATTGTGAGGTAACTGTGACAAATTAAGCATCATTTAATCGAAAAACCCTATATTTAAGTCAATCTAGTCAGATGAAATAACACCGTAAAAACAAATACTGTATTAGTCTATAAATACCATGTTTAGGGTTTTCTGTTTTTTCTGTGTGGAAAGAAAGCAGGCCTACCTACCAAAGCTGAACAAGTGACTTGATTTGTTTAGTCCAAAATTACTTTAGAAAATAGTTTAACGTACCAGTAAACAACTATAACATTGGTTCCAACTTGCGCTATTAATTGCAGTCATTCAAGTAAACCAGGTTGCCTCAAAAACAGGAGAAGCGAGTCACAGCCTTTACTAAACACCACACAGACTGCCACTCAGACTACTATGGGATAGGAAGCGAGGGATAGGAGAGAAAGGAAGGGTGAAAAAGAGAGAGAGGAAGAGTGGTCATACCATCAGCCACGACCTGGCAGAGAAGTCATAACACAGCTGCCACCTGAGCCCTGGGTCAGCCTGTCTGTCCACCGCCATTTCCCGCGCTTTCCCGCCAATGAAAAAAAAGAGAAGGAGAAGGGGAAAAAAAAACTCAAAGGCAACAACAAGAATCCTCTTCCTTGGATGGCAGAAAATTAATAAATAAAGGAAAATTGCTCAACGAGCACCAATCAGAAAGAGTACGCTAGTAGGATGCAGGCAGCACGCATGCCTGTGTTTGCATGCGTGAGAGTGTGTTAGACATGAATGTGTGTGTGTGTGTGAGAGAGAGAGAGAGAGAGAGAGGGTGAGAGGCAGAGAGGGAAAGAGGACATTGACACAGAAAAATGCCAAGAAGTGCTATCCAAGCAGCTGCAACCATACAGAGCCGCTCCAAGTTGCCTGGCCATGTCGAGGCGTACAGACATACCAGCGCCCAAACAGCCAACCAACGCACGGCTCTCTGGGTGTGATAGGAGTTTTTCTGCCGACAGCAAAATATTTACTTTGAGGGATGCATTTGCAGTTGAGAATGAAATACTGCTGATGTATAAATGTGTATCTGTGTGTTTGTGTGTGTGTGTGTGTGTGTATGGAGGAAGGCCTCTGCACTCTGGGATGCAATTGTTCTGTTCCTACACATTTCCCACATCTTTCCAAACATGCTGAAATAAAAAAGAGATAGTTTAATTGACCTGATTTAAAGATGTACATCATTTCCAAATGGATAACAGTGACATCTGCATAATTATTCCCAAACGTAAACAGGGGTCAGTGCCCAGAACACTCCGAATGTCAGGGAATCTGGGGGCCCTGTGCCACAGGGGCAAAGTTCATTGCAGATTCTTAAATCAGATGAAAGAATAGCCCTTGGATCTGTAATGAGCAAGCAAATAAGAGATTCCTAAAGCACACCAATTTATTTCTGTGAATAACCTGAATGGTTTCTATGAACACATAAAATAGCTCATTCATTCAGCAGTGGTTTCTGAGAGCATCACTGAGACCTTCTGTCCAGAAAGCCCTGTTAAACCATTTCTTAAAATAGAAATATGTTTTAAATGCGCACAAGATGGCCCATGGGAATGTTTTGTTGAGCAAAAGTGAGGGCGATGAACCCCCTATACCAACTGTGAAGCCTGGTGGTGGAAATGTTATGGTTTGGGGTTGCTGTGCTGCCTCAGGGACTTGGCAGTATTGCTATGAATTCTCCATCTCATCAAAGAGTATGTTTGAAGATAATGTAAGGCCATCTGTCCAAAAGTTGAACTTATCCTTAACAAACTAGCAAATCCACCAAGGAATGGCTCACAAATAAAAAGGGGGACTTTTGAACCATTTAAAGTGTGATTTAAAAAGGGCATCATATGTAATACAACTCTCAAACATCTTGAACTCAACTGAAGGAATAAATACATTGAAGAGTGGCTATACATTTCAGAAAGCCAATGTCATACTATATTACTTATATTACTATCTGCTGATATTGTGTGTTGAATAAATGATTGAAGAAGCTTTTTGCTGTGGTTTTGTTTGATTTATCATCTTTATCTTTAGGCACTGTATTAAAAAGGGCAAATCTTTGCTTGTTCAAATTTGTTGAAAAAATTCATTGTGCATACCTTTTTCGTTTTTACATGACTGTACACTGTCACACAAATGGTACATGATATGGGAGTTTCTACTTGGTGGTGCAGTTCTGAGGCCCACTCTTAAAACTCTCTCAAAATCAGCTTTACTCTACATTGAAAAAGTTACCCTGGTCTTTTTTCAAGAAAAGGATTTTACAGAAGGATTTTCACATTTTTCACATTTATGCTAGATTTTGAACTAAAATATGACCTAAAATGTTTCATAAAGGTGCATAGTGTTTTCTTGATTTCAATAATCTGTAAAAATTCTGTAAAATCCACCCCCTACGTGTATTTATGAAGTACACATTTTAGTTCTAACATCATGCAAAGATGAGAATGTATGCACATTTAAACAAAAAATGTCTCGTTTACTTTTCCTCCCAAAAACAATACAAAAAATATCAATATGCCAGTGATGTCATATCTGTGACATCTACCCTTTTTAAATGACCCTGTATACCTGTAATGTCATGCCTTTTAGGAATGAAAACAGGAAAAAGCTCAATAAAGGTTTAGTACAGTATAGTATATTTTGTACAGTGACATCACATATATTTTTTTGGAGTGGGGTGGGGTTGGGGGGTCCTATTATTTTCAGTCTGCAACATTGTAGGATTATTGGTAAGCAGGCCTGGAGGCCTGGCCCTGACCCTCACACAAGTATTTAAAATACAATAATTGCATGTATTTGTACAACTGTCACTAGAATATGAATCAGTTTGAACTATTTTGAACTAGTTAGAATTCTGCCATCTTCTTCAGAATCTCTATGAGTATTCTTAGGGACAATCCACTGAAAATTCTTGAGGGAACCAAAAGTGGTCCTCTTGTGGCATCAATCCAAAGAACCCCCTTTGGCCCCATCATTATTAAGAGTGTAGTTAATCTATTTGTTGAGTCAAGCATTAAATTTAGAGCTGCATAAGCGCTCTATGCGTTGACCTTTGACCCTTTGGCAATGGCTAAGCTGTTTGCCAGCTACCGGTGTTACTGCTTGCACTGCCAATGGAAGTGAAATCACACATGAATGGAAAATATCTGATGAAATGAAATGGCTGAATGCATGGTCGCTTTTTGGGAACAATTAGGAAAAGCCACAGCGTAGTTTCAAACAACTGGAACATTGTACACTGAGAAGCTGGACGGGACGGACAAAAGGCTTGTAGAGATGATCTGTTACTTCTCTTGAACCTTTATTTCACTGACTAAAGTACAAAAAGTATAAAGGTTTCAAATGTTTTTTCTAACCAACTTAAATGCAACTTCCAGAATTTGATGCGTCCAACACAAAAAAAAGTTGAGACAGAGAAATGACTTCTCCTTTCCTTTTAATTACAGTTTTTAATCATTAAGGAACTGAGGATACTAATTGCTGCAGTTTTGGAAATAAAAATTCTGCTCATTTCTGTAAGGCTGCTTAACAGTCCATGGTCAATGCTGTTTGGTTTTTTTATTCCAGATATGCCATACAATCTAAACATTCTGTGTTTAGCCATAATTTTGTTATATATACAACCTCTCGGGACAAGACATCAATTTCGGTGGCAGTATTTCAGTAGTTTCAGGTTGCCTTTATTGATTCTTGGGCTGCAAAGGTTTTCAGAAGCATTCCTAAGCCCATATGGCTTTATTTATCAAAGCATCATCATAGTTTCTCATGCATTTCTTTCTGAGAGCTTGAAGGTCGCAAACAAGTGGTTTCCAGTCTTGCCTTACACAGACTAAGATTTCTCCAGATTCCTGGGATCTTTTTACAATGCTACATATAGGGCAGCGGTGGCCTAGTGGTTAGGAGACCTCCGGGCACTACTGAGGTACCCTTGAGCGAGGTACCATCCTGCAACACTGCTCCCCGGGCATGTTGCATTACGTTGTGAGTGTGTTCACAATTACAAATAGTCACTTTCACTTCATATTGTAGATGATGAAAGAATTCTTGACAATATTGCATTGAGAAGTGTTCTTTTTAAAGTGAATGTGAATTGAACCACTTTGCTCAGATGCTCCTTTATACCCAATCATGGTACCCTCACCTGTGACCAGTTTCAATGCTTTCATAGCATGTTTCAAAATAGTATAATTAAATACTCTATAAACATTTCATTCTTGGTTTGCCTTTATCCCAACTGTTTTTGAGTGTGTTACAGGCATCAGGTTTAAAAATAATTATTTATATTTACAAAATACAATCAAGTTGGTCAGCCAAACCATTAAAAGTCATTTCTTTGTACTTTTACCAGTTAAATCAAGATTCAAGATCATTTACCAATCACAGATTCTTGTTTTTATTGCATTTTACAAAAAGCTCCAACTTTTGAGCTTTGTAGATAGATGTACATGTTACCTTAACATAATAGTATGAATCTAAAATGCTTCAAGTATAAAAAGTTAAAGTATTAAAGTAATTGCAGGTTATTACAGTGTTTCCTGTCCACTCACGTGCCCATATGTGGCTGTCCGTAAAAAGCCGTGAATAAGAGCTCCTATGCGGGCCTGTGAAGAGTTGAGGTCTATGGGGAGATGTAGAGAGGGACCCTTGGTGTCAGATGAGAGGTAATTATAAGCCTAGTTATGGGGCGATGGCTGTTGCTGGAGCCGCTCTTGGCACAGCTCCCTAATTTGAGGGAATTAAAACGCGCTAGACGGGACCTCTTTGTGCACGCAGCTACCCCCCACCACCCTCCAACACACAAGCATACACACACCCCCACTTGTGTTCGGAGCTGGCACTGAGCTGGCAAGGCCTCAGAGAGGGACCCTAACAGAGGGAAGCGCCTCAATGCCTAGATGACCCCGGGTAATATGGAAATCAGCGGGCGGAGGAGAGATTCTGCAGAGTGGAGACTCGTCACTATACCATGCACAGAGACAAACAAACACACACACACACACACACACAAAGTCAGTGATTGTATTCCTGCTGGTACTCCATGAATACTGCCCACTCATGGGCCATGCTCCCCTGCTGTTAAATACATTATTATAAAACTGTTCGAGGAAACAAATGTACTTTAAATACACACATTCTCGCTTAAAACTGAGGATAGCATTGCACGTTTTCCCGGTGCCCAAATACATCTCTGGTGACTAAAGTTTGCTCTATTAATTTTGTACTGGAGCTTTTATGCTAATGTAGCTAACAGGTAATGGAAACTAATTAGCACTGTGCAATGACGTCCACATCTTTTAAAAAGACTTCAGGTTCAGGCTGATGACTGCTACTACTGTTTTTAGATATGCAGCATACTTTTGTCAGACAATTTTCCAAATAGAGTCAGAAACTACACAAGTTTATTTGAGGTTACTTAACAACTCAACATGGTTTGAGACAAGCTTTCATTACTTGTTAGCCACATTAACTTTGTATCTTCTGTGCAAATCTTACTAAGAAAGGTTGAGGCATTACACGTTTTAGCTGAACGACAACACGACAAAGATAGTTGTACGTGAGTTCTTGTTTTTGACTGGTATAAATAGGCTCCCTTGCTTTCAAAGAAAAACGTTTAAACTTCATGATAAGGTTTCGTTTTTAGCATTCACATTGGATTAATTGCTGCTAACAAATGACTAAAAGTTGTTTATTTCCAAGAACTACAGTACCATCATTACAAAATAAGAACTGGCTAAGATGGGGCTGATTTGCATCTAGCCCAAGCTGCAGATTCTCAAAGTCTATATGTGATTCTTTGTCAAATGCGCTGTAAGTATTACATGCAGTGAAACATCCCTCAATTCATTCCTTAAGGCTTCTTTTACTTTCACAAGCCTGCAATGTCCAGCTTTATCTTTATATATACTATGTATATATAGTAGGTATGTAAATAAATAAATTAAAAAAAATAATAATATATATATATATATATATATATATAAATATTTGTATCTGTCAGCTGCTGTAACATGTGAGTCTATTCTATTCTACTGCCTGCCTACAGTCTGCATTCAGCACTAACAGGGCCATGTCTGAATGGCTGCTCAAAGCCATTATAAAATACTGTATATACACAGAAATGTAAACTTTTTAACAGCTAAGTTGTGAGAACATAATTTAAAAGCCAGTGATTGATGTAGAAACACTTTAATGTAACAAGCTGGAATTTATGTTAGCTGTATTAATTAAAACCAAGCTAACAAGTGGTGGTATAGCAGCTGTACACTGATATTTGACACATTTCACTGCTTGTAACAGATATTCAGGTCAAATATTCACTATTTATTATATACATATTTTTTCAATGTATGTTATTAGCTATAGGTTATTGATAAATGAGCCCTCACATCCAATATTATTACTAGTCTACACCGGTTCTGCATATAACCATGAACATGCAAAAAATCATTTGAATGCTTAAATTGTAATGTAAATAGCTTTCTTTAAAAAAAAGGGGTTCTGCTATTGTTACAAGTAAATTTTACACATCATCTATATGGTGAAGAGCTGAAGGCAGTTTGATGAGGAGGACCAGTTTTCCAGCTTGTTAACTACAGTGGTATAGGTGGTGGAAGTTTATATGAGTAGGGGCCTAGCTGCTACACATTTCCATGTAAAATGCTTTATCTGATGTATTTTTGCTTTAAAGTCCAGTCTGTGCCTCCGGCCCATTTAAAACCATGCAATATTTGTGCAATGAAACCTGCTACACTAAACTCCCAGACTTTATTCGCTCTCTCAGCCGGCCCCTAAAACTCTGGTCTGGCCTATTTTGTGTACCCACTGGTTTCACTTATTAAGTTTCAAAGGTTTCTGGGCAACGTGGGTTAATCAAAAAAAAAGAGAGAAGTTACTAGGCATTTTTTTGGCACAACACTGCTCGTTTCTTGCCCAGGACGAGAAGGTTACCATGGCATCAGTGGGCACCTCATAAAGCAAATCATTGTTGGGGGTTGGTGTGTGTGTGTGAGTGTGTGTGTGTGTGTTCATGCCACACTAAATGCCCAAATGCCATGCCTGCATCCTCTAAATACTAAAGGGCACTTGCTGACGCCAGCCTGGTTTTTCATCCACACCATCTCGCTGCTTTTCTTTCTCACGCAAATTTCTCATCTGCCTGCCTATCGGCCAGCCGGCCTGCCAGTCTGTTTGTCTATCTGTCTTCTCCAAAAATGTCATTGGCTGCCCCTCTCACCTGCGATACTGGGGAAGGCCTGTCATCAAGCTCAGTTGATTGAGCTCTTGCTATGCTATTAACAACATCAACACGTTTGCATATGCGAGAGAAATCAAGCAGAAAATGTAATCCTGGATTGGAGGTAGATAGAGAACCCTGCTGCATCGACTACATTTCAGGGTAAGGGTATTGTGTAAACTGACTTTTTTAATATATACCAAACTATTGTTTTAACTAAATCATTTATTTGCTTGGAAAGTTTTATTAGCTCTATTGGATCTGTTGGAATTTTAAAAAATTTTATTCTGATCGTTTGACAAAAAAGCACTGTGCATTATACCAAATGGACGTTGGTGCTATAATATTGCCAAGAGTTTATAGTCATAAATATAATTAAATATTTATAAACATGCAGTAGTTCTTACTTGAGATAGTCAGAAATGTAACAAAAAAAATAACAGTATAAAGAAACATAATAAGGAATGCACCAGCATGGGAGTTATAGGCCAGTGCTGATATTTGATATGCCAATGCTGACTCTGAAACAAAAGCATTTATAAACTGTAGAAATCAGGACTGTGTCTCGGATCAGTATTACATTATATTACAAATATAACATTTATTTTTAGAGTGATACAAAGGCAGTAAAATAAATAAAACACATGAATGGTCATCTAAACACTCTTTGAGAATATATTAAAAATGTTATTAAATATTGGTTTGATAAGATAAGGGAACCTTTATTAGTCTCACAAGTGGGAAATTAGCAGGTACATAGGTTAAATGTAAACATCTGTCCAATTGTAATGATTTTTTAGGCAAACATTATAATAATTATACCAATAACAGTAACGACAAAAACAACAACAACAATAATAATAATAATAATTATTATTATTATTGTGTGATGGTTGTTGTTATTGTTGATGATGATGACAATGATGCTGTTGTTGTTATTAATGATGATGTCTTTTTTATGAGAAAGGTATGAAATTCTATACCTTCCTGAAATGGTCCTATAGATATTAGTATGAAATTTTGCAAGTAAGAAACTATAAAAGCAAAACAAAGAAGAAAATCTTTTTGACATATATCTGAATATTCACCACTATGTCTGTGGTATCAGAATAAAGCTGCATTCATATTTAATCACAGGGAGTTAAAATGAATTAAAATGCCTTAAATACACTTTATGAAAAACAGTAAAAACATTTTTTAAAGGGAGTTTAAATTCATTATACATGCAAACTAATCAATAGATTACTATATATTAATAGTTATATATATATATATATATATATTCTATTTTATATTTATTTAATTATATTCTTTTAGAATGATTCATGGCTGATTTAGAATATGACCTGATAAAAGACTCTCCACTGCATTATAATCCATGTGTATGCCTACAACACCATGCACCCATCTACTTACACTGCATGGGCAGCCAATTCTGCTGATGTTGTTAGTATTCAAGGAAGGCTTAAAGGCTCAAACAGCAAGATGTTTTAGTTTCTCTGCTGTTTGACTGAGTTTCTCCCATGGCTTACGGAGGCCTGACCTAACGCAGGCCTTGGTTCTTAAAGTTTCTGTGTAGTTATTGCATGTGTTAATGACTCATAACCCCTCAGTCTTGTCTGAATTCACGCTAATGTGCTAACACCAAAAATAACACACCTGCACAAGCCTTCACACATCATCCAAAGGAAGTGTATTACCCTAAAAAACAGGGGGTCATTAAACTCTAACCTAACCTGGTCCTTAACGGTGACACAGCCAAAAACAAATGTCCTATTTCCTAAAATACAGAGATTTGCTTATTTAAAAGTGTTAACTGAGTACTTGGAGATGGCTAAATAAACGGACAGATTTCAAATAAATACGTCCAGTGTTTGTGGGCTGCTAGCACAGGCTAATCCTCTATTACATTTTGCACCTAGAAGCCTATTATTAATGTGGAAATGATAGAAAACCTGTTTTGTCTGGCCAGTAAACTCAAAGCTTCTTCTCGTGAGCCCAAACTAACAATATTAATGGAAGTACAGCTTTTTAAAGAGGCTCAGTGAATAAATAGCCTGACAGGTAAAAGCAGAGGGAGAAGAGTTACAGGCTTTAGCGAGGAAAGCGCTCGGTCTGACTTTGCCGTTTATAGCCCTCTATATTAGCATACGGGTGAAAAAACAGTACGTTGCTCCCAAACTCCTGAGCTGAGAGAGAGCTGGACTTAAAATTAAGTGAAGAAATTGTGAATTTAACACGAAACAATACCGCTGAACAGGTGTGAATTTATCTTCCTTTCGGTTTATGAGGCGAACGACGAAGCACGAACGCTGAAAACAGTGCTTTTTTTCCCCTTCCCGCCTGCATTCCGACAGACTCCGCCTCTCGCGCGACTATTGGCTATTGTAAGCCAGACTTCCCTCCGCTATGATTGGCTTATAGTATGCACATTTCCGCTCTGTTGCCTTACCGCTGTCAGTACAGAGTATTAGCCAATCACATCGCAGAAGGCGGCACTTGTCGGAATATAGGTAGGAAAAAGCAGAATCTCAGGTATGAGGAGCTGTTCTGAAAGAAGTGAATGCTTTTGCGCCCTCTGCTGGATGCCCGTTTGCAGTAAATGGGCATCGTTCTAGTCCTGGTCGCCACAGCCCGCGCAAGAACACACGTAGATTTCGATGTCTTTAGGCTTCCAACTCTTCTAGTTTACTTACTAATGGCAAAAGCAGTAGCCTGTCTAGCCATACCAAATCATACACATTGCTAGGCCAGCAGTGTAAGTGTAGCCTCTGAACAGGGCTGTTTATTCCAATAACTTGTTAAAAACATAAACATCTCAGATATGACTTTTAAAAATCAAAAAAGCATGAAAGATGCAAAAGGTGCATACTATATAATTGAATAAATAAATAGAAATAACTACTAGTGGCCACGTTTTGCATATTTAATGCTTTCTTGATTGTCAAAAGTTAGTTATTGTTTGTATTGTATTGCAAAAGTAAAGTAATCCATGTGCAAAAGTAATAATAGTAGTAATATTTGAAAAAATATGGAAATATTAATAAGGTTTTTTTTATTAGGGATGCACTGATGTGGGATGTGTAGGCCAATACTGATATTCGAAATTTTTATGGGTACATAACTGCCAATGCAGATACAATATTGAAACAAAAGAAAGCAGAATTTGGGACGACACCTACCTGGATTAGAAAATACACCTCACATATATTACATTTATTTCTGTAAGCTGAAGAATCCAATAAAAATCGGATGCTGATTTTATTTTTTAAAATTCTTTTAAGTAAATATCTGCTGATACCAACATAGTCAATATTATCCTGCATCCCCACTTTTTATTTTACTTCTTCAACTAGACAGAGCGTCTGGGAGATTTATTTTTTTTTGCTCTAGGAGCTGTTGTTCATATTTTTGGGAATGCACGTGTTTTTTTTTTTAGCTTTGTAACTGTGGGACTTTATTTCAATTTGCATCACCTGTGCCAAACTGTTCATTTTTTTCTGACCCCCTGCAGCACTTCTTTGTTTTTGGTTTGCCTTCGTTTCATCATGTTTTCCTTACAATATTTACTGAATTAATTCAATATTAATTTTTCAGTTTTGCATACAAAATAATAAGGCGGAGGTGGATTGTGTGTCCCGAAAGAAGGCTGTCGCTTAGGGCCTTCAGATATTTCAGAAAAAGCCTAGAGTGTCTCTGTTCTACCACATTGTCTTAAACAATAAAACCATTATTCAAACAAGCCTTCGAACCGTTGTTTGCAAAGTTAGATCATGGTCTATTTGACATGAGCGAAGGATCATATTCCGTCTTGAAAATATGGAAAAACCCCAGTGTGGTGTGAAAGATTTGCCTCACTCTGCTCCGCTCCATTGTGCATCATCGCTGTGCATTTGGCCCGCCAAACTGCAGGCCGACCCCTCGGCTTGTGAATAATAATACACAAGACACGTTTACATCATCTGGCCGAACACAGAGCAGGGAGGAGGGACAAGGCCTGAATGAAATTTCAGACACTTGTGGGACCAAAGGCAAGAACAAAAGCAAGTAGCTTTAAAAAACTCACCTATGAGTAAAAGCTGCAGGGGAGCAGATTTGTGACTGGGAGCAGTGGGGCTTGTGCACTTCAGATACATTGCTGGATGGTCAGCAACACACAATTCTGTGTACGCAAGGCAGACTGGTCAAAAGCAGCTTCCGAATAATCCTACACATTGAAGATACCCCATTAGCCTGAACGTAGATAGAGAAATAAAGGGGTTTGGAGGGTTAAATCTGAGATTTTTTTCCCCCTGTCTTGGCACAAAGAGGCCTCGCCTGTTTTATACATGTGGAAAACAGCTCCAAACAGATTTTAGAGCAAGACAGGTGCCAGCATAACCATCTGCTTTGAGTTTCACCCCTCCTCTCTGTTCTCTCATACACACACATAGGCCTGTATAGCCCCACATCACCAGCAACCCTGCCTGCTCCATAGGCTTTTCACTCTGCACTTGAAGGCAACTGGAAGGAAGCGAAGGAAGCGGTATTTTCATAGGATAAAAAGGCGGCATGACCCAGGAATGCACAATTTTGCACATCTTTGTGTGGCCTAGTGTAAAGAGTAAAAAAAAAAAAAAAAAAAAAAACATGACCACTTACTTAGAGTTTCATTTACCAAGTGTAAAGCAATTAACGAACACAGCAGAAGAATAAAGGGTGTTTAAAAGTGAGTCACACGATCCCTGATTTAAAAGTCCTACTTTAAGGCAAGCTCTTTTGCAGGGCAGGACAAAGTTGCTCAGTAGGTTTGCACTGCACTGTCCCAGAATGAACCCAAACCCACCACCCAACCCCCCCACTCCACCCCGCCACCCCCAACCCTCCACATTAGAGCAGAGCAGCTTCATAAATCACCTGTGGAGGCATGAGGGATATGGGCCGTGCTGTAGCCAGAGCCCAAACACAGGAAAACCAGAGAAGACTCAAACTTCATGCTTCATAGCTCTTCTTTTTAGCTTCGAGGAGCTATTGAGCCCAATACAAAGAAATGCACATGTATTTCCTCCGCGGGATTTCGGCCTCAGCGCTGCATTCCAGGGTCATGAGTTCAACACGAAGCTCCAGTTCGAAAATGTTTTCCGTCAAAATAACCCCCTCTTTCCGGGCAAAAGACTTTCGACTGTGTTTTCCTTCAGGCCAACCGGTGAGTTCACTAACGTGAAGTGACAGGCCTCATTTGGTGCACGGCGCCTGCATTCATTAGACCTAAGATGGCATCCGTAATTCGAACGAGCGAACGGTGAGGGCGCACGTCGAGCTGAAAAGGATGTTCTTCTATCGCTACGTTATGTGTGGGCAGCTTTGGGCAGCTTTTGGCCAGCGGATGAGGTGCCAATTGGGCTTTGAGCAGCAGGGGTTTTTCTTTAAAAGAGTGCGATGGAAAAGACTGCGCAGGTGCTCCTTCTAAAGACCAACCGGGTGCCAGGGAAGTTTTGGCGAGGCTCGTCGAGCTCTAGGTGCCATTTTGTCTCGTTTGTTTACGTCTCTTCTTTTCAGCGTACTACTCTTTCTTTTCTCCTCCTTGAGGCCCACAACAATCACCTTTTTCAGTCCATATACTTGAGAGCTTTTCCAGTAGAGTAGCCTATTTGAGTCTGCTGGGGAGACTGTGGCAACTTTTGACGTGATCGAGCGCCATTTGGCATCAACAGCACGGTAATAGAAATGTAGTGTACAAAACCAATTTTGTGTAGGCCTATAAAATATGCTATTCGCTATTTGCCACAGTGTCAGCGCAAAACGTGTGCCAGTGCCAAGCCAAGCAAGAGAAAGTGAGGTGGAGCTTGGGGCTAATTGCTTTATTCCTATTAAAGGTGGTAAGCCCATGATGTGAGCAGAATATGGTGCACAACATGTTCCTTGCGGTTTGGCGCTCTTTGCATGGCCCATTTTAAGTCGGCAGCTGAGGCCACGAATGATTAACTGGACAGGGTGGTCATCACTACCACTGTCAATGAACTCAATAAACCAGGCCCGCTGCGTGTGTCCACGCATAAGATTGCTGTGTCCATCACACAGCCAACCCAGTGCCACATACCTCACTTTGAGTACCTATTGATTTTATGTGATCAGACTTCCTAGAGGCTTTGCCCCTACATCATCTCGTTAAATGGCCGTTGTAATCCGTCCTGAAGCACAGCGGCAGACAAAGCGCACTTTGTGTTGCAGCGCTTATGCACACATGGCGCCGAGCCGCAGCAGACCTTGGCAGCCCCAGTGCACAACATTAAATTGTCAGAAAAATGTCTCCGACAAACCCGATTGGGTCATGCTTTTGCTTTAAGGTATTTAAGCGCAAACATTGGCAAGCTGTCTTTAATTGTATTGTTCTCTTTAAAAGCATACAGTGCACGGCGTATGAAGGAACCTGGGGAGCCCCGCCAAGACGCTCCGCCACAGTATGGTGCCCTGGATCTCCTGAAGGCTACCTGAACATTCTGCACCCTCAATATTCAGTAATGTGCCTCAATCGAAGGGACGCAAAGCAAAATGATGAAGGGGAGGGGGGTTGGGGGGTTGGCCATCTGTCTGTAGTGAGATTTGGGAGAGGAGGGAAAATAAATTGAGAAAAGGCGCAACAAGAAACATGGCAATGCCAAGGAAGATCTAACTGCTGACACTGCTGCTGGTCTAGCTTCTCATCTACTACTATGGGAAAAGGAAGTCATAAAAAAGGACGGAAGCTAGTTTTGGCTCACGAAGAAATGAATGGAAAAATATGAAAGTTCAGATTGGGTCAGAACTAAAAAGGGAGGAGTGATACGAACAAAAAGCACCAAACCACAATTATATTACATATTTTACATTTTATTTTATGGCATAACTAAAGACTGCCCTGAGTTATTATAATGAAGATTATGAACATTGCTTGGATTATGTGAATGCTTCAATTGACCTATCCATACTTATTCATGCAAGGTCACCAATCTTACAGAACATTAGTAAAAATAATTATAAAAATTAAAATAAGAAATTCATCAGTTTCCATTTTTTTCCAGTAAAATGGTGACCTAGACTATGCTGTTGCAGGTAACTGAAACTAGGCAAGACTACATGCAAATTTCTGCTGTGCTAAGGTCATTGCCATCACATGGTCAAAAATAAAAACAACATCTGATTTATTGTTGCACTGTGACCTTTCACACAGATGCAAAATAAATATAATTTTAAATGATACATTGCAAAGGCAGATATTTTGACAAAACTATACTGTGGTCTACTAACTCACAATAGATTAAATAGGATTTTTGCAAATGTTCTGTAAAGCTTGCCCAACCTAGCAACAGTTGCTATGAAAAAGCACATTAGTGGGAGGAGTACTAACCCTCATGAAACCAATTTGAAATGTTGTGGACTGGTCAGCATCCCAGCACCCGGGTAACCCAAGCAAGTGATTGCAACACTGATGTCGCAGAACAGAACATTGTGATATGATTAACAAATGATGCATCAGTCAGCCTCAGTACAAAAGGCAGCCTTTGCCAACATGAGCCTCCCAGACCCCCTTGTGCCACTGCAATACATGGATTAGCATTCCTCTCTGAGGTGAATTTGCTCATTTGAGGTGTAGAGGACCCAGCACTATGCTTGGTGGAGCGGGCGCCCAACGGCCCTCCAATAGAAACGCCAAGCGGTTCGCAGTAACAGTGGGCGACAAGGGCACCTTGGGTTTGCAGATGTTTCGGGCCGATGACAGATGGCTGTGGCGCGGGCGCGGGGAGCGGCAGGATGGCGTCTGCGCCAGCCCAGTGCCACCTGCACCCCTCTGCCAGTCCCCATCTCCATAATACCCTCCACAATGGAGCTGATGGGATGTGCTGTGTTGGGCATGGATGGCAAGAGAGTGCGCACACATTTGCGTATGTATGTGGGTGATGACTCAGCTCTAGGACATCACTGGGTTCCAGGGAAAGGTGCAACCTCTGAATTCTCTTAACACAAGGGTAGAGGGATGAGGGGTATATCTTTTGTGTAGTTGTGTGAATTATAGATTACTCCAATATGAAGCCATTACATGAATCTCCATCCTGTTTGACCATTCTAAAATCCGTTTTGTTATTTACTATTTCTTTGAGAATTATATTGATGTATTTTAGGCAGAGGCACATTCCCAAAGTTATCACATATTTGATTAGAGCTGATATGCTTACAAATTAAAGGGATGTGCGTAAAGGGAAACATTAAAGGGTCGTGGGCTGGTTTCTAGACCTCCAGAGGGAAGCTACCCAGACAATGGTGACATTTGAATTCATTTATTGACCATTAACAGTATTTAACGCCTTTGGCAATGCAGTTGTTTTCCACGAGCGGCAGTGCATCCGATTGGCTGACAAGGCCTGCCAAATTCCCAGTGGTTGGAAGCACAAGCGATGAAGGGCGAAGCAGACAGAGAGCAGGAGGCAAGTTAGCAAAATGTCAAACTACTCATTAATGTGGACACACACAGCCAGGATTGTACGAGACAAAATCGGCTCTCAAAGGTGGAGAAAACAAAGGAAACCTGCCATTATTAATACCAACACGTGTTACTAAATACTGAAAGTGAATACTTTAGTCTTTAAAATGAACAAATTGAATTTGGAGGAGAAAACTGATGCTTAGTTGTAGTTATTGTAATCAATATTCATTATTGGTTGCTAGAGATATTTTATGATGGCTCAAATTGGATGGTGTTACTGTAACTGAAACAGCTTTATTTACATTCCAATTAGTGACAGTTAGTCCTAATTTTGAACGGGAGATAATATATATATAATGTATATATAATATATAATAAAATAATAAGGCTCGTTAATAGCTTTCTTGCTTTACCTTCACAGTGAGATTCCCTCTAGCAAATACTGGTCATATTTGTGTTAATCACTCTACAGTCACAGCAACACTGCACTTTTAGCTGATAGATATAGAAATGTACAATAGTATTCATTAAAGTGAATAGAACAGGGGGAAACCTTGACAAAAAATTTTACTGAAAGACAATTTAATACAGCAACATATAAAGTAAAAACTGTCTGTTACAAGCAGTTTTAAGCTTTAAATAGACCTTCAAGTTCTGTAGGTTTCTGAACAGTTAGTGTATCACCACAGTTAATAGTCCTATTTAATGATGGGAATTGGACCAACAGAGGATTATTATGGCACAACTGAAGCGTCTGTTGTCAGTGCAGACAAGAACTGAAAGTTTATATTAGTGCATATACAGTGTGTTTCAGTTGCGCAGTATCTTCGAGTGTATCTAAGCCAAACAGAATCAAGAACAGAACAGAACTAATCCTACTAGTACTGGCTGCAGACTGTGGGAAGGCGGAGGTAGGCAGAAAAGGCTGTTTACACTATATGTAAAATAAACATGCTGGACACAGGCTCTGTGAATCTACAGTTTTGGCTAGATGTAAATCAGACCCATGTTTTTTTTGTTATTTTGGTGGTACTATTATTTGTAATACCACAGATTAATATTAGTCATGTGTTTGCAGCAGATGAAATGGTATGGATGCCTTTTGCCTATAAGAGGGAGGGGTTACTAGGCCCTTTAGGTCAGCTATCCCATTTACATTACATCCTTTATATTTTAAGCATATTTAAATTATTGTTTGACATTAAAACAAGTGGAAACTTGTGAATGTAAATATGTAATTGCATGCTTATATTTGAATAGTATAGCAAAGTACAACAACTCATTGAGGTTTTCAAGCATTTCAGCTTGTTTCTAAATGTCTCAGTAAACCTTTAAACTTTTCTGAGGCATAAAGGACCTGCACATAGCAGAATTTGGTGGTTTGAGAGTGAGGCACATTGGCAGTAATTACCCCATCCATCTTAATGGAGTCTGGTGGGCACCCTCTTACAGATCAGTTCTTGCTAAGCCCAGCATTTTGATAAATCTCTGCTTAAATTAGCCAACCCAGGGGTCTAGGGCCTCCTTCACTCTCTCACTCTCCATTCATCATCTCATTAAGGAGTTGGGACAAGGCTAGCTGTGGATCTCTATGCCCACTGGGAACTTTTGGCCCATTCTTGGGGAGACAGCATGAGTAAGGGGGCTTTGCTGAGCACTGATGATAAAGCAAACAGTGGTTCCAGTGAATGGTTAGACGGTGTTTTGTTAACATAGAGTGCATTTAAAAGAACGTGGCCAGCCATTAACATCACTATGTTGTTATTTGAAATGTGTGATTTATTTGTGCTTTGCTGAATAGGCCACAAATTTTGCACTAAATTTGAAGAGAGCTTGGAGTTCCCTTTTGCACTGGTAATCTATTCCTGGCCTCCAACAGTGGTTTATGGGTTAGTGGTTTATCTCAGCTTTACACTGTTGCAGTCATTAGGAAACTTTGTCATTTCACC
>JBBPDA010000030.1:13818800-13837379 GCA_037974385.1 Arnoldichthys spilopterus
TTTTGCTCATATTTGCAGAATCTTAAACAATAGTAAATGTGCTTAACTTTACATATGATTCTGAATGAGCATCCACCAGACAGTCTGGACAGATGGACTACAATGTAAAATTGCCACTCTGCACATTATGCAAGTGCATTTTTTTTACCATAGACATTTCCCTGACGTAAGTACCATGCAGCGGTTGGCTGCCCAGCGAAACAAGGCTTCCCTAGTCTCCTTATTTATTATGTACATTAAGACTTTGAAAGTTAAATGAATCATGACTAATCTCATAATTTTCTTTAGTTAATCAGGATTGATCATACTTATCTTATTTCATCAAATTTGACCCTCAGGAAAATTTGTTTTTATTTAAAATCATTTTATGGTCACATGCATGAACAAACGTTCTGAATACTTATATTTAAGTAAGTAAATATACGTTCTGAACTTATAACTTCCATTTATTCAATAACATTATTTTTTATCATGTGAATGCAGGGTTCATTTAAACTGAACATCATGTGACTTCCATAGAGAGTTTCTGTTCTAGCCTCACTCTTGTCTTCATCCATGTTCTTCTGTGTTTTTGTTTTGGTTTCCCTGCTCAGCCATTGCTCCGCCCTTGTGTCATGCCTGTCACCTGTGTCTTGTCTGTAAACCTGCAAACTGATTGTGGTCAAGTGTTTCTTGTTTGCTGTTGATTTATGCACAGATCCACTATAAAAGAAACACTCCCCTGCTCCCACACCACCAAGCAACACACTAAGTGATGATGGGTTAACAAAGGGGTGTGGATTCTTGTCATTTGCTAACAAGGAGATGGTACTTCTCTACCACCTACTGCCAATTGTTGGTGGAAAAAGTAAACATCTGCTACTGAGTAAAATCTGCTGAACGTATTCAAAATATAACTCGATATATTTGTTTTACATCTCACCCTTAACAGTGGAGGTGTTGCTCATGGGAAATAGTAGATTCCCAGTTAATAACAACCTTCTACCTAGGAGACTGACCATTCCATTAACTATGTAAATATGCTGACTTCCAAATCACTGACTTTATCCAACCCCAGTGCAATGGATGTGATGTTTTGAAATAAGACCACCACTAATGGCTGCCAATGAACAGCAAAGATGCACAATTAGTGTGTTAATTCACAGAAATGTTGTGGCTAATGTGGCCATTATTAGAGGTTATTTAAACGTTTGCTGTTTTTTTATGGCCCATTGTTGGGCTATTATTATCTTTCATTCATTGGACTTTTCTATTTGACTTCCCACTGAACATGGGATTTCGCAGCCAAGTCCTCCTAATGATTCTAGTTCAAACGCCTTTTTCTTTTCTTCATTTGTTAACAACATTTGAGAACTATTTGCAGTCTCTTTTCATTGTAACACACTGGGAGGGTTGGATACAAAAACTGCTTACGGCGCCTGTTAAAATGACCACACAGCTGTTTTAAACTGCCACGTTTAGCACTTGAGCATGAGTGTGCAACCACCCCATGAAGGTAAGGGGGTTTATCTTTTAGATAAAAAACAGATTGTGGAAAATTCTAATTTGCACAAATGTTTTTCTTCTTACCTCAAATGTAACCAAGCTGAAGTTTGGTTCTTTAGTTCTTTAGTTGTTTCTCTTGATCTACTATATATATTTACACACACACACACACACAAACAAACAAATGGGACACCATAAAGAGTCAGACACCACACAAGCAAGTCTATTTTATATTACTTAACAACTCAATGCAGTTCATGGCTTTTTGTTTAAATTGATGAAAAATGTAAAATAATAATATAAACTGCACACTAAATTTGCAGGAAACACCAAGACATGTCATTAGTCTAGGGTGTTCAAACTTTTGCATAGGCCAGGTTCTTGTAGCTTCCAAAACTTCTGACACCAACTGACTAATCACAGAATTGGGGGCTGATTTAATTTTTATAATACCACATTTAAGTGTGTTTTGAGTTCTCAGTGAATTAGGCTGGATTCATTTTGCATACATGTGAATTGTAAGCAAGACCCACTTTGTGAAAAGGTGTATTAAAAATACAGAACGCACCATACGTCAAACCTACTGACGTTTAGCCGACTTAGAGTGCATGCCAAGTATATATATATATATATATATATATATATATATGCTCTATAAAAAAAATAAGGTCCCTGTTGACCAGTTCATGACCTTGCCAGTTCACTTTTCTCCATAATGAAAGGAAAGGTTAGAAATAGAATGCATGACTGCAAGGGTCTCCTTTGTTCTTAAGCGCAAGGCTGAAATGAGCATGGCGGGGGGGATGAAGGCCATCCATATTGCAACTTTTCCATGAATTTGTCATGAGTTGGTGGAAATGTGAAGGCATGTAAATTTTTAATCATAAGGCCATATGGATGGGCTCGGTGGGTATACTCAATGGGGTTCCGACACAGAGCGAGGCGATCCACGGCTCATATAATCCCACCTCTCTTGTCTACAGGCAGTCTGACCCAGGGCACTCACAAACACCTCTGTGTTGTCTTTATGGGCTTTTGCATGCCAGAGGAAGACATCAGACATCATCCTGACTTTGGTTCTAATGATGCCACAGACTAATTATGATTACTGCTTAAAGGTGGTTATGCTTATCATGATGAATTACATCACAATACTCAAAACACTGAACAACTGTGTGTAATATAAAAGGACAGATTTACACGCACTCAAAAAGCCAGTAAACTGCATAGCAAAGATTGGATGTCACCCTATTATGATATTATCATAATGATCTTGTTTACCTTGTACCAATGGTTTGTTTCCCCTCCTAGATACTGAAGAACTCCGACTATTTAAATACTTCATTACAGTGACACCGGTCAGGGGGTAGAATATATTAGACAGAAAGTGAACAGTCAGTTCTTGAAACTGATGTGCTGGAAGCAAGAAAAATGGGCGATCCACTCTGACAAGGGCTTTATTGTGATGGCTAGATGACAGAGTATCTCCAAAACTGCAAGTTTTGTGGAGTGTTCCATGTATGCAATAGTTAGTACCTACCAAAACTGCTCTGAGAAAGGACAAGTTGTGATTCGACGACAGTGTCATAGGGACCCAAGGTTCACTGATGCATGTGAGGAGTGAAGGCTAGCCTGTCTGATCAGATCTCAAAGAAGAGCTCCTGTTGCACAAAATATTAATGCTGACTGTGATGGAAAGGTGCCAGAACACACAGTGCACAAAAGTCAGAGCTTGTTTTACAGCTAAACTACAGACTGAAGAAGCAAAGAGACATTTTGCTGGAATAAGACTAAACAACAAGACTAAACAACAAAATTACAAATTGCTGTGAAAGTCCAGTCAGTTGGTAGTATTTTACAGTACACAGCTACATGTGATGGTTATTCGCTGATGTGAACTATGGCAGTGCAGCCGGTGCACTTCTGTCAGGGACTGGTACCCAGAATGCCTTAGGAGAAGTGACTTGCTCTGACCCTACCTCCTATATTTAAAGAGTTATTGATCTGTTTCACTTTTCTGTTATTTCTAATGCAGTTCAAGTTTAACCTTTTCCTGAAATCTTCTTTTCATTAAAAAAATCACTGTTACATCAACATACTGTAAGTTTTACAGTAAACTATTTAGAATGAATATTAGGGCTCAAAATTCTAAATAAAATACAATGACAAGTAATATAACTTAAGAGAACATTGTTATAAAAATGACTGTACCATACCGTAAAACTACAGCACTGTACAGTTAAGAGCTTACAGTTTTGTGTCGTAGCAGTTACTGTGTATAAGCCTGTATTATAGGGGGTTAATGTACATTCTACAAGCAGGCTTTGTATACATGATCCACTGTGAGCTAGCAGTCTTGTTTACTAGTGACTAATGTAAAACGTGTCTTTAAAGTGCTGCAGTTTGGCATGGGATTGCTGTCGCCAAAATTAAGCCCCGTGTCATGCCCACCCTCACCCCCCTCCGCTTCGCCACCAGCCCTGCCATGGGAACGTTACATCTTTAATGACGAGCGAGGGTCTCTCCTCTCTCCACATGACACAAAAGCTCTGACATCTGTCTCTCCGAGAGCCGCACTCCAAAAAGCTGCACATTTGTTCCTATCTTTTCCTTCTTGAAAAGAGATCAAAAATAAAAGAAGAGAGGCGGAAGGAGGGGGAGGCGGCACTTAAAGAGGGAGGGATGGATGGAGGGGTTAAAACAAAGGGTCTTTTTTCCTCTCCAAGTGTGTTTGGTGGTTAATTCCCCCCATAAAGCATTCCAAAAATTCAAAGTAGGTGTTAAAGAAGACCCCCCACCACCACCACCACCACTCCTACCCATGTCTTCTGCTCTCTGGTGCGTATGGCATAACGCATCTGCCTGTAGAAAACATGTATACATTAATGAGAGGAATCAGGAAAGTAGGCCACATATTATTCTATGTGTGAAAGGCAACTGTGGTAACAAAATCAAAGGAATTTATATAGGCTCGCTAAAGACTCTCTTCAGATTTGATTTAAATAATTTTTTCACCTTCAAGGACACACATGCAACTTGTTCTATGCAATATATATGACTCTGTGACAGACTTAATTTCACATAACTAGACTAAAAGTAAAATGTACATTTCTTTCCACAGATTTTGCATGCATCACATATCCTAATATTGTAAATCTATGGACTGGCGGAATGTAGTTATTATATATTAAAGCATTAGCTGTCTGTCTTGCCTGTCTGCCGTGTGTCTATTAGAAAGGAAAAGGCCGCTGCTTGACCGGCACTGCTTCATGCTTGGCATTTGGCTGGTTCTTTATTTTGTCATTGTTTTAGTGTTTTTAAATGTATTTTTTATTTGTTTGACTGATTTTCTTGATGAGGTCACTGTTTTTTTGCTTCCGTTCAGTGTTTTGTCAGTGTGAATCCCTGAAAAAATAAGTTCCTCATGGAAACAGTAAAACTAAAAGTGAGATTTTATTAAAGTTATAAGTTAGTCTGCATTAACTGATTTTTTAGCAACATTTTTAGCAACTATTTGCCCTCTAATATTAAACAGGCTGCATTTGTTACTGTGCCTTTAAGAATCATGCATATAATCTATTACCTGATTGGTGGCCCTGTACTGAGCTTCAAAAAAGCAGTCCAGGCTGACTTCAAAGGGAATGAACATACCTAAACTACGTTAGACTGAGCAGGTGGATATATTACAATGTATAGTATGATTTAGTATAATGACGTTAGAAAAGCAATTCAGTTTGCAAAAAAGCTAAATCAACTGTTTTTACAGATTGTCTGGAATTTGCTCTTCTGACAGTTTATTGAACTTACTGTAAAAGTATTTACATACCACATTTTCATTTCAAAGAGATGGGGGAAATAAGGTTTTCTATTATCTGGGCCCTTTAACAGTAGTATGAACGCATGCTGCAGTAACAGCCTCCTGCCGACAGAGGGCAGGATGCTGCACCGTAACTTAATTCTCTACACAATCTGAAGGACGGAGGAGAAACATGGCGGCCTCCTTGCTGAGCAGGAGTGCGGCTTCACTGTTGGGTGCTTTTAAATTAAAATCGTTTCTGCCTGTTATTTCAGAGAGTGGTGTCTTACAGCAGATATCTGGCTACAATCCCAGACCCCTCAGACTGAACCTAAAAGACCCTTACATACCAGATAAGAGCAGTGAGAAGACCCCCGAGTGGCAGAAGACGGAGAAGAATGACAGGAAAGTGTACGCTCGGTACGGCAAGGCTTCGGGGATCGATCCGGCTATTCTGTGGCCCTCCCCCACCAAGCTACAGGAGATAATCGCCGAGGAGAAACAGTGGCACCCACCACTCGAAGAAGTGCTGGAGAGAATCGCGGCAAAAGAGAAGGAAATCGCTACTAAACGGCGTGCGAGGTAACGTTAGCTGACAGGCTACACTTCGGCTTTACCGGCTGGTTTTGCACACCTGTAGTGTATGATCGGTATTACTATAGCGGTCACATATTTTTGGATGATCGGTCAACTTGTGTCAGAATATGTGAATAATACGGGTGTGCTTTCTGGAGCGATCGGCGCACAGTTTTACAACAGCAGACAATCACGTTACATACTCTCGCACGCACGCACGCTAAATAGACTCACACCCCTAATCCAGTTCTCACAAGAACGGTATGAACACACACTTTTCATCCGGCAATTAACACACTCATGCATACTTCATTCAGCACTTACTTGCAAATTACCCCCCCCCCCCCCCCCAACACACGTCTCATTTTTTTCAGTTACCTCCCATAACCTCTTGCTTACATTTTTTTACTTTTTTTCCGTAATTTAAAAATAGCAGTGGCCCTTTACACCGTTTTAAAAATAAATAACAAATGGGATAAAATTGGTCCAAACGTTTTACATCATCTTGCAAGTTCCTTCTAATGTTAACATCACTTTTTTGACAGCAAGTTACTTTTCACAGAGAAAAAAAATAGCTGTTTAAAAATTAATTACATATTTGAACTTATTTTGTAGATGTGATTTCTTAATTAAGACTCTTCTGTAATAAGAATTTGCACATATTATTCTCACTATATTCATTTACTATATTTACTACTTTATTATTTTTACTTTTTCAAAATAAATCAAGAAACTGACTGAAAAACTTTTTCAAAGTTCAAGTGCTTAGCAATAGTCATAACAAAAGGGTCCGGAGTCAGCTTGACACATAAGCAAACTAAGTGTCTGTTTAGGACCACTGTGGCCACCAGGCGGCTCCCAACGGTGCTTGAAATGTCCCACAAAAAACTTGCAAAACATACAAAAAGCCAGTGACGTTGACAAATCAGCAAGCTGATCCTACAGGTTTAATAGTTTCCTAGTGCCGCTGTCAGAGCTGCTGTCATGTTCATACATATGCACGTTGTGACCGACATTTTGTTGCAAGCACTGTCAAACTAATTTTAGGTTACAGTGTTGTCAATGGGAAAAGCAGCAAAAGGTAACATTCTCAGTCTCATTAAAACGTGACAGATGTTCACTTGTTTGTCACCGAGTGCACCAGCAGTCTCCGCTAGCTAAAATTCATGGTAATCTATGTAGATCATTACTTTTTTTTCTGCACCCCAAACAATGTCCTCTGCACCATTTTGAGCCATGTGAGTTTCAGCCACAGGGCCCCCAGCATCCAGCAGATAGTATACTGCATTATTTATGTGTAGAAATCATTGCTGTGACCTAATTAGTGCCCTATATAAAGAGCTCCCTCATGACGACATCATTCGTCTGGGTTTTTTCCTCATGAGTCACATTCAGATAAGTGAACATGAGAGAAAAATTACATGTGCACATGTTTGTAAGCAGAATTAAGGTGTGAGTGAATGTAAGGCTACCCATATGTGAGGTCCAGCCTAAAGTGCTTCCTGTTGCTACATCTGCTGTTTCTGAAGCTTGGCATGTAGGTTTCGATGACCAGAGTAAACAGTTTAGCCAGTGAAATTCATAAAGAATCCTTCTGTTGCACAAACCAGGTTATGAAACCAGGAAACACAATATGTTAGCACAGATTTAAGGTAAGGCTGGGCAATATTATATTTATTACCATAAAAAAATTACACTTTTCACGGTTTCATTAAAAACGGAACACAATTACGCCTACATGACTGAGTATAGTTCAGTGCAGTGTGTGAAACTTTGAATAAGTCATTGCATTATTAGTTTGTTTTTCAGTATGGCACAGTTCTCTATTAAACTTATAAAAAAACAAAATATTCCATACTTGTGGAAATGTCTTAGTTATTGTGAGATTATATTTTTGCCAGATCACCCACCATACTTCAAATACACTAAAATAAGGACATTTTAGTGCTCTTTCACACACAGAACATCTATATTTGCTTCAAAACACTGTGCATGTAGAGGCAGATGGGATTTGCTTTTGCGATCGATTTCAATTCCAGCCCGCAATCTGCAGCAGTTTGTTCACAAGCTGATTGTAGTTTCATTTTGCTAAAGACTAAATATAATAAATACACAACTAATCTATTTTCCTCATACAGCTGTATTTATATACACTAAATGGAGAAGAAATCCAGTAGGAGTCCAGAGGAGAGTTGGTTAATGAAAAAGATCATCTGACCGGGCTCTGTGTATACTGCACATTGGCTCTGCTGATAGGAATAGGAACCTTCAACAAAAACAGCACATTAGTGTGCTTAGATGCAGATGAAGAATAGACAGGAGACTGGCACCCATCTGTCTGTAAACCAGTTGTAATAATGTCAAAATATTTTTTTTAGCAATATTTTTAGTAACATAGCTTGCACATAGTTTACAAAGGGTCTGCAAGGGATGCTCTTTTTAGTTTGAACAGTCTGCAACCATGAATCTGAATTGTATTCAAAAGCTGTGCACATCTGGAATAGAAGCCACTTATTAAACAAAGGGGCGGCTTAGAGATTGGGTAGTACATGTTATGACAAATTGCATCACAATTGAATGTGTTTCTGAGAACATCATAGATATGGCCAGTCCTTAAACATCACAGACAAAATCCATGTTTCATGATTAACTGGATTTAGTGCAGTTTTTATATACAGTACCACTTGTTCTATTTTAAACATCTTTGCATTCAGATGTCAGAAAAAATAATCATATTTTGACCTTATTATTAGGGAAAAGTTCTGAAAAAAAATCATATCTAGCCTGAACAGCATTTTACAGGCTTCATATATTCGCCCTTAATATTCACCCTGTATATTTTATAAGAAACCATAATTTAGGATTTTAAATGCCCACAGGTTTGGCAACAATGTATTAAGTCAGCTACTCCTGTGTTGCACAGCATATTGTTATAGAAGCCACAAATGTACAACTTTTTTAATGAGCCACTTAGTCAGTAAGGGAGTAATGTTAAATTAGAATGATTATTTTATCAACATTTGCAATTTTATTAATGACTGCAACAATGGTTATTCTACTCTTCAGCCACTGTTAGAACTTCTCCGGAAACAGGCTCTGAGCTCCCTCACCATCAAGTGTAACTATGCATACAAATTTAAGATTTTTTTCTTCAACTTGTTGCATCTTCATACCAACCTCATGAATTCTACATGTAGAATTTTTCTGATCTGAATTTAAATTGCCCTCATGTGATTTCTTGGGCATCTGTGCTTTCAGCTTCAATGGCCATACCAAAAGCCGAGCCATTTGCTGGGTCTGAGGAGATGGAAAAAAAAAAAAGAAGCTTCCAAAAACTAAATATATAATTGATTTTTCATTTAACAAATTCTAGAGTATTCAAAAGTATTGTAATGTTTTTGCCATACTGCCCACCCCACGATGGCTATATTTTATGATATTTACAATAATAATGGTGGTAATCTGATGATCATCTTTCACTTTTTTCATCCTGTTTTGCTTGCATGTGTCTTTTTTGACATTTGTCTTTATTCCTCTCTCCACAGAGAGCAGCTGATAGCCGCCAACATGGCCAAAATGCCAAAGATGATTGCAGACTGGAGGAAGGAGAAGAAGGACGCGAAAAGGAAAAAGAAGGAGGAGAAGGCTAAAAAGGATAGGCTGCTGGCGGAGGCCCGGGAGCGTTTCGGCTATGCGCTGGACCCCCGCAGCCCGAAGTTCCTGGAGATGGTTGCAGAGATCGAGAAGGAGGAGAAAAAGAAGAGGAAGCTACTGAAACGGAGAAAGAAAGAAGAAGAACAGGGGCTAGCTCCTTCAACGCCGGCAGCAGCCGAATCTGCTTAGAGACACTGGCTGAGGGAATGTGCAGACTTTTGTATATAGCAACTTAAAACGTTTGTGTGAATCTCTTTAAACCATTTAAAACACCTCCTTTCATTTCATTACATTAAACTCTTCTAATCAAAATGCTGGTTTGTTCTCTGTGGTAGGTTGCACTCAGTCATGCCAAAAATGAAATCTTATTAGCTGATCTTCTGGTAAGTTATCTGAATTATCAAATATTTAACCCTTAATATAATGACTTAACAAAAATTGAAAACCGTGAAAAGTTAGAGACTGTAGGCATGCCTGTTTAGTTTGCTGATTATCCCAGATTGTGTTAGGATTTATTTGATCAATGCCATATTAAAAAAAAAAGTTAATTTTATAAGACGACGAAAGAGATTAATTCCGGCACCTACAGTCATGTTCAGGCAGAACGTGCACATCTCTACCAAATCAGGTTGACTTTTGCCTTGTTTAGGAATTCACAGAAATATGGCATGTGAACAACTTGTGCCACAATTGTCAATTTTAAGTCCGTCAAGGCTTCCAAACCTTCTTGCCATGCATCCCATTCATTATCCTTGTTAACTCATTGGTCAACTGCCTAATTTTTCTTTTTTTACCTCTTTCTCACACTGGGACAATGACATTTGGCCTTTGCATGTAAACTACAGTAACAATCAGTATCTTAAACTACATTCCCTGTGTTCACATTTGGCATTGTGACCAATGCTAGTTAGACAATGTCGTCACTTTATCCGATTAGATATTTCTAATGATTATATTTATAATGTGCTGTTTTGTGAAAGTGGATCCACAAACTGTCAGTTTTCCAGAACTTAATTTCTTCGAACAGTGAAAACAGAAAACAATATAATATAAATAATCAAAAACCCTCCAATGTGGTGCCTCAGTTCTCACACAAACAATTTAAAAATGCAGTGCCTTATTAACTCTAGATTCCATGTAAATTACCTGTGCAGTCGTGTACAATTTATAGTGGGTGGTAAACAACTGGTCTGAACATGACCTAGTCCTTGGAACACTTTTCTGATTGCCTAGTGGGAAATTTAGTCATTATCCACAAACCCACAAGGCTATTTGTCTAAAGACGGGAGAGAACATTATCCACAAAGCCACCAGCGAAGAACCCTTGTCACTGTCTCCTGTTTCTATATTAATTAAACATGTCTTACAGAAGAAATGCTTTTGACATTTGTAACGAAACACATTGAATGTGTTCAAATTATTTTTAGTTAAGTCAAAAAGTTTGTCCCCTTTTTGTGAACTACCACCCATGGATCTGGGGGAAAAATCCATTTTTTTGGTGAAAAATGGTCAAGTAAGACAGCAAATGTTTCAAACCCAAAAAAGATCGGCCTGTAAAATAATATCTTGAGCTTAAGGCAGACTTTCTGCAATACTTGTTTTCATAAAGGTCTAAATCTTTAAAGTCTGACTCACAGGTAGATCTTTTTTACTTGTCTCTAAGCTTTTGCAATTACCCATAAATATTTCACGTACACTACAAATGCATTGTGTGAAGTGTCCCCTATGGCAACCCCAAAGGCAAGTTGAAATGGGCCTGGACCCTTTATAAATAATCTTGTAGGGTAGTACCAAGGGATGAAAACGGGATGGAGGATGAGTCACTTTGGTATGCTAGTTTACTGAAGGGCAAGATCTAAACATTGCACTTCAGCTGTGCTGTTACAGGACCGTTATTTCATCCTGGTCACTTGTGTCGGCCTTCAGTTTGGCCAGGGCTGCATGGACTCTGAACTGAGTGCGGGATTCCATTGAATATTCCTTGTAGTTATTCCTGAGAAGAAAAGAAGAAACCCATAATCAAGAAGTAATCTTCGAAAAAGCAAGGACTATAAGACAGCTAAAGCTAGCCATTGGGGACATACAGCTTTACTGCATCACAAGAGCTGGCCCAAAACATTTCAAATTGATTAACATTTCACTTCAACAAGATTTGGTTCAAATTAACTGTGGTGAATTATTTTTAAAAATGCAGAAATTGAAATAACACAGTAGTGGAATGAAGATACAGAAAACAATACACCATGCTTTTTTGAATGTGCAAACTTTATTAAATGATTTTATTATATCAAATCTAGCATTCCAAACTGAGGCAGCTGAATAATCACCTTCAGGTAGATGCTTTTTACAGTGCTAACTACATCTTGTAAGTTTTACAGGTTTCAGTTCTTTGGTGGGTTGTACTCACTTAGCTTTTTGCAATAGTTTGATGGCTTGTTCCCTCCTCCCTGTTTCAATATAGAGCAGGCCCAGTTCCAGCAGAGTGTTTGGAATCAGGTAGTGGTCAAACTTCAGCTTCTTCTCACTGTTCCATGCAAACACACATATGCAATAACACACACATTGCAGTATCAATCAGATTTAGAATGTGCACTTTTTAATCACTTCTATATTCAACAATCTTTATGCAGTTCATGTGAAAATAGTATGAATATTACACAGTTCATAGTATCACAGAAATAGCAAAAGGAAGAAAAATATCTGGTAAACATCTTGTACAGTAATGTAAAAATAAAATAAAAAACATTTCTATTAATGAATAAAATTATTGTAAAGGTCAGCATTTACGAATGCTGCTGCTAAATACAATACATATGAAGATATGAAGTTTTCTTGACCATAATGAAAACATTGAGGTCTAAAATAAATGACTAGGGGTGCAGCCCAATTGTGTTTTACGCGCACTGGGAACTCATCGTGAATTACCTCGATCCATTTAACCAACATTTGACATTTGCAAGTGATGATTAAACTATGCTGCCACTGTAGTCACTGTAATGTTCTTCCATTGTAGTGCTGTAATGTGAATGGCCTTGTGTACAATGACTCAAGAGGTAATCAAGCACTTGCCTGCTGTAAACTCTGTTGAAGCATTCCTCAGCAGACTGCAGGCGGCCCTGGTTCTTCAGACACAGACCCTTCAGCAGCAGAATCAAGCAACTGTCATCCAGCGTGTACTCATTCTCTTTAGGACACAAACACCATATTTATTATCCTATATAGCAAGTTCATATAAAAGAATGAGTTATTCCATTTGTCAAACTAGACATATAAGCTAGAATACTGTAGCCTATCAAAAATAGCATTAAAATAAAATGATGTAAATAAAAAAAAACAAGACGCTCCATGGAAATTGCTGATTTTTTCCAATATATCTGAACAAGCAACCATTTCACCTTATTTGTGTTAGTGTTTACAGATACAGGTGATTCTACTCTGAAAAGGACATAAAATTGCCATTCTCATAATTAAAAAAAAAATGAACACCCTTACAAATGTAATTATCTGGACAGAGTATCGGACCTTCAAGTCCTGATAATTAGAGTCAGATGTTTCAGATTAGGTACCATTTGTTAGAACCTCCTGCAGGTGGAACCGGTCTTATTTGAACCTGACAAAAAGGCTGTGCAGATGCCTATAAGTGTGGCAATGGATTTAAAAAAAGTCTCTAAATTAGCTGAAATAAATAATTTCACTGTAAGGAAAATCATCTACAAGTGAACTAGGTTTCAAATGACTGCCAATTTGTCCAGGACCAGCAGCCCAGAAAATTCAGCTCAAGAGCAGACCACTTGATGCAAAAGAAGTCTCCAAGAACCTCAATCCTGTTTTTCGGCAGGTAACTCTTGGAATTGGTGGTGTAAAAATTAATAGTCTGCAGTCAGAAAGAGATTTGACCTGCAGGGGAAGCAACCTTTACTACCTTATCTTAGTACAACTACAGTTTGCCAAAAACCATAAGCAAAGACCAAGCCTTTTGGAATAATGCTGATACATTGTTTGGCCACAGTAACAGTAATTTTGTGGCATAGACCAAAAACAGAGTTTCAGGAGAACAACCCCAACTGTAAAGCATGGTGGTGGAAATGTTACAGTTTAGGGCTGCTCTGCTACTGCAAGTACTCAGGCATTTCAGTTCAGAATTCTGCATCTTATCAAAGAGTGCATGAAGGTAATGCCATTTGTCCAAAAGCTAAAGCTGAAATGAAGGTGAACCGTTCAGCAGTATACAAGCCCCATTTTTCAGCTCCTCAACCGTCTATAGTGGCCATTGTCTGATTCTCCTCTTCATGAAGTTTCACACATTTTTAATAGGAGACAAATCACAGGCCAGTCAAGCACAAGCACTCTGTGTCTACAAAGCCATGCTGTTGTAGTGTGTGTTGAATGAGGCCTGGCATTGTCTTGTTAAAATAACCACAGGCTTCCTGGGAAAAGACGCTGACTTGTTGGCATAATGGATGGTCCAATTCATCTTTGGCAGAGAGCTCAAAGTCCATTTTTTCCAAAAAACAAGCTGAAAGGTGGACTTCTCTGACCATAGCACAGATTTCTGTCTTTCTATAATAGAGCACATCTTTCAGTCCATCTGAGACAAGCTCAGGCCCAGACAACAGTGTTTCTGTATAGAACTGAACTTTGGAATGTTGCTGTCCCTTAACACAGTCTGCCAATGCATCAAAAACCTGAAACACTGTTATCCAAAGAGAAAGCCAAAGTGCTCCCAAGCCCATGTGGCTATATTTGTTACAGTACCAAGACAGTTTTTTATGCAGTGCCTTCTGAGGATTTGACAGTTTTTGGCCTTGTCCTGCAGGCACTGAGATCGCTCCAGATTCCGTGAATCTTTTCTAAATATTATGTACTGTAGATGATGAGACATCCATTCTTTCTAATTATGTGTTGAAAAATGTTCTTTTTCAACTGACTGATAATTCTTTCATGAATTTTAGCACAAAGTGGTGAGCTATGACCCATCTTTTCTTGCCAAGACCCAATTTTTGCTTTTATACCCAATTATGACCCTCATCATTTACCAACTTACCTGCTTATTGAGAAATTCAATATTTTATAAACGTTTAAAAACGAGTGTGTTGCAGGTGTCAAATTCTAAATTTGTTGATATTTACAAAATATATTTAAGTTAATCAGTGAAATTATTGGAAATCTTTTCCTTTCTTGTTTTTATTAGATTTGATGAAAAATCCTACATTTCCCAAAAATGGGATTTGTAATAATCCTAAGCATACTAGCAAGTCCATCAAGTAATGGCTGGAATGGTTGTTGAACCCCAGTAAAATGTGGGGTATATGAAAAGGGCAATACACACAGAAAACCCTCAAACATCTCAACTGAAGGAGCTTTGCACTCAAGAGCGATTAAAGAACAAGGCGGTGTCAGAGATAGGTGGATAGTTATGCAAAATGCCTACAAGAAGTCATTTCTTTAAAAGGGGCCACGCTAGCTTCTGAGGCCAAGGATGTACATAAATTCTTCGAAGAATTGATATTGTTGTTGAATAATGAACTGAAAAATGTACTTTCCTTGTGTTTTGTTTAGGTAGATCACTTTTATCTGAAGGTACTGTATTATTAAAGAGGGTGAATTGTTTGCTTGATCAAATATGTTGAAAAAACAATTTCCACTGAGTACATATTTTATATACTTGTTAAGCCTGTTTTTATTAAACTAATGTTAGTTTGTTGATTGTTTTGAACAGCAAAGTAATATAAAATATTAAAATAGTTTCTAGTTTATGTTTAAAAAAATGAAATGAATGGTTTGAGTTAGGGCAGAGTTATAGTAATATTAAGATATATGTTATGGCAATGTTTAAAATTTACACTCTATAATGCATTTACAGAAAACCTGACATAGTGAATGGCTACTTGTGGGAGATAACACAATTTGTTCATTAAGGTTTTATTATGCTTACAAATAACTTTCATTCTGATGATTTATACATAAAGTATTTTTTGCTAATCAGTGGGATTACTTTCTTTTGTTGTACTGGAGCTACATGGCTTTCTTTAGGCACTGAACATGTGAAAAATACATTTGGAGAAACTGTGTGAATCTGAAAACCATTAAAGTTATAAAACATTCTGTTATCTAGATTACTCTGCCAACACCACAATTAATACCTTGGAACACATTCTCAATGCGTGGAT
Organism: Arnoldichthys spilopterus; assembly: GCA_037974385.1. Lineage (NCBI taxonomy): Eukaryota > Metazoa > Chordata > Actinopteri > Characiformes > Lepidarchidae > Arnoldichthys > Arnoldichthys spilopterus. Next base: position 13,834,482 of record JBBPDA010000030.1, read on the forward strand.
TGTGGGGCCAATACCTGGAGCAGCCTGCAGGGCGCGCTCCGCCTCCAGCAGTGTTTCCAACATGCCTTCTGTCAGCTCTGGACGCTTGCTGATCATAGAGAACCCGTTCCACATATACATCATCTCCTGAAATGTGCAGCACAATCTGTCGTCAAATTTACTCAATGTAAATATCAGGTTTGCTTTGCAAGAGTTTTTTTTATGACATAAGAATTGGAGAAATTCCTATAAACAGAAAATGACAATTTTGTTAATTAATAAAGGTCATTGTTCCCACAAAAGAAACGTAAAAAAATTTATTTTAACCACTTCTTTATTCTGAGGTCAAGATTTGGTTTGATTACATATTTTATGAGCAAAACATTTATATTATGTTATGATTTTGCAAAGATTTGTTTGTACCATATGCTGACTGGTTGAAATGAATTTTCAAACAGAACATGTCTATGATAAACCTGCCAATTTTCAATAAACAATCACAATCCTTTAAGTGACAAGAAACTTCTGAAAAAATGTCTATTAACTTTAGCATGGGTGTATTCCAGCATAAGCCACTTTCCACTCCACTTTACTTTGATTTGATTTACACTCAATTGACAAGTTTTGATTACTGACAGTTGTTTCCAATTTGATTTGCTGAAACTTTATTAGATGTGAAAATCTGCTTCTTTAAATATATTCAAAAATATTTCAAATTAACTTCTGTGTGCTCCTAATTTTTCCTCTGCACTACAGACCTTTTACTCTGTTGGCACAAGTGCTAAGGTGCTACCAAGGGTTGAGTTGGACACTGCAGCAGTGACTCACATACACTGGACTTGCCAATGGTCAATTATTACTATATTTTGAAAATTATGAAAATTTTTAAATGGAAGTTTAAAAATCAGCTACAACATTAAAACCACTGACAGGTGAATTGAATTACATTGATTGTCTTGTATTTAAATTGCAATAGCACCTGTCAAAGGATGGGATATATAAGGCAGACAGTGAACAGTCAGTTCTCGAGGCTGGTGTGTTGGAAGCAGGAAAAAATGGGCAAGCCAAAGGTTCTTTGACAAACGGCATTGTTATAGTTAAACAACACATACAACTTTAATACTGGCTATGACTAAAAAGTGTTAAAACACACAGTTCACCACCATTAGAGCAGTTTTTGGTGGCACGAGGGGGGACCTACACAATATTAGACATTTGGCTTTAATTTGGCTGACTGGTGTATATCTAAGCATTCAGCATTTTAAAAGTGTAGAGATCATTTGTCTTCTTACAAGCACAGGTACGGGGAGTCGCACAGGGTTGCTGGCTCTGTACCGTCGTGCTTTGCGGATGGCAAACTTCTCTGTAGGCGGAGACTTCCCTGCTATCTTCTGTTTGAAGGTTGGCACCTGTCTGAGAGAGAGATGGAGAGAGAGAGACACCAAATGACCCATTACGCAAAAGTGAAACCATCTGATTGCAGCCATCTTGTTGAAAAAGGAAAGTGGAAGAAAGATTCTGACATTTCAATTCTATTTGACATGGCACATCTTTATAATGGCTGACAGTAAGGCGTTATTGTGTTTACCTGAAGAGCTCCACCTCGTTCTCTCCAAACGGCCTTGCCTCCCCTTCCGGCAGCATGCTAAGATAAGCAGCCTTCATGTACATATACATAGCCTGAGTGAGAGAGAGAAATACATTTCTTTACGTGGTCATGTGAATGATGCTCAGTGAACATCATGCAAAAACATCCATGTTCTTAAGTAGACCGCTGCTTTGTTCATGCAGCAACAGCATCAGATCACTGTGCTCTTAACTTTAACCCACGATGCACTATGTGATCATATTAAGTCACATGTACCCAGTTTTCCCCTTAGCTCACACATACCTATTCAGCAAAAACTAAAAAGGCAAAGCTCACAAATATATAAGAAGATTAAGTGTTTATTGCTCACTCACACACCAGATATAAAATCTCATGAGACTATTTAGTCATCTAACAAATTGTCATATCACAATCAGTGCTGGCTGACCTTGGACCAGCGACTCTCCTGGCTGAGCAGGTCGGCGTAGAAGTAGGCCATCTTCCAATGTCTCTTATAGGTGAAGCACCACATCAGCTCCCAGTAGCACATGTGATGGAACTGCTTCCAGGTCTGCTGTGCTTTGCAGCCATCCTCAAATAACGCCACTGCCTAGACACATACAAACACAGCAATGACTGATATGAGTCTTCTTCTGAGAAACGTATGGCTAATGTTACGTTTTTCTATATGCTGTGGGACTAACAATGAAAATGTAAAACTAATGTTGATAACCGACTAACAAGTGTTAAAGAATTGTTGAGTAATTTCAAACAGATGTATATGGTGTCTCAGGAAAAGGCGTGGAGATCTAGACATGAAGTTTGAATGATGCTGATTGGTGTACAGAAGCTTGATAGATACAGTATGGTCACAGGTCAGGGTGCAAAAGCAAAGAAACAGGATTACATTAATGCTAAGGTGCGTTTATATTGTCCAGTCTAACACCATTTCATTAGTGTTCAAAAACTAAAACCAGTAACAATGTTTCTTGTTGAAGGATAGCTGTAATGGCATCAATCGATACTATTTTTTAGTAAGATGTAAGTCATAAATGTGTAAACAAACCATTTCAGACAGCAGGGCTGCAGGTGTACATGCCATTTTTTGGAAAGGAACAAGTTCATTTTCTTTGCAGGTATAGCAGGCTATTTAATGAATGTAAAACACTCTAATTAACATGAGATGTGAAATTACAGTGATAATATTCCAACGCATAATTGCAGTCTCAGTCTCCACACACACACAATCCTCTGTTCACTCACCTCATCAACGTTGCCTTTTATCTCTTCCACTCTGCCTGCAAAAAACAGGAAAATGGCCCCCTGGAGAA
>JBBPDA010000030.1:13843591-13860329 GCA_037974385.1 Arnoldichthys spilopterus
ACACACACATGTCCTCGCTCTATCCCGTATCCCCACACACATATGGAGTGTGTGTGTGTGTGTGTGTGTGTGTGTGTGTGTGTGTGTATGTATGTATATATATATATATAGGGTTTTAGTTATCAAGCTTCTCAAAGAAACAGAACTGAACTCTGTTTTGAAATCATTTACACATAATTGCCTGCCACAGGGTATAAAAGACAAAAACTGATCCTAGGTTCAGAATTTTGCCATCTGGTTTTCAAACAGCTTTGCAGTACACTGGTACAAACAGGCTGAGAGGAGGATGGTTGATTAAATAAAGGGGATCTAAATGCAGATCCCTGCCAAGCTGTGATACTGAAGCAACACAAGTTCAGGGTAACAACAGCACACACTCTGCTTTAACCTAGTGCCTTTCTCTGACCATAAGAACAAAATAAAAGTCAAGCATGCTGCCGGTTATCAGGCATGATCAGCTGCTCCCCAATTAAAGCTACTCAAACAGCCCTGTGCTTCAGTTCCATGCAAACACAAGGCAAATTATCCAGCAGCACTTGGGCTTTAGCTCACATGGAACTGGCCCTATTTGCCTAAAAGGCAGAAGGTCATGGTGGGAGGTGTTTAGGCTGCTAAAAAGGGACACGTGCACTAGTAAAAGTAGCAGGAGAGAGAAAGTGTGCTTCAAAAACTAAAAAAAATATATCCCAAATGTATCGCACCTTGTCAGATGCTGGCATCATTGTTCGCCTTGAAACAGAGTGCATGCATGTGATGTCACAGTAAGCGAAAGTCACTGTGGTTAAACCCACTGAGTGGCAGAAAGACTAACTTTTACTTAGTGTTAGCATTCAGCTTGAAAAGTTTTTTTAAAAATCAGCTGAGAAACAGCTGTTCTGCGACTGACTGTACAAATAGCTTCAACAAGAAGTCAGAGCTGTTATTGCACAGACTGCTGAAAACTAAAGAAAAGAGAAGCAAATGAATTACTGCAATTGAAAAAACGATTGTCTTTAGTAGGCTAGGGCAACCGATGAAACGTTGAGAAAAAGAAATGATAATGAAAGGCGAAAATGAGGTGACCTCTGCATTTAACCCATCACAGGTACACAAGAAGAGCAGTGGGCAGCTATGTGAAGTGCCCAGAGAGCAGCATAATGGGACAGTACCTTGCCTATTGGTACCTCAGTGGTACCCGGGTAGGGACTTGAATCTGCAACCTTCTGTTTATAAGGGCAAGGTCCTAACCACTAGGCCACCACTGCCCACAATTTACTTCATCAACTTAAATTGAAGACAGCTGAACTCAACAGTTTCACCCTTACAATTTGCCCAAAAAGAAATTACATTAATAAAATAAATACTAAATAAATCAACAAACAAACCCTTAGTTTACAGACAATGAAATCCAATGACGTATCAGAAATCCTGATATTTATTGCTCGTATGCCTTCAGACTTTGCTTTGTATATTTCCCCAGTTGTAGGGATCACTGGCCCCAACAGTCTTGAATTTAGGAAATACAGTTTTTAGGAAACTTTTGTTCGTTTTAATCCTGGTCAGAACAATTTCCTCTGTTGGAAGTGAAAATGTTGCAGCATATTTTGCAACTCAGTTACTCAGGAGTAACTGACGTTAGCGTATATCCTCCATACAGGAGAAACATTCCCAGTAGGCCACAAAGAATTAAATTCTTTTCATGTAGATTTTTCAGTTTTCAGCGCTACTTTGATATTTTCCTTACAAAATGTAACAAAGAAGATGCTCAAGTAGGGATATTGTATTTACCGAATACCATATACTTTTTAAAGTACTCACATTTTTAAAAATATACTGGTTAAAATGCAAGTGTAAGTAGATTTATAATATGGTTTGTGGGCTTACTGACAGCTTTTCACTTATTAAAAATAACCACCAAACCACTGGCATACATTGTTTTGACTAAATTCCTTTATTTTGGATGTTTACTCTTGCAAACACACACCACAAGGACGGCAAGAAAATATAGGTTTGGCCATAAATGCTCACTAGAATAATCAAAATTTCACTTTCTTAAATCATTATTGAATACATCACTTAAGAAAAGCATTTGCATTTGTGTCTATATAAATTTAGCCCATGTTTTATCTACTTTCCAATACCATTTTGTAATCTTTGAAGGGCTGTGCATGATTTGTTATTGTTAATTTTATATTTTTTAATGTAAAAAAATCTTGAATATGGTCTATTATTTTAAGATACTTATTTATTATAATTTATTTAATATAGCTTGGACGTCACTTTGGATAAAACTGTCAGCCAAATCAATAAATGTCAAAGTAAAATAACTAATGACAGTGCTACTCAATACAGAACAGATACTGATTAACAAACAATATACAGTGAGTGTACGCATGTGTATTAGTTGTGTGTACCTCTGGCACACTTCTTGGGCACTTTTCATCGTGTTTCCAGCGCTAACAAGGTCCTCATGCTGGAAGGTCATCATAGCCTGCATCTCCAAAACTGTAGCGTAGATCAGAGCATGATACATGCTCTCTTTAGACCTGCAACATGGCATACATTTATACACACAGACACATGCTGCCACACACTGACACATGTTCATAGACATACTCTCACAGTACAGAAAACCCTGACCTAGCTACTGATGCATTAAAATACAAATTACACTGAGAGCCAGTTGGCATTCTTTAACTCCAGACTGGCACCCACTGAACACACATGGCTTCTGGAGTGGCTGAGTCAGCTCTGGTCATGAGCCAGAAAAGAACTGGAACTCTATTCCCTTAATCATCTCACATCAAGGAAACATGAAATCAGTCCTACTGTCACACAGTGTTATCCTTTTTGCATTATAAACACAGACAATTCAGATTAGAGATCAACTGAAACAACATTTTTAAGTAACATTCCAGTTCCAAAGAGTTAAAAATTCCTGTAACTGACAATATCAGGTACAATTTTACACACACGCACATGCACACACCTATATTTGCTCAATGACTGATCGTTTCATTCACAGTTTTTGGGTTTGCACCACCTTAAGGGGAATTGTTAAAAGCCTGTGCCTTTGGCAGGGATGTGGTTTCTATAATAATAAGACATTAAATGGCCATTCCTCCCTTAGGGCCCAGGCTTTCTCTACATCTTCGGAATAAATGATAAAGACTGACACTGGAAGGAACACCTGAAATAAATCTATGAACTGATTTCCTCTGTAAACTGAACAGACACTAATTGTATCTGGTTTGAATGATGAGCCACTGTGCACCGTTTTCACCTAATGAGAAGTTACTGACGAGTATTTAAACTAATATTTTTCTTATTTTAGCAACATTACTGACCAACACCATTTTATACTAGAGGCACGGACATATTGTCATTTGGTGGCCACAATGTTATACAGATTAAATAAATAAATATATAAATAAGATTCTTTTACTTTATTGATGAATTGCATTTCTATCAGGTTGACAAGGTCAAGTCACTCTGGATAAGCTACCATGCTAAAATGTCTAAATTGTCTAACTTTACTGAATTTGTAAGCAAATGAGAAAAAAATCCTATATTTTCTGAATGCATGTAAATCAACATATGTCCACAAAAAATATCAGATGTTGACATCAGTCTATGAACACCCATACTGATGCATCCAAGTACAAGAGCATTATTTTTTCACAAAAATGTCTAAACGCCCCATTTAATTATGAAATAGTTTAGGATGCATCCATTGGTGGCAGGTTTTTAACTGAGCAAACAGTTATCTCCATATAAAAGGCACAGTTAGAAAAATGGGCCACTGGAGCAAATAAGATCACAATACCAAGCAATGCTATAGGGGTAGAACACCCCACAGAATTTGGCTGTGGTGCAGAGGAACTGCACTCTATGGGCTGATGGAGCTCCATCCAGTACCATTGGGATGACATAGAAGGGAGTTTCTAATCATCCAACATCAGTACATCACCTCACCAATGCACATTACTATGGCTAAATGTAATTTAATCAACTTTCAATATCCAATGCAATAGTTATCAACCTGTGTACACTGCTGTCATTTTTTAACTTACATAGATATTTAATCACATGAAATCTTAAATATGACAGTTATTACTGCTGCACCTATTTGCAGGAATAAAACATGATATTCTGATTGGTCTTGCAAAATGCCAACTAGCTTCGACTTTCTCCGTTCAGTAGAACAGAATTCATCCAACATGGATACATGCTTACAAACAAGGTCTTTTAAAAAGAAAGATGCTAAGGTTGGGGCATCTATAGGTAAAGTGATCACTGTGTCTCACACTGAGAATACAGAGAGAGTCAACTGTAAACGGAATAATAAATAAATGGCAGCAGTGGGTCCATAGCCCTGAGCTTATTGCTCTGCATTGTATATTGGCTCTGGATCTGGATGTACTCTGTACTCGAATAGATCAAGCAAGCAGCTCTTTTCTGCTGGAAGAGCGTGTTTCCTTCCTCACCACAAGCAACAAAAAAGACAGATTCTTGAGTGAAAAACCCTCTTTAGGATTTCCTGCTTAATGCCACTTCTCACACTCATCCATGCATGTCCTTAAGTGTCTGCGTGTCTTTGGGTGTGCGCTTAAGCAAACACCTCATATCCTGGTTGAGGGAGGTTAGCATGACGCACATGAACAAACAGTTACAGAAACATTTCATCACACTAACACTGGAAAGTCATTTAAAGCTGAAGGTAATACCAGTTACTACAGAAACCATTCTTGCCACTTAAAGGCCCATGTGCCATTTACTACCACCCAGTATACATTTATACAGCAACCGCACCTTCAGTAAATATTACACCAGCTCTCCACAAGTCACCTTCACCTGTGACACAAAGCCAAATGATTCCTGTATCAATGTCATTGGCAGCATCACACTTACGTCCAGTGCTCACACTCACATATTAAATGATGAAACAACAGATGTAAAAAAAAATATCATGGTTTGAATGACATTTACAATAATAACATTTAACAAACCTTCCGAACTATGCTTACGCTGATCTAACTGAGATTGTGGGTTTTAAGAACACCTCATTTTATCTGCCACAGGAGGCAGTGCATTACTGTGGTTTCCCAACAATGTGAAGAACACACAGTCAAGGCTTACTGCTTTTACAAACTTGGGGGAAAAGCATTGATCCATTAATACAAAACACAACAGTGTAAAAAAACACTTATTACAGCCTTGTTTTAAAACCAAAGCTATCCATTCTAAACTGTAGTTTTTGATTCAGAGCTCATGACGAGAGGATAAACGTGCACGTTTCAAATGGTTCATCAGTCCAAAATTTGCCTTTGGTCCACATTGCATTCATGCTTCCAACAATTCACATACAAACAAACCGAGACCAAACTGCACAGAGAGTCTTACTTACTTCAATGAACTGCACTGATGAAGCAATTGCATGAGGGTTTGGTTTCATCAAAGCAAAACGACCAAGTCTTAACACACGTGGAATCATTTTCATTTGAGTGTGTGTGTGTGTTTGTGTGTGTAAGACAGACACAAGCCTCACCGTGGCTGCAGCTTGTCCAGACTCTCGTTGAAGTGATTGTTGAGGAATAGATCCAGGGCCTCCATACACTCCTCAAGACAAATCCGTAAGGAAGTGTGTGTTGAACTGGGGTAAAAAGTACACACAAAAGAAATGATTGAAAATGTCAGGTTAAATAATGAAATTGAAACCTGATTGTTCATTCGGCTTATAAAATTGTTTGATATTAAGGTTCCATTTGTTTCTAATGGCATCTATTGAAATATTGTTGACCAAGCATTGATAGATCTTTAAATGACATAAGGTTAGGGAGGAGTCACATGGAAACATAAGCTCCTGTTACTTTCCACAATACATCACAACATTATTTTTGCCATATGATTAGTAGGAAAAGACAAAATAGAACAAGTGGTGCCACAATTAAAAAATTAATATAAAAAAAAACCAGTGCAATGCTATTTAGTAAACATTGCACAAAATGTGCTGCACTAATTTAACAGATAATTATGCTTCAGTGATCTATAAACAAAATGCTCAGAATCACATTGTGTCACAAACTATCATGATTACAATACATATAAATCATATGGCCCAGCTCTATGTAGGAATACCACATCAGGAGTCAGAGTCAATTTGGAGTTAAACTTAACAGAAAATCACATTAATCAGTTCTGTTTACCTAAAACTCTTGAAATTGGTTTCATTTTTGTTGACATGTATGATTATGAATTATTAGAAATGTAAGATTCTTAAAAGTGGTATCAAAGCAAAATTTCAATTTCTTATCCCAGATCATTTTCACTACATACTTAAGAGTTTGAAAATTGGCTTTCTATCCAAAACACACCACATACACCGATGAGCAACAACATATAAACCATTGGCAGGTGAAGTGAATAACATTGATTATCTTGTTACAATGGAATCTGCCAAGGGGTGGGATATGTTAAGCAGTAAGTGAACAGTCAAAATGGGGTAGAGTAGGAATTTGAACAACTCTGGCAAACTGCAATGGCTAGATGACTGGTTCAGTGCATCTCCATTAACTTCAGGTCTTGTGGGGTGTTCCTCATATGCCGTGCTTTGCACATACAAAAAGGGGTCTAAGGAAGAACAACTGCTGAATTCTGCTAGGAAACCTTGGGTCCAGTTATTCATGTGGATGTTTCTCAAACATTACTGTAGACAAGTACATCCCTTTCTGGCAAGGTACAGTGAATTTCTTCATGTCTACTCTAGAAATGTTACTGTTGTACAACTGCACTGATTTGACACCAGCTAACATCACCCCCCAAGGCAGTATATACAACAATATACAAGACAAAATATTCATAACATCTGCTCTGTAGTAACAAATAATGTCTATGCCATGCTCCGAATAGTAGGTTCACATGACAAAGAATTAATTAAACATTTACAATTTACTATTAAAGATCATTGTCAACCAAAATTTAAGAGATAAAAGTCATTGATTATTTTTCTTTGATTATAAACTGCTGACACAACAGTCCAGGAACAGTGTGTCTAGTTCCTCTTTTCACTGGGGCTGCCTTTTGAGAAGTGGCTCGCATTTCAACAAGTTTAAGAACAAAAACTTATGTTACGCTGCAGATTTTTGGCAAATTTCAATAGGGAGAAACATGGCAGACAGACGATATCTGATCTGATTGTTTTTATTCATGTACTTCATTTATATATTATAAATATATTATATATTTATAAAATTTATATATTTGAATGCTGTACGTGTGCTTTGACTGAACAGTATTAACAACAGATGACGACGGTGTTCCAGTGATATGTAGGTGTTATTTTTGTGTTCTTTGGCCAAATAACTTCATAACTCTTCCACAGAGCACTGGCTTAACTTTCTGCCACTATTGTTACTGTTAGTGAATGAATAGTTAAGAATCTCTTGCAGTAGCCCCTCCTCTGACGCTGACATCAGCAACTTTAAGACCAGCAGTGTTGTTGAGCTGTGCCAGTGCCAGCTTTTGGCACCAGCACCAGTCTTTCTTCAACAGAAAGTTGTGGAACCCATTCTAGATTTGGAAACAGCACTGGCATCAGTTTTGGGAAAAGAGGTAGGAGTCTCTGCTTTGTGACTGAAAAGTTTCAGCTTGAGGAACTTCTAGTTGGATTTTCTGAGACATCTCATATGACTGCAGAAGCACTTTATGGATTGTTAAACTGAGATATTGAGATTCCCTGATCACTCAGAAATATATTTACATTTACATTTATTCATTTGGCTGACGCTTTTATCCAAAGCGACTTCCAGGACAGAGGAAACAATCAAGCGTTCGCATTGCATAGATCAACATTCGCATTGCATAGATCAACAATGCAAAATGAAGGCTGTAATGCTACAATGCTGAAGTGATGTCTGGGTTGTACCAGTGGCATAAATTTAGTGGTGCAAGACATAACCCCAAATTTATGGCGCCCATTCATGACCCTTTTAACTCTTTTTAACAATTTCTCTATGGCCAACTGGCTGCACTGCTAATCTTTTTTTATTTTACGGATATGGATTTTTGGCTAGAAAAGTGACATCTGACGGACATCAACCTATATAATGATACCAGTTTTTGCACAGTTTAATGCAGGGTTCTCTGGTGGCCAGAACAGTTTGGTGACTTTTCTGCTCCTCTCCCGGATCTCGGCTGGTTCCGCTCACCCATTAATTGCCAGGTTTAGGGAGTGTTGGTGCTGTGCTGGACACTGAATCTCCAAGACCGAATTTGCAGGAGCCAAAGTTTAGAGCATTTCATTTCAATCACCCTACAGGAAAATCATCAGACATATGGTCTGAAGGATATACTGGACAAACTAGTCCAAACCATGGAGGCCCCACATCACAGCTTAAAGTACTTAAAGGATTTGCTGCGTAAATCTTGGTACTAGATAGCACAGCACATCTTCAGAGGTCTTGTGGAGCCCATGTTTTATGGGTCAGACTGGCTTTGGGAGCATGAGGATGACCTACAAAATACTAGGCCGGTGATTTTCATGTTGTGGCTGATTGGTATAAGTAAAGGATAAAAAATTCATTAGCAACTTCTTACCCTTTGAAACACTGCCCTTTATGAATTATAAATCATCCCTTATGACAGCATATAACCTAGTAAAGGCTATAACAAGCGAGACAGTGTTCCAGTAGAATTAGTGTTAATTAGCAAAGCAAACGCTCATTAAAACAATTCAATAATTACAGGGTCTAATTTTTTATGGTGAAAAAGAAGCAGTGAGATTGCTGATCTTACATGTGCATTTAGACTGAAGCCCATTTGTTGTCATGGACAATTTTTAGTTTCATCACTAGTCAACTTGGTCAGTTTCTGACCACAGAACCACTTGTGCCACTGCATGACATAACCACACAAGTGTAACTGCTGCGTTGAGAATGGCCCACCCCCTGTCAACAGTGCCCTGTGGGCAGAAACCACCTGCCTAATATTGAGTAGGACCCCCTGCCTTGGAAACAGCTCTGAGTGTGGTGCACTGTGTGTTCTGACCCCTTTCCATCAGAGTCAGCATTCACTTTTTAAACCATAGTAGATTTTCTTTGGGATTGAAAAAGACAGGCTAGCCTTCCCCACATGTATCAGTAAACCTTGGGTACCCATGAACCGGTCACCGATTCACCAGTTGTCCTTCCTTGGATCACTTTTGGTAGGTACTAACTACTGCACACCTGGAACACTTCACAAAACCTGCCGTACCACAATAAGGTCCTTGGCTCAGATCCTTACACGCACCCATTTTTCATGCTTCCAGCACATCAACTTCAAGAACTGACTGTTCACTTGCTGGCTAATATATCCCACCACTGACATGTTCACTTTATCTGTCAGTGATGTTACTGTTATATGAACATTTAACTATGAGGACATCTTAACTGTCCACTTCATTGTCCCTGCAGCATACACACACACGCACACACACTCAAACACACACTGTTGGGAACTCTGTCACGTGTCGAACTTTGGGCAACACCACCCATATGACACAAAGCGCGCACACACATTGAGCAAGGTGTCTGATGTTTGCTCTGAGTAACTAGCCTAGAGTCCATGGCTAATTATTGCTCAGGTGCGCGCTGGAATAATGTCAGACAGCTGCCACCAGCAGGCAGCTTCCCCATGACCTTCCAGTGCGGTGTTCTCACAGCATCAGTCCGCCTCTCCTCACACAGTAACTGAAACTAGGTCCACACGAGAAATTACACAACGAGGAAGGAAGAAAAGAGAGAGGGGGTGGAGGGGCCGTGCAAACTGACCTGAGGAGGGCAAAAAAAAGTCAACTAAACAAGCTGCACGACTTAACCGCAGACAAACTGAATCAGCTAATTTGAGTGAGGACCAGCTCTGTCAACCCAAAGTGTGAACTCAGCCTGACAACAGCAGCCTTACCAATGCTCATATCTTACAGCAGAAGCAACAGCTCCACTACATCAGCAGGATATCATGTTCTCATTTCACAAAATTGCTTTTTTATTATTCTTGGCTGGAGAGAGCTAATAGTCGGTTAGCGTGGGAACGATAAGGCAGCGGCGGCTGCTGCTGCTCCTGCTCGAGGCCACTTACTTTGCGGTCCCAGGTGTGTTTTTCCCGCTTGACATGATTTTCTCTGTCTCCGAGCCGAGTGCGTCCAGTCAAACACCTGTCTCAGAAAGTGGCGCTCAGTCCCCCAAACCACGAAAACCTTCAGAGAACAGGGCAGGCGATGATTCCCGTGGACAAACAGACCAGGCGCATTGAGTTGGACTTTGAGGGGGTTTTCCTGGCGACTGCAGAGCGAAGAACTTGCCAGGGAGGAGGAGGAAGATGCAGGGTAGTGTATGTCCAGCAGTGCGGCTTGAGGTGCTGTCGTAGTTTCAGCAGGAAGAGAAAAAAAGAAGCAAGAAGGTCTTTGGCTCCTCCTCGGCGTTTCGTTTTTCTTCCACGAACTTTGCGAGGATGTGGACAGGATGTAGGCTTTAGAAAACCATCATCACCACCTAGCGAACGTGGCTCCGCGCTCCAGTTGGCTCGCCGCGCAGAAAGCGCCTCTAGGAGGCTTAGTGGGGGTAAAGGGTTAATGGTAGGTGTGTTGCTCGTCGGTAGGACAACCAACCGTCGTGAGACACTTTGGCTGCGTCCCAAAATGCATACTACCACACTAAAAAGTATGAGAAAATAATGACGTAGTGTGTAAAGTACATAAGTGCGCGGTTTGGGACGCAGCTGTTGTCTTTTTAACCATTTTTTGTGCGCGGTCATGTGAGGACTGAAAGAATGTAGCTACATCCCCAAAAGTAAACAGAACATTTCTCCCAGTTTTTTTTATCACCTCTTTCAACAACCCTGCCTTTGTCATTTATCACTCTGGCGTGTGTTTAATGAATTTAGTAATCGTTAACTTGGCACGAAAACATTTCCAGTGGGATGTTCCCCAAGGGTTTATTCTATAAGAGCATTATGGCGGCTCGTTGGCTGCAGGAGATGCTGGCTAAAGGTTACCTTTTGCTTTTTGTTTCCAAAAATAACACTCATCTAAAGTAAACTGGATAAAATGCCACATTAGATTTTTTAGGCTCCCCATTCTATGGTCATTTTATTGTTTTAATTGTTAATTTTTTGTTAACTTCTTGGCTGTGTCCATTTTAGTATTCATGTCTCAGTGGGTTTACACTTGCAAGACTTTTGCTTCTTTTCTAAGGAAACATTTCCTTGTTTGAAATGTAATGCCATAATTGTAGACAATGCTAAATGACACGCCACACCATGGCTGTTCTTCTCTTTTAAGGAACTATACGAAACAAATTCCACAAAAAGTCATATGAGATGTCTCAGAAAATCCAATTAGAAGTTTCTCAAGCTGCAACTTTTCAGTCACAAAGCAGAGACTCCTACCTCTTTTCCCAAAACTGATTCAGAATTCAATAGCGTGGTTTGATTTGAAATGCACTGAACGATTTTATATATATATATACTACTCACAATAAGTTAGGGATTTTCTGAGAGACTTAGTGGATGTCATACATACAGTGTTTGTTTCACTTTAGACATTTTTGGGACAGGGAAGCAATTGTATTGGGGTGATAGACACACCTCATTTTGTGTTTTCCATGTAATGGCTTTATTGGGTACAGATGGGCTCTATATTGGAGCCAATACCAAAAGACAACCTTTCTCAATGTGGCATCAATTTCAACATTCTGTGGGTATAAAAAGCTGGTATTGTCAGTAATTTTCATCATTCAAACAGCCATGAACACACGACGTCACTTAATGGATGAGCAGCGTCACCTGTCAATGGCGCGCCTTCGGGTCGGTGGCAGGCAGTCAGATGTTGCTCGTGAACTTGGTGTGTCTCAAAGAGTCATCAGCAGACTTACATCAAGACACAGAACTACTGGCAGAGTTCATGACAGACCCAGGAGTGGAGCCCCACGAGTAACAGACTGCAACGATGACCAGTACCTAAGGACCTATGCACTCAGGCCCGTTTACGAGATGCGAGGGGTACTAGGGTTTCCATACAAACCATTCGCAACCGACTCCACCGCTTTGTCTTGAATGCCAGACGACCATTGCAGGTGACTCCACTGACACCAAGACATCGCCGTGAATGTTTGCAATGGGCACAAGACCATGTGACCTGGACAATGCAGCAGTGGTCTACCGTCCTGTTCGCTGATGAGTGTCGGGTCACCTTGCACAGAAATGATGGTCGTCATCGTTGCTGGAGAAGGCGAGGTGAACGATACTCTGAGGTCAACATGGTCCCCAGGGTTTGCTTTGGTGGAGGAGGTGCAACAGTCTGTGCAGGCATCACCAGTCAGCGCAAAACAGATTTGCTAATTGTACATGGCTCAGTCACTGCACATTCTTACCTCAGAGACATCATAGAACCCATCATCATCCCCCAATTCCGCCAGCACACCCCCAACTGTTCATGGGTGACAATGCTCCACCACATCGTGGCAGAATTGTCACAGCTCTACTTCAGGAAGTTGGAGTGCCTCATATGGTATCGCCATCAATGTTCCCTGACCTGAACCCCATAGAGCACGTCTGGGACCAGTTGTAGCAGAGACTGCATGATCGTACCCCACCCCCACGTGACCTGGCAGAACTGCGTGTAGCACTTGTGGAAGAGTGGAACACATTGCCTCAGAACAACATCATGAGGCTAGTGAGGAGCATGAGATGTCACTATCAAGCTGCTATTGCAGCAAATGGTGGAAACACCTGCTACATTGTCAATTTTTGTTATTTGAGGCTATCCCTGTTATTGTCTACATTTCTGGGGTAATAAATATTAAACTAATGAAAATTGTGTTTCTTCTCATACATTATTAGTAATATCAAAGAGAATTTTTACTTATTTCATTAAAATTCAGAGCAAATAGAAAAGCATTCATGCAAATAACAATATCCCTAACATATTGTGAGTGGTGGTGATATACACAAAATAGCCCCACTATTTTTATTACCATCTAAAAACCACCAGTGAACCAGCTCCCTGGCTGTGTCTCTCTGCATGTGCATAAAATATCAAATATCTTAAGCACCAGACAGTGTAAACCATTTCATGAATGTACTTTCTGTGATTCTTTAGAAGCATCAAACTCTTCAGACGTCTCGTTCCTGTCATTACCACAATTCTAATTCTGTGAGTTCCTCTAAATCAGAGCATTTTACATCAAACCCTTTTGAAAGACTTTGTTTATATCTTAACCATTAAATTATGCATATATTCTTTGAATTTTGCATAAGGAATGTACTTTTAAAGTTGCATTAGTAGCCCCAAAGGTCCTTTAAAATACCCAACACAATACAAAAGTATTCATATTGTGAAAACAAGAATACATTTTTAATGTCTATTTTACATTCCAAAATGTTTTAATTTTAAACACATGCCTAATTTCCCCCCTTGGTCAGTGAGTAAGCGTGAGACCAGCAAAAGCAGATGTCAGAGAAAGCTGTTAAATCAGAAACCCACAGGTCAGATTCCCTGTAAAATACTAGTGATTTGACATGACTACAATATTTCAGATGGCCTCTTCCTCTTCCTTTAGATTAGAACTTGATTATGACTTATATGACTTATATGAACTTGATATGATTTTGAAATTAATAATTTAATCCTAATGCTTCCACTGGCTGTGTCAAGTTAGTTATAGTTTGCTGCACATCCTTTAAAGCATATCAATTCTGCATGAACTCGGGAGGGGAAGGGGGAAGGGGGGTACACCGTGCCTGCATATAGCCCAAGACGATTTAAACATCCACACGCCAAAAACTTTTCTAGTGTTGTTAGTAAATTATATAAACCGACGTATATGCGTATAGATCCTAGATTGATGGGTTCACAGATATGGTGTGTCCTGCCATAGTCCTGCCTGCAGATGGCAGCACAAATCTTCTCAAGATAAGCGAGTGTAAAGGCACGCACATCATTACAGCAGCCTTTGAATGACCATTTCACTGAGAGAACAGCTTTTGTCAATGTATACCGATATAAATTTACTGTAGCTATTTGCTGTACACTGAACAGTGGAGTAAATTCATAAAAGGAAGCCAAAAAAAAACAAACAAAAAAAACTAATCAATCTAATGGAAGCCAGTTTCCAACAAGTTCTCTCTCCATTGCTAGTATTAGAAAGTCAAAATATTGATTGATATCTGAATATAATTAGTTATTTCCCCCATAAATATTAACTTAATACCTCAAAATAATCAATTATTTAGCAAAAAATATTGATTTAATATTCCAAGATAATTACTTATTTCTCAATATGTTTAGAATGTGTAATAAGTGACCTTTATGAAGCCCAAGGGAAGGATTGTGGGAGATCAGACTGAACTCTCTATTCATACTTCTCCCTGTAATGTTGTTGAATCACACCAGCTTCATAAAGTGAAGCATGCTGAGGATTACAGTGGCTAACAGGAACAAAGATACAACAGACAGAAGTGCTACACAAAGCATATATCAGTGATGTATCTGTGCATTTTACATTGTTAATACCAGATTTGCCAGAGTTATACTGTACTGCAGGACTTTCGCTTCCAGTCCTGGAGGATCAGCTTCAAGCCACACACCAGCACTGTTTGTGCAGCGAAATCAGCAGACTGGACCAGAAGTGAAGATCTCTGCTATAAAGTATGCTATACTGTATTAGTTGGATAATGCATTCATTCTGGAACACACAGATGGAAGGCATTGTTATTAGGGCGAGGGCAACCTCAAACACATACTGTATGGTGCCAGCTGTGGGTCATAAATAGTGCTTTTCTCTGATCACTGATATGACTTTCTTAAGGCTGCTCTGCACGCATGCACAAACATGGAATGGTTTAGACATGCAGTAATGTAATTGTCACATTTTTAACATGTTAAAGTATTTTGTTATGTTTTTCGTGATTATAAATAATCACAGGATCATGAAGCCAGTCAAAGGGCCATTTTGAAATGACCATTGGGAGGCCTGAGTGAAGTGAAAGTGAAATGAAAGTGACTTTTTGTCATTGTGAACACACTCAAACACCACAATGAAATGTGACCTCTGTATTTAACCCATCACATCTGCACATGTCTAACAGCAGGCAGCCATCAACAGCACCCAGTGAGTGTTTAGATTTCAAATTAAAAGCAACAAGACAAATTTTGTAAAGTCAGGCTGTAGTCACATTTCCTCACATGTGGTTGCCATATACCATTCATCCACAAAACCAACAACACTGGATGTCCAGTTATTTCATTACAATAGCAAATGAAACTGATGTGCGTATTAGCGTAAATTTCTGAATTAGCGTAAAGGTCTGAGTCACTTTAACAAGGGCCTTATTGTGATGGTAGATCCAAAGAAGGACAACTGGTGAATTGGCAACAGGGTCATGGACATCCAAGGTTCACTGATACATGCCCATGTGTGTTGATGGGTTTTTAAACACTTCTCACAATTACTGGTGACATTACTGGACACATCAACGTTTTACATTTAGGGACTAGTTATCATCATTTTCATCATTAGCCATTCAGTAGTGGTCAGTTTTGCTGTAGGGTAGTGAGAGGCTGACAAATGTACAGGAACAGGTGGTCTACAGTGAGTAGTTGTAGATCTACAAACTGCCCCTTTAAGGAAGGTTTATCTGATAGAAAGTGAGTGAAGTGAGTGAAAGTGACTCTTTGTCATTGTGAACACACTCAAGCATCACAAGGAAATGTGACCTCTGCATTTAACCCATCACACGTGCACATGTAGAGCACCCGGGGAGCAGTAATGGCCAGTGAGTATAGGTACAAGGTAGGTGTACTTAATAAACTGTAACCCAGTGTGCATATTCATCACTTGCATGATCCACAAATCAGATTAATGAACAGCTTGCTATTCAGTGGAATTTGGAGGTGGAATCGTGTGCTTTACCTGAGGCTGTATGAGAGGGTCTAAGCTTACCCCCTCACAAGCTGCTCTCATACTGATGTAGCATGCTTTAGGATACTTCAGCCTCATGGACTTGCTGAATACTGATTCCTTGAAATCTGTGGATAATAATACAAACACATAGTGATAAAGTTTTTTACTGACTACTGGCCTGGATCTGCTGAGTCAGCAAACAAATTTTTGGTTCTCACTTTGATCATGATTGTGTTCCAGATGGGGTCTGCTGCAGCTGGGCCCATATACACCTGCTAAAGCAACTGCCTGCCGCACAACTAGATCCACCTTTGAACACAAGTCTAAAATGTCACAGACATGAACAGATGTAAAACATTTCAGCATTAGATATTTATTCAGTTAGGGTTTTGGATAAATTTAGCAGCAATGGAGCTAACATCATCAACAGTAGAACCCAGAACATGGTGCATTTATTCTGTCCTTTCTATGCACTGCATGAATGTAACCACTACTGATGTTAATGATGTTAACACGATTTCTCTGGAAATGTTGGAATGGAGAGCACATGCATTCTGGATTTAGATATTATAAGTGTACATTCAGAACTCATCAATGAAATTAAAAACAAAGTTTGGGTCACCCTTGCCTGGAGCAGGGTCACCGGGCCCAGCCCGAAGGAGTGACACGGGACTGTCCCCAGGTGGGCTCACCACCCGCAGGGGGAGCGTTGGGGGTTCGGTGCAGTGTGGATTGGGTGGCGGACAAAGGTGGAGGCCTAGGCGAACCAATCCCCGGCTGATGAAACTGGCTTTTGGGACATGGAATGTCACCTCTCTGGT
>JBBPDA010000030.1:13860429-13880651 GCA_037974385.1 Arnoldichthys spilopterus
TTGGTAGCTGCCCGCTGCTCCACGTGTGCACGTGTGATGGGTTAAATGCAGAGGTCACATTTCATTGTGGTGCTTGACTGTGTTCACAATGACAAATAGTCACTTCACTTAAGTGGTTTTAGCTACTCTGTTCCCCTCTGGGAGGGACTTTACTCCGTTTACAACCTCTTTCACATGAGAAGTTATTATATAATAGATCATCACATTCACAGGATCTTGCATCACATGTAATGCAAACATCAAAATCAAAAGCAACCTGTGTTTAGCAAAGAAATATATATATATACTAAGTAGAGTTGGGACAAAGTAACAGAAGTCAGGTGAGTTCATGTGTGAGGATACAAGGAAGCTGAAAAACAGTTAGATATGATGGAGGGAAAGGCAGGGAAGGATTCGCTCATGCAGAGCTACACTAACCGGTCTCGTTATCAGAGGGCAGCACTCCTCCTTTTCACTCTGTGTGCGTTATCTGAGTGTCTGACCCACACAGATAGTGTGATGGGGTCCAAACACAACCCACCCAACACTCCTATATTCTTACCCTTGACATCACTTTTACCACATTACTTTGCCCACTACCTGAGATACTGCTCGCATGTGAAATGGTTACGTTGGGCAATCTCCTCTACAAAACTCTCCCCCACTCTCTGTCTTGTAACCGATGCTGACACAGTGAGCAAATGAGTCTCCCACTAGTGACTCCCAGTGTATGGTGTGCAAATAAGACACAACTGTAACTACTTAAGCACGTCTCTAAAGGGAGTTCTCTGAATGGATAACCTGTCCCTCTCTTCTATAGTATTTCAATCTTGGACGCCCAAGTACACTAGACATTTCTGAGGTCTAATGCACCTGTTCCAACTCAACAGTGTTGATCATTAGCTTAATGATAGGATAAGTATAGAAAGCATGTTTGGAGCAGGTGAGCCTCCAGGATTGGAATACACTAGAAACACTGGACTAGGCTTTATCCATGGACACTACAGAGGCAGTATTTCACAATGTATATAATGCAGAGGTGTTTTACAGGGCACTCCTGTTTTTCAGTGTGGGTTACCGGTGCTTACAAGGAAACCATGCTGCAGGAAGCCCTTTTTGTTCTGCACACTTTTCTGGGTGGTTAGATAAAACAGTCCTCCAGGCATGTGGTGCACAGTCATAAATCAGATGGTATCAGAGGCACGCTTGCACCCTACTGTTCTTGACCAAAGGCAACCCTTTCTGCCAGCTGAGCACGTTTTCAAATCCACCCCATCTCTCTTCACCAAGCACTGACAACACCAAAATCTCATACTCAACAAATAGTTTTTATTTTGCAAAGTCCGTACATTCATTTTTATACTTCTTTTATTATTCCTGGCCAAAAAACACAAAATGGGCATGAGCCTGAAAGGTGCTTCTGTGTGGTTCAGGTTCTACTATCAGAACAAGTAGGATAAGGTTGTCTAATTCTGGTCCTGGAGGGGAGGTAACCAGTACATTTTGGTGATTGGTGATTTCACCGAACTGTGCTGGACTCAGGCTCTACAAAACTGGAGTCTAAAGAGCATGCATTGGGGAAACCATGATCTCTAAGCCTCTAAATGTCAAGCCGTTGAATCTTCAGTAATCTTCAGACTTCAATACTGTACTGATAGTGAATACAAATGTAAGTGTCCCATGGCAATAGCAAACACAAAGACACTGAATAAATACAGGATTCTGCTTTAAATACTCAACGTTAAGTCTTTTAAGAATCTTTTACAGATTTTTTAAAGCATTAAAATAAAAAAGGCTAAACATAGTAAGAACAGGAAAAAGCTAGTGTTAAAAAGTGAATCAGGTTTCATATACCACAACAAGACACCAAAATAACATTCACGGTATGGTGTGAACAAAACATTCAGAATGAAGCCAGAGGTGGTAAAAAACAAAAAAATGCCAGAGTATCTCTGCTGAAAGGCGCCAACTGGTCATAACGGACAGTTGGCAATGCATGTTGAGCGAGTGATAGAAAGAGACAGAGAGAAAGGGTGGGGATTGGATGAGGTGGTACAGTCTTCTCTAGTTTCTGTCTTATCACACTGACCAGGTTGAAACATGAGATTTTAAGTCTGGTGAGCATTCTGAAAAGCAAGAAAGCTCTTACAAGCTCATTTGTTACAGTACATTTTATGGTAAGTCAACTTGTCCACTTTTATGACTTGAACGGTCAGTCCAGTCATAAAACTGATTAATATGTGACGACCAGAAATCAAATGCTCTTCTACCTCTCAAGACATAAGACCTTACTGACCACTCGTTATCCTTCTTACCAAATGGTCCATGTGTTTTTTGACCAATATCTCATAACAGTAATACATTATTTAAATATCAGTGGTTCCCCTTCGAGTCAAGTGTACTGAATTAAAGGTATAAGTGACTGAAATGAAATGTAACAGCCAGTTTAGTGCCAGAAACAAAAACTACATGAAGCTGTAACAGGTGTAACAATTTCAGAACAATAAGGCAAAGAGGAAAATTGTCCAATTATTCTTTCCATATAGTGATTTTGTAAATTGTGCATGTAATGATTCCCATTAGGAAAGTCATTGAATGTGAACTAATCATATGAATTATTACTTAATGATCATGTTATTTTTACTACTTATGTATGTGTGCAATCAAACAATTCACAGTGCAATGGTGTGTATAATGAACATTAGGTAACACAAAAAGAATAAAAACACTGGCCAAGTGGGGCAGAGAATGACAGTTGAATATGAGGCTATCTGATAGCACATGAGACAAGCACATGTCCATTGTGGGCTTAGCCACAGATTTCTTCCAATGCTGGGGCCTTTGGGTGGGGAGGGAAAGAAAAGAGTGGCAATGAGCCCAAGAGAGGGGTTGCTGAAGGCAAGCAAGCCAGAGAATGTGTGTGTGTGTAGATGGAGGAATGACTATTTCTGCTAGCTGCTAGAAAAGAGCGACTTCTAGTAACTGCAGCATTCTAGAGTTCTAGAAGATTTATGCTAGGAAAGGTACGAGTTGCAAAAAGGTATGGGACGTGGGAATTTTAAGGGCTACTGTGGACTCTTTGACAGGTTCAAAAAAACGTAATATTCTCAACCTTCACCTCATTCTCAGGCAGGTAATATATGATGCATATGTTTTCTTTTAGCAAGAATGCAGACTAATCTTGCCATGCTTATGGAGTGTACACTCATGTCATAACTACTTTTTCCCAAATAAATGATGCTACTAGGAAAGTGATGGAAGTTTTTCTGAATATGAATTCAGACTTTATCAAATATTAGGAATCTTAGTATGTAGTGCTACGGACTGGTCTGTCATACTGTAAGTCTGACCCAAAACCTGCCATCTTGAATGTGCAAAGACAGGTATAGGGAAAAGAAATAAGCAAGGTGTACTTTTAGAGATGGAACAGAGGTTACAAGCGTTTAGCAGGCACAGCTGCTGTGCCCCTCGGTGAAGGAGTCCTGTAGGTTGGGGTCCTTATGATTGGTGAGTGGACTGCTATCTCCCTCCATAGTTTCATTCATCTTCTCACATATCACATCCACCAGCCGCTCAAACACCTGCTTCACATTGATGTTATCTTTGGCACTGGCTTCGAAAAACTGGAATCCTGGGAAACAAGGAAGGCAGAGCCAAAATGCACAAAGGTTTACATTACAAAAGTACAGTGTGTGAATACTTCCTCCAGTGAAATGTGGTATGCTTACATAAGCAGCGGTGCATAGCTATTGGTGTGGCGTTTGTTAGATGTATATTTGGTAGGGTGTGTGTGTTCATTCTCACCTAGTTCGTCAGCCAGTCTCTGGCTGTCTTCTGTTGGAATGAGTCGGTCATCTTCAAGGTCACACTTATTGCCCACCAGGATAACCTGAGCGTTGTCCCAGGAGTATGTCTTAATCTGAGTAGCCCTAAAACCAACACAGAGTAAACCAGACAATGTATTCTTATTTTATAAAATATAAATATTCTGTATCATACATCTATGATGTCACCCCTTTCGTAATGTCTTTAACACAAATTTCTTCACTCACCAGTCCTGTACCGCATTGAAGGAGTCTTGGTTGGTGATGTCATACATTAGCAGGAAGCCCATGGCTCCTCTATAGTAAGCTGTAGTTATTGTTCTATAGCGCTCCTGCCCTGCTGTGTCCTAATAACAAGAAAAAGGTCAGATCTGTAATACAAGGCAACGGCTTGGTAACTCACAAGAGCATGCCTCAGAGTTTTCACTATGGTGTAAAACACATTTCTAAACCATGGCCAAACAATTGCTATCAAATGGTCAATACAGTCAACACTGGACCCCTCTTTTGTGATCAAAAAACTTTATTACATTTAGAAAGATCCATTTAGTAGTAACTCACTTCCTCTTGCCCTTCGTCCTAAACTCTTAAGATGTACTGTAGGGTAATTGTTACAATAGGAATGAAAAACACTGAAATCAACAGAATTGTGTAAGTGTAAACTATCATATCTTATACATTAACAAGATCTCAATGTCTAAGACCGATATAAAGTCTACTAGTCTACAGTATACTGCATCTCTATGAAACTAGAGCTTGAAAGGGTAAAAAAAAACAAAAACATTATTTTTAGTTATCATATCAGCAACCCACTAGTCAGCATACATGAGTGATTGTCTGGTCTCAAATCTCTCAACAACATCAGTCAAAGCTGACATCAGAGCCATTGGTGCCAAACACAATTACACAATGGAAGAGTTCAAGTAATCAAACAGGTAAAGGGGCTACGTTGGCATGGCAACCCCCCCACGGTCGCCTGGAAACCTGGTCTGGCCCCCTCATTTGCATAAGAGTCCTGACATCATTGGCGAGGAAGGGGAGAGGTTACCCAGGTAACGGCAGGGTCACTCAGGTTAGATGTGTTCCATTAAGCCGGTGTGTGCTCCTAATAATGATGAGAAAATCCACTTATAGGATGAACAAAGTGCTAACAATGCTTTACTAAACTATTTGCAGTGCTCACATTCATACAAATACATTTAAAGTAAAATAATTATTATAATTATATTGTAAATGTGTTGTATGTGTAATAATAATTATTACTTGTTTTCAAGAGTCTGTTGCTGGGCAGAATTTTTTAACAGCTTATACACTTATATAGAAAGTGTAGTTTATTTATGCCCTAGCCCTATTGTTTATGTATGACTGTGTCCCCGCCCCCTTTGCTGTGTGGTGCCGTTTTAACAGCTTAGCAGAAAACAGATAACATCTATAAACACTGGAACGAACACAAGGAACAGAAAATGGCAACGTTCTCCTTTAGATAAAGCAGTATGATGACAGAGTTCAACAGAGTGAATGTCACTGTGGCCTTACAAACAGGTCACATCCTGTTTCTGCTGACACAAAGCTGTGATGCATAACCAGCAGTGGATGGTCTGCTCCCATAGATCAGACGTCATTGTGCAGGAGATATCCCAGGCGTAATCTCTCACTCTCACTCCCTCACACACATACGCACACACTAACCTAAACCCTACCTGAATCTTACCATCAGTAACTGAACGTTCAGCTGTAACTACATTATTAATT
Source organism: Arnoldichthys spilopterus (assembly GCA_037974385.1). Classification (NCBI taxonomy): domain Eukaryota; kingdom Metazoa; phylum Chordata; class Actinopteri; order Characiformes; family Lepidarchidae; genus Arnoldichthys; species Arnoldichthys spilopterus. Next base: position 13,865,985 of record JBBPDA010000030.1, read on the forward strand.
TCTCAATACAAAGATACATTTTGTGCTTTTAAAAAAACATGGAAACGAGCAAATTGCTACACAAATATCAGAACGGTCTTGTGACAAAATGACAGATCTGACTTAAGTTAAGTCCACATGGGAAGTGCCATTGAAATCATTACAGCATTAGATCAGTATGAAAATACCCACTAACTGCATACATTCTTTATGCAGCCCAAACTATTGATTACACTGTTAATTTGTAAAGGAAACTAACGTTAGTATGCCCATGGCTGCAAGGCTGCTACATCTTTCGATGCCCCTTGCCAAGCAAAACTTACTGGCAGTAGATGGGAATGGACAGGGGTGTGGCTTTGCCAGGAAGTGTTTCATGCCAGCCATGCTCTAGGCCCTCTGGAAGAACCAGCATATGCAAACAATGGGGCCATTTCAGCTTTGGACGGATGCCACCAAACACATTAAGGAGGGTCTGGCCTGAAAGCAGTGCCATCTACTTCAGCTGCCTTGCACTCACAAAGCTACAAGAGTGCAAATCAATTAGCCTACCTGCCACCGCTGCTACACTCTAACCAACAGCATCCTGGCTCAGCTTCAACTACACCCTCTATTTAAATGCTAAGAGGAAAAACTGAAATGCAGTGATTCAGAGTCAGGTCCTGTTTGTTGGTATATGGGCATGCTAAGCAGCAGTCAGTTGAGCAAAAGGTGCATTATTGGTGGCTTGGACATACTGAGATCCCATTAATTTAGTGGACAGATTTGACTCCCACACCCCACCTGCACTAGAAGCGGCATCAGTGGTTGCTGACAATTATGACTTTCTGAAAAACTGTGCTGGCACTAATCAAAACACTGAACCAAAATAAAGCAGCATAGAGACAGCAGGGGGTGATGTTCAGAACAGATCTGCCTTTTGTTTCTTTAGCTGCACAGATTTGATGTGAAGACCAGTAAATGTGTTAAAATTGAAATGGCACAGGCCAAGTTTCACACAATCTTTCATGGTTTCGATGGGAAAGATTAGCTATGAATCTGAAATGTGTAAAAACGACTTATCTGAATAAAGATTGATTCACTTGTAGAATAGTGGAGATTTCCCTAAAATGGAATGAGATTTTCAAGCAGTTATTAGTCAGTTTGTAGCAGCTTTGTGTAGACTCCCCTTAGACTCCCCTAACAGTTTTCTGGTGAAACAACACCATGAAGTTTTAGAAAGAATTTTAAAAAGAGTTTATAAAACGCTGTCAGTACAACCATGCTACACCACTGAAACAGTATTAGGAAGTGTTTTCATGTGACCGTTTCTAAAACATCAGTGTCACTCAATAATTCAGGGTTTATTTTGGAATTTTGGTTTGATGTCCATTCTTTCAGTCAGTTCTGCTCATCAAAGTATATGGCTATACTGGCAAACAAACCACAAATGAAGACGGTTTGAAGCTGGAAGTTATTATTCTTTTAGTACCAGGATTGTAAGTACAATTGAAATGTCACTATTGTCTATAATGAAATGTCCATATTTTCTATAGCACATCCATTTTTTCAGACCTGAGGCTTATAAACTGAATGAAATGTGCCAGACTGATTCACAAGCATTGTGACGTAATTTAATAATGCGGGTTAATTTAAAAAATCCCCAATTAAATGTTTAAACATTGAATAATGTAGGACATAATTGAAACTGCAGCTCTTGCATACTGAAGAGTGAACTCTTTCAAGTTGATTTTGATATAGAAATGCTTAGTCTTTAGTCCTAGTTTAACCCATGTGAGGGCACAGTCATGACAACATTAAATGGTAAGTAAGTCTGGGACTGGATGTAAGCACGCAGAAAAAAGAGGGGGAAAAAAAAAAAAAAAAAAAAAAAAAAAAAAAGGAAGCCTGACTCCATCCCATCAGCTAGAACAGTTAAAAGTGTTCAGCAGCCATTCCTTCAAAACACAAACTAAGCAAGTCTAAGTCTGGGAATTTTTAAAGAAATTCCACGTTCTGCTCAGGATTGGGCAACAATTTAAAGCAGTGGTCCTCAACTCCAGGCCTGGAGACCCAATGCTCTGCAAGGTTTTAAGAATTTCCAGCTCCAACAAACCTGATCCAGCTAAATTTCAAGCCCTTCATGAGCCTAAGCAGGTAAGTTGAGATAGGGAATACTTTGAACCCAGCAGGGAAGGGGTTCTTGGGATGGACCTGGGAAACATTTACCCAGCCATAAACAAAAATAGTGAGAAAAGCTCCACAGTGGTCCATGACCTGGGATTAACAGGGATCATGATAAATGTACCGCAGGGGACTGATTGGGGCTTCAGACAGCTCGTTCTGTACCTGTAATTTGACATTGAAATTAAAAATCCCTCACACATACCCAGATCTGTAGCTTGATCCGCTTGTTGTTGCGGAAGACTGTTTTGACCTTGAAGTCGATGCCCACGGTGCTGACGAAGGCCGAAGTGAACGAGTCATCAGCATAGCGAAACAGGAAGCTGGTTTTGCCCACACTGCTGTTGCCAATGATAAGGAGTTTGAACATATAATCAAAGTTTTGATCGGCCGCATCCTTCTGAGAGGGCTGCTGCTGTAAGCGTGAGTCGCTCACCGTCGCCATCTACAGAGCAGGGGATGTTAAGATATTCAACAACAGGTTATCACAAACAAGTGAAACACAAAATGTAACCAATTCTACCAAAACACATTTGACCCACGCATCAATACACTTTCTGACTAAACCAACACCACCTTAAATATTACTGCTAACACTCAGGACCAGTTTGCTAGAGCAAGTCTAAGTCTAGAGTGAAAAGTCTATCCATGGTGATTCTCCATTGCCACTGTAATTTTAGTCCAGGACTATGGAAACTGGCCACATGAGTAAATTCATCTGCAGGGAGAAACTTCATGAGCAGCTGATTCGGTTTATAATCCATGCTCGTTGCTTTGTCTTCTAAAGCCAAATATCTGGTTACCCTCTGAGCATAGCCTCCAGAGTCTGTCATCTCCAAAAAAAAGCCAGAGACCCAACTAACCACAGAGCTCCAAGTCATAGAGAGAAAAACCTCCGATCCTCACCCTCCCCACCCCACCCTTCTCCTCCCCTTTGCTTCCCTCCCCTCCCGGTCAGTCATCGGGCCACACGGTAGCCTCTGGCGATGGTCGAGGAACATCTCCATGGCGACAGGTTCCTGAACAAAATGCGCAGACCCCATTAGAGGGCTGCTCAAGCGCTTTGAGCACGACTCCTCTCCAGAGGTGCACATATTACTGCACAACAAAGAGTGCCCACAGATGCTATTGTTCTGAAGGGAAGAAGAGCTCTTGTATAAATGTGAGCTCTGTGTGAACGCATACTTCTGCCAACAGGTGTGTGAGTGCGAGTGTGTGTGTAGGAGGGGAGGGGGGAGGGGCTGACCCATAGTACTGGAGTGTGCCCATGAGAGTGGAGTTCAAAGAAGCAGATGAATGGATTAAATGTCACCTGCTTGTTGAGGAAACCTCTTCTAACCAGAACTTGGCAAATGTACGCAACAAGGTTTCTCACACACAGGCAGTTCCTTCTAAGGAGCAGGGTTTGACGGTTAAACTTAACACAGCATGACCAGTGTGAAGTTTACATGTGGCTGACATTGCAGGAGGTGTTGCAAACTTTTAAGGAAGAAGACAGCAGCATGAGCGAGGTTTTGAAACACACAGAAAAGAGGTTCTTTACCATTTTGCAGAAGGGCCTTCTGGCAGATCAGCGTAATACTATATTAACCCTGCAGGAAGATCTGCCAGGCAAGAATGAATGAGATTTCCTATAATATGGAGGTTTTTTTTTTATTATTAGGTCCTTGTTATTTTTCTTTCATTCTTTTTCTACTGTAAACACACAATGATCATATGCTGCTTTCTTAGCAGGTCTTAGCAGGAAAGCCTTTAAAGCCTTCAAAAAAGCCTCGTCACATGTCTCACGTGTGGGCAGCCTGCATCCAGACGTCTTCAAAGCAGAAAACACCAGCCATCATTAGGCTACAGCATGTAAAACCCCAGAAAACAGCTGGTGCCTAATCAGCCGAACCTTTCCAGCAACGTGCCTGGTCAGGAAGACAACACAGGTGATCTAATTGTGTTCTGCTGGTTTAATTCTTTCCTCAGCAGTTCAAATACATGGCAGATGTCAGATGAAATGAAAACCATAAAAACAGGCACCATAAAAAAGGGTCAAATGCAGGTCTGCTGGTGCGTACATCTTCATTAAACCCTTCGTTTTATTATTCTATACAACTACACTCGTAACCCAACATTCAGCAGTGGCTTGGATTTCTCTGTGATCAACTGAGTGATCACTATCTCACAGACATGCTAGATCTGTTGACCCAGGAGGCAGACAAAACTCATTTCCCTACAAACATGACATTATTTTGGAGGCTAATCTGAGAGTGCGTTTCCTGTGTGGGTAAAACAGATTGGCCCAAATTGCTCATTTAACCACAAAGAAATCGACTCCGGCTGATCTGTACACTGTAACCAAGGTTTGGCCTAGAATCTGAGAAGTCCTACATGTAGATCAGCTCTCTAAACCAAATCATGGTCAGAGGCAAGAAGACATGGTCAGGAGTCTTTGGGATGAGAGTTATCTGATTCTTCAGGGTCTGGGATGTGATGGGGCTGCTGTCTTGGGCTTGCTCTTATTGACTGTTTGGCAGATGTGACATCTGCTGAGTAACACAGGCAAGATCCATTCATAACCATGTATTCACTTATCATACTTTTATTCACTTTTTGGCCAACATGGGCGAGTGCACAATAATATTGTCTCAAATGTGAACAAATCACACCTGTGTATGACAGATCAGAGCAGAGGGAGGCATTAACAGGCCGGGTCACTTCTGAAGAACAGCACCAACCGCTGCTCACATCCTAGACGGACAGGTTTCAGTTTTTAGATATTTCTGGGGTTTTAACCCTTGCGTTATTTCACAGCGAGTGTTTGCTGGTGCTGTTTTCCCCCTGCTAATCCACCACCATACGGGAGTTTTGTTCGGCCTCTTTATTAGTAAGAAGACGCTGTGTCCAGGCTGCTCCTTCAAACTAAACACAAAGCTCTGCTTTAACAGGGCCAGACTAGCTTCTATGGCTACAATCTTAGCACACACACCTGGACAAAAGCGTAATTTAGCCACTCGCGGGGGAGAAGCAAAGTGCACGCGTCGAAAACTAACAGTTCACGTCTGAGGCGCTTTTCCATCACGCGATGGTCAAAGAGCTCTCGACGTGTGAGCACACCAGCTAAGCAAAAAAGTTTTTACGTGCCTACCTCAGACTGAGGACTGTAAAATCCCTGTTTTGGTCCTTGAGTTTGAGCTGCCGCTGTTTTCCTTGCTCCGGGGAGGGCGACTGTAGCCTCCACACACACGGAGTTTGGCGCTGTGGAGCTCCCGGATCTGGTGTGTGTACACAGGAGCAGCTCAGCTCGCCTCGCCTCACCTCACCTCGACCTCCCCAAACACACCCAGCCTTCACTAGGGACCAGTTCACAGGCTATCTGCTGACAGGCTGACCAAAGGGACGCTTGTAGCCTTTAAAGGAACGGATATTTTCATTTAAATGCCATATAATTGTTCCTCACTTTTTACACACTGTGTTTCTATATTTATTAACTTATTGTAATTTTAAAAAATAGTTTTTAATATAGCTCACCCCAAAAAGTAAACACCCAAGAACAACAACGACATTAAACCAGTGGTTTGCTTGGGTAGGCCTAATGGGCAGGTATTGACTATCACAGCTTGTGAACGTACTGGGAAAGAAGGAAAATTCTTTACTGATTAGCAGGCTGACATTTCCTGCAGTGAGATACAATACATTCCTTTCCAGATCCCCTTTCTCACACACTTCCTGGTGGTTTTCAGATCCTGAAAACAGCAGAGGACTGGGGAGCAGAGGCTTCAGTTGTTTTAAACTCCATTTTCCTCAAGCTAACCTTGGGGCGAGTGCACTTCCCTTTATGGACACAGGCTTAACTATAGCAGTGCAAATCACAGAAACACTCAGTTTTCCCTTAATACTGCACATTTTATTGTTTTCACTGGTCCCAACACACCTAATCCAAATAATGAGCTCATTAACACATCCTCACTGAAACTGAGTAAGTGTGATAAAGCAGGGAAAACACTAAAATGTGCAGGGCTGTGAGCCTCCAGGTTGCGCAGTGCTTTTAAAGACATTTTAAAGCCATTCCAGATGGGATAGTAGCTCACTTTATAAGTAGACCTACATAACTAAATTGTCCAGACACCCATTCTTAATTGTGATATTATCTGATATGCATCCATTGCTACCAGAGCTGAAAATTTTCAGGTTGCAGGTTTCCTGATTAACATTTGTCATGATGAGTATAAAGCCCCTAAGAGCTGGGATGTGGAGCAGTGGAATTGTGTTTTCTGAAGTAATGGAGATCCATGCTATATGACTGAGTGTGATGATGAGTTTGAGTGACATTTGTAATCCAACATCAGTAGCTGAGCTTTCTCTTGTGGATCAGAGCAATCCAATCCTCACAGCAATGCTGCAACACCTAGTGTAAAAACTTTATTTTCTGTCATTCAGGTTTTACCTTTTGCCATCTGCCTCTGATGCAGTCCATCACTCTGTTACTGCTCCTGCCATCTCTGATGGGGATGAAAGCAGGTTGTTTAGTCCATTGTCTGTCCCTGCATTTTGAGAAGTGATTACTCCCAGCCTCAACCTTCTTCACCGTTAATGTTGTTAAATGCTAGATGGGCCGGCCTTGCTGGCATCTGTTTATAAAGCTTGACCACCTCGAATGTGATTATTTTTAGGGCTGATTTGAACCCACATTTCTGTGTTTTTCTGAAAGGCGGTGGGTTATGTGAACATGCAAAACAGGTCTTAAAATAGATCAGATGTAATTTAAGCACCATATGCTGTCAAAACACCCCAGGAAAAAATGAGATTTCTTTACCTAAACAATTTTGTCCCACTTCTTTATTTCTGCATCAACAAAAGAATCATCAAAGCTAACCAAGTATTCCCATTGGTTACTCACACTCACAACATAGCACAATAAAGCACCTGTTTAGTTTTGTAATTATTGTGATAAGTCTCTCTGAGAATTGGAGATGGCCAATGTACACTAACTGGCCAAAAGTATGTATTTTTGTCAATGACATTTAAAAACCACAGGAAATCTTTTGCCGTAAATTTACAGTTGGCTCTGGGCATTCAGTTCTTAAACTACATCATTTCAGAAAACACGTTTCCTTTGCTCCAGAGTGCAAAGGCAGTGCACTTTTTCAGCCAATGCTTAGCATTTTGCATGGCGATCTTAGGCTTGAGTGTTAAGTTAGAGAAGAAACATAGCTTTAACAGGGCAGAACTTGGATGAAGTGACTTAATGGAAAGATTTTACAGTGGCACACTGAAAGTCTCAGAGCTCTTAGTGAAAGCCATTCTACTTCCAGCATTTGTCTATGAAAATTGCATGGCTTACTTTTGTTAGCAATGGGTGTGGCTGAAATAACCAAACTCTGTAATTAGTCCACATACATTTGGCCATGCAATGTTCTTGCCACTCTTTCCCTTGGCTTAGCAACAAATCCAGGGTCACTTTTTTCTTGTAAAGGCACAGTGCACCATTAATAACCCAAAGCAAACTGTTCTGCCAACGACATCCTTAGACCTTAGTGACGTCAAACATGATATGAGGCTAGAATTAGATGCTTCTGTGCCCTGACCACAACGGGTGGCAATTAATTAGGGTTGGATTGCACAGCGGGAAACCAAGTTTGCTTTGCACAGTGCAAACAACATTGACAGGGTAGCACTGGAAATCCAATTAAATTCAGACTGCTTTGCTACTGATATAGAACGAGGAATTTAATTTTCTTTCCAGAGTCAGTGCACAGATGACGGGCACGTAGGCCTCCATTTCCTGAATTCTATGACTATTGGATACAGTTGAGTCATCATGATCTAATATGAAACACTCTTTATGAAACACAGGCTGCAGTTCACTGCCCTGCAGGTTTTATTGTTTTTTTCTGCGCTTGCACACTCACTATTAACCAGGAAAGGCTTGTCAGTTAGTTTGATTAGTTAGATATTATGAACAGGTTCTGGAACTCCTGTCATATGTAAAAGTTTCTGAAGGTCCAGAATTGAAATGTTAGCATGTTCCCTGCTCCTTCTCTCACCCTACTGATTCAAGTAAGTAGTATGTTAATTACTAAGACAATTTTATGCTTCTATTACTATGCAATTCTATGCAAGTGGGTTTATTAGAGCATGAAAAACACTTCCACACAGGAGCACTTCAGGACCTGTATTGAGAACAAATGCTTTCTGTAAAAGTTAATAGCACTCTCTAGTGGACAACAGTGGGCACCTATAATCCCTGATGAAGTTGAGGACACATGCTAGATCCTAACTGTTGCATAACAATGATAATATAAAAATTAATTTTCTAAAAACACTATTACAAAATTCAGCTTACACCAGCTTACCCTAAAACACCCTATTGCATGATGCAGTTACAAGCAGAAATCAGCAAGAATGGAGACCTAAAAATGCACCTTAAAATAGCCCACTGCACATTGCAAACCATTTATTTGAATTCTTAAAAAATAACACTTAAACACATACATTCAATATGATCTACATAAATCTTTTCATTGTAAAAATATCTTTTGTAGCCAATGTAATACAATTCAATGTACAAAATATTCACCATGTGGCATGTTAAAGTACAATCAGTGACTGACTGACTCTTGGCTGAGTACATTTTTTCACAAGCTAAAACATGATGAATGATAAATCATTAACAACAGGAAAAGAATGTTGTTTATTAGCACATTGTTAATGCTATATAGTATTCCATTAGGCTAAGGGGGGATGTAGGCACTTAAGTCAATGAATCTGAAGTTTTAGATAGCATCTGAAATATCCAAAAAAATCACTCATACCAGATAAAAATGTGGCTGCAACAATATATGTAAAATTCTAAACATTCAAAGCACTATTATTATCATTTTTGGATTTAGTTACTTGATCAATGTACATTTTAGTGTGTAGCATTAGTGTGTTGTGTTCAGCCCTAATAGTGATGACCAATTATCAGATGACAAAAAAGTAGACCCAAAAAAAGAAAAGTTACATAGAAGCTGAGGAATCAACTAGTGAGTTGATTTAATGAGTGTTCCACCCTCCATAACCTGGGTTTGACATCACTTTGTTCCTGAACATTTTCCAGCTAATGTGGTGTACTCGCAACAGGCCAACGATATTCTCATATAGAGGCCAAATGAAGACCCAGGTAGATGAGATTGATAGTGTTGCAGGCAAAGCCGAGCAGATTGCTCAAGTTAGACAGACCATGGTAGCGGTAGAAGCTCTTCCGGTGGGCCTTGTATTTGGGATCCTGCTCACGGAGTTTAGTATAGTGCTCTCTGTTGGTGCTGAAGCCCACCTCCTCACCCAGGCCATGCTCCTTCTCAATCTCCCTCATCACCAGCATGTTTTCAGTGATGACTGGGCCAAACCAATGTGCATTCAGCCCCGCCATGATCACAGCCACAAAATACAGAGCCATCTGCAAAGGAAATACACAGGTGTATGTGACTGTATGAGTGAAAGGTAAGGCTGCAACACTTTACAAAATGAGTTAGTCATTCATTATGATAATGGGAAAAAATTAAGTTACGATAAAATGAATAACGATCTGAAATGCTCTATAACACATATGACACAAATTCATTCTGATACTCTAGTTTCCAAATCTGGTCCTGATGTACCCTCTGTCTTGTGCATTTTCCATGCTTTAACACACCTGATCCAATACATCAGTTAATTAACAGGCCCTTCCTGAGTCAAAGCAGAGACAATACAATAGAAGACTGTTCACTGATTGAGAAATTAATGGGACAGTTTGTAATACTCAATGTGGTGCCTATATTATGAACCCTTCAATAAAACAGCCAATCACATTGCTTGTAAAAGTGCAGGCAGAAAAGTTCACCTGTGTGAAGGAAAGAGCTATGCATGTGAAGCTATGCACATGAACATTTATGCTGTTTATGTGAGGGTTTTACCAGTCCTTTTAGAAATGTTTTTGAAAGTTAACATGGCTTTCAGTTTCAGGTTTATAGGCCTGGTCTTGTATGACTAGTAATAACTGTCCAGGGGGAACTGCCAAGATAGTGAACAGTGTGTGTTCAAGCAAGACAGGAGTAATAAATGGCTTGAGAACCTGCATAGAGTGAACCGAACTGTGAATTATGATGGCACTGTAACAGGCACAGAGTGGGATAAATTGCCGAAGGCAAATAGGTTTAAGTTAATATTTGTTATCTCTAATGTGTGACAATTAGAGTCATAGTTCACATACAAGTAAAAAGGGAAGAAACTAAGTTCACCTGTATAGATTCATGCCAGTCCAACAGCTCCCTTGGATGGTACACTGCATATATTGCCAGGCTGACAGTGTTACTGCCAAGCAGGCAGTAGAAATACCATGGGAAGAGCTTACTTTGAACCAGACCAAAGGTGTGCAACGTCACATGGGACACCAACACGAACCCTGCAGGAAGCCGGAATGAAGAACAAGAACAATCATATGACATGAAGGTGAGTGGCCCTAATGTGTGAGAAACTGTTACAAAAAGCATTTTGGAAAAGAGCAGGGCATTACCTGCAATGAATGACACCCACACCTGCATTCCCCAAGAGAAAGCCATCACCAGCAGGTGAAGCACCTTCACCAGGTCAGAAGGGTCCCCCTCAGTGGCCATGGCAAACTCCTGAGAGACAACAATCTGAATATTAGTCACTGGATTTCACCTGACACTCTACTGTATATTCTCAGACCATCCGTAATGTGGACAGCTCCTAAAATATGGGCTAATCAGGAGGGTGTAAGGATGAATCCATCCATATCAATTAATTTACCAAAAGAGTGCAAAATCGTATTGTATCCATGTCACACATGAAAAACAATGTCTGTTAATTCCACAATTATTTCACTTCATTTTACCATGTGCAGTGTTTGTATTGAGAAGTTGCTTTTGCTCATGATTAGACTGCTTTATTTGACCTTATAAATTCTTCATATTTGAATTTATTTGCATGTGTGAATTCATGGAAATGTAGCAGACTGTGTAAATGTTTATTGTATTTCATACTAACTGCAGACGCAGGTATCATACAGAATGCAAATTTAAAGGTGTATCAGATTGTTGGCTATAATAATCTATGCTATATATTTTTTTGTTATTATTTGATATAATATATCAAATAATGATGAAACTTGTGATTTACATCCATAATAATGAGAGAAATCTTAGTCTAGCGAACAGGGAATACTCAGTTTAAGGCAAACACAGTAAATTGGGGTGCACCGATACGAGAAATGTGGGCCAGTACTATCTGATATTTAGCTTATGCACGTATCTGCCAATGTCAATACCAATACAAAAAACATTAAATATGGTGAAACTTAGACTCCATGTACATATTATATATGTATATTTGGATTATGAGGGGATAGTAACCCAAATTATAAAATAAATAATATTTCAGAGAGACAAAGCGACACCTAATCGCCCTACTCAACAGAGGTGGACATTTCAGATCCACTCCAGGATTTTTTTCCAACTGCCTGAATGCCCCCCCCCTGCTGCTGCAGTGCAATGGCGGAAATACAGCCGTTGGAACAAAATCCTGAAGTGGAATTTTACTTTCTGTACCTGAAATGTCCACATCTGCTCTTCAACAACAGTACACAGTAAATATCGGTATGCATTATTGGGCAAATTAAACAATTTCTTAAATGCCGAACTGATCCAAATATTATCGTGTAATCTAAAAGTTTAACATATATTGTCAATTAGTGAAAACTGCTCGAGTCTAAATAGGCAGGCTTTCCTGGACCCTAAGTACTGCAGGAAGTTCTGTTTAGGCTCAACTGAGCTGCAGGCGTTGTTTAGCAAAGATAAGCCGAGAGCTGCTTGGTCATGATAACAGAAACAGGCCTCCCTCCCTCGTCACTTTTGTCAATATGTAAGCTAACCGTTACCCTCTGAGTTCCACCTACGTGCTTTCGGTTCACAGCCACAGAAGCCGTTATAGCCGCTAACAGCTACAATATCCGCGCTCTTATGTAGCTAATGTTATATTCTTGTTCTCATATTGTGGTAGCCTGACCCCACAGACCTGTTTACCTGAGTATCACAGCAACGTCCCAAATGAACTTCATCGAGGGTGCACCGCAATTTCCTGCTTTATGAAACCCTTTCACAGGATCCTGGCGTTACTAAGCCTACGCCGCTTGAATGTTCAAGGAAAACATTTTTAAGAACTGCTCTAAAACACGTACCTGTTTAAATCCCCTTTATCTGTGTCTCTATATTTGAGAGTGTAAACGCTCAAGTCCGACGTTTAGACGAGCAGGTATTTTGCTTATTGTTCATACACGCCCTCTCGTGTAGCCACTCCCCCAAGGGCAGAACCACCAATCAGGTTTTTCTATAAGAGACGTCTGTGACAAATAATCCAATCCAAGTCAAGAAAGCCGAACAAGGTTTTGAGCTCTGCCTGTACTTGTGACATCGGGAAAGTGTCACAATCTGTTCAGTTGTTTGTTTCTTGAATAATTTGTTTTATTTCGCTGCTCCATTGAACAGAATGATTTTTAAAATGGATAACAATGGAGGATCGGTTAGTCCAGATAATGTGGATCTTATTTTGACTGAGAGAGTGAATGTGTAGGATACAAACACTACTATACAATACAATACAATGCAATACACATATGGTACAATACGACGTAATACACAACAAGCAATACATGATATACGAAGAAATATGCAGACCATAGTGTCAAATACACAATATTCAAAATATACATTATACAACATGCATATTTGGTGTTGTACAATATACAGTACAATATACCAAGTATATGCAAATTTAACCTCACCTGGAGCAGAAGTTTTGGGGCAGTGGTTGTGAAATGGTTAGGGAGCTGCACCTGAGACCTAAAGGTTGCCAGTTCAAATCCCAGACCGGTACAAGTACCACTGAGGTGCCCTTAAGCAAGGTACTGTTCCCAAGCTGCTCCCTGGGTTTTGCCTACCACAGCTGCCTACTGCTCCTACACAGATGGGTTAAATGCAAAGGGGACAATTTTGTTGTGATGCACTATATGCTGTACTGTGGTGTGTTCACAATGACAAATAATCACACACACTCAGTCACTCAAATGATGTACAGTACAGAGACATTTTTACATATATACTTATGTATACAATATACAGTCAATAGTGTACTATATACAGTATATATACACAATATTACAGTATATACAATACATAACAGTATATATCCATCCATCCATCCATCCATTCCCTAAATTGCTTCTTCTGTTTCCGGGTTGCGGAGAAACTGGAGCCAATTCCAGCTGACTGCGGGACTAAGGCGGGGTACACCCAGGAAAGGAGGCCAAACCATCGCAGGGCAACACATAGACAGACAATCGTTCATACACACATTCACACCTATTGGCAATTTTAGAGTATCCAGTCAACCTACTGCAAGCTTTTGGACAGTGAGAGAAAACCAGGGCACCAGGAGGAAACCCAGGCAAACACAGTGAGAGCTTGCAAACTCCGCACAGAAAGGCACCCGTGGCCAACCCAGGGATCGAACCCTGGACATATACATACATATATATGTATATATTTAGTATTATGTATTGTATATACTGTATAAAGTTTTTACACTATTTATATTTATTTCAGTGGGCACAGATCAATAAACTACTCACTCCAAATATAAAGACTGAGATCAGACATAGATTTCCAAGTAAAGAACAATAGCCATTTATTGGAATCTAAGCTCTGCACAAAATAAGCAAATGTCTTCAGTGCATTAACCAAAAACGTGTTTCAGGCCATTGATTCTCTGAGTTAAAAGTGTGGCTGAACTGAAGGCAGAAAGAAGACATATGTTCAATGCTCTTTCACACCTCCAAGGTCTGTGGGGCACACACAGATTTATCTCCCTTTATTAACTCACACATAATGCAATAAATCTGTATGACCACTACTGCAGCTGAGTTACATGACATGGCCCAACACCTAGCAAACAGTACCTGGAGGAGCATTTTGAAGCCTTTCGATGTAAGGTAACCACTAAGCTTTATTACCTCATTGACTCATCCTGTCCTCACCCCTGTACCTTTTGCTCCAGGCCTTACACCACGGAACTCTATCAGAGGTAGGACCTTCTTTAGCATGTTAGTATTCCACACATCTACTAAACCTTATACTACCTGAATCTAAATCAGCAGTAAGCAATAGCAAAATAAATATTTGACCTCACAGTGATTTGATTCCATGGCAAACAATTCAGTGAATCACAGAATCTCAAATTTTACTACAGGTGTATTGAGTTACACAAATAAGACTGAAGGGACTTTTTTTAATGCAGTAGTGGAATATAAACAGTGCATCAAATGAAGCTTTAATAAAAAAAAAATGAAAACTTTACTAAAAAATACAATAGTTGTCAAGGGAAGTTTATTTTTACAACTGATGTTGTCACAAAGCAGCTTTATTATGTGTGTACTTGTGTATGCATGCATGTATGTATGTATGTATGTATGTATGTATGTATGTATGTATATATGTATGTATG
>JBBPDA010000030.1:13888332-13923443 GCA_037974385.1 Arnoldichthys spilopterus
ATATATATATATATATATTTCATATTTTTTATCTCTGTACCTCACCTCATCTACCTCACCTCAGTACTGAATAATTTATTATATTGTACTTTGCACTTTTATATCGTTATTTTTCTATTTTTCTTTTAAGTATACTTTCTTCTGCTGCTGGTGCCTGAGAGCTACCAAACAAATTTCATTGTATCCTGATACAATGACAATAAAAATCTCTTATCTTATCTTATCTCTTATCTTATCTTACAGAATCTGGGTCCGAGTAAAAATATATACCCTACACATAACTTACATTACATTTACAGCATTTGGCAGATGTTTTATCCAGAGTGATACACAATATGACAGCATAATATAGCGTTGACGTGTGTGTTCATTCCACTGTTAATTTTGCCTGGGCTGCTGTGCTTTATTTAGTCCAGAGTCAACGCAGTAATCTACCAGAACATTTTAGAGCAACTTCATTTTCCAGCAGGACTTGGCACCTGCCCACACTGCCAAAAGTACCAAAACCTGGTTCAATGACAATGGGATTACTGTGCTTGATTTGCCAGCAAACTCGCCTGACCTGAACCCCATAGAGAATCTATGGGACATTGCCAAGATAAAGATGAGATAAATGAGACCCAACAATGCAGAGGAGCTGAAGGCCGCTATTGAAGCATCCTGGTCTTCCATAACACCTCAGCAGTGCCACAGGCTGATAGCATCCATGCCACTCTGCATTGAGGCAGTAATTCATGCAGAAGAGGCCCAAACCAAGTATTGAGTAAATATGCATGATTATACTTTTCAGTGGTCTGACATTTCTCTATGTAAAATACTTTTTAAAATTTGATTTCATGTAATATTCTAATTTTCTGAGATTTTGAATTTGGGGTTTTCAGAATCTGAAAGTCAAAATCACCAATATTATAACAAATAAAGGCTTGAAATATTTCACTTTGCATGTAATGAGTCTATATCATATATTAGTTTCACCTCAAGTTGAATTAATGAAATAAATGAACTTTTGCATGATATTCTAATGTTTCGAGTTTCACCTGTACTTGTAATGATACAGTAGTTCTTCCTGAATTACTACACTTAACTTACACTTTATTTCTGTTTTATTTGTTCAGAAACATATAATATACCAAGCTGACTGCTAGCTAATAAACGACCTCAATCCTTTTATTTCCCACATGACTCACATTAACAGCCTGCAAGGGAAATAAAGACGGATGCGTGCGAAACCGCACGCGAGCGACACTAAGCCGGAGTCTCTTCCGCCAGGTGGCAGTAGCGCGCTGTTCCTCGCTGCTGACCGCAGTCATAAGGACGTTATTTTGCGTCGGTGTTTGGATTTCTGTTTACCCGTTGCTCTTCTGTACGGCTGCGCCTTTTGGAATAACTGCTCGCACGGTAAGACGTTGTTTTTCGTTAACGTTTTGCTGTTTGTGCAATTAACAAATCTCTGCGCGAGATAAAACCGTACGTACAGCGCGAACCCGCGAGGTTTTCACGGGTTTAGCCGCTCGGCTAGCTGACGCTAGCTCGGCCTGAGTAAACGCCGCGGCGGTTTCTGCTGCGCTGTTGCTAAACGTTAGCAACCTTCTTTAATTTTTATTAATGCACCATTTGAGAACAAGTAACAATCTAGATAAACCGCTGCACATACGTCGTATTCCGTAAATGCCTTGTGTAGATAACGCGTGTCGTCCTGAACGAGGTTATGGAGGCGCTGTAATTTCTGACATGTTTGAGCTGGACAGTAGATGATTAGTAATCTGTGGTTCGACTCCTTATTAGCTCAGCTGGATGTTTGCAAATGTAATGTATTTTTTCTTCATCCTCAGACTTATTAGGTGGTAATGGCTCGCAGAAAGTCGAAGCGAAAGCCTCCTCCTAAGAAGAAAATGACTGGGAACCTGGACACGCAGTTCACGTGTCCTTTCTGTAACCACGAGAAGTCCTGCGATGTTAAAATGTAAGAATCAGAAGCAACTGCACGTTTTACCGACTGCTCGATACATATGTGGACGGTTAGTCATTATGCACAAACATGGGCGACTTAATGTTTTAGGTTTTCAGCAATGCTAAATATTTACATTATCAACACCGAGTATGGAGTTAAAGGTGCAGAGGAGAATTTATTTTCCTGCAATTTTCATTATAATTAGTGGCGCTTAGTGAATTGACTGAATAATATTGTTATAAACAAATATTTGTTTGAAAAAAATCCAAGAGACACACTTATATTTTATTGATCACTATTGACACATTGCACTCTGGAAGAGCAGAACATTTGATGTGATGCTGGAACTCTTTATTAAATTGACCTCATTTTATGCTTCTGAAGAAAATCACTTTATTTTTTCTAGTCCAGGCATATCGATTCATATTTCTGCATTTTATAAACTGTTATGTATTCGTTGACAGTAGGTGCTGGGTTTCCTGACATGGATTATACATTCTTTCACCATTTAAAAAATATTTGTCACACTTTTTTTTTTAGGGAAAGAAGTCGAAACACAGGAATCATATCCTGCTCTGTGTGTTTGGAGGAGTTCCAGACACCCATAACCTGTATCCTTTTTTATCTAAAATCTTCTTGGTCATTGAAAAACTACTTTCACTCTGCCTTGTTTAGTGAAGGAGTTCATATTCCACTAACAGTACATCAGTACATTGGTGAGAATGTTGAGTGTTTGTCCTTACAACCATTGCTGTAGATCTCTCCGAACCAGTGGATGTGTACAGCGATTGGATAGATGCCTGTGAAGCAGCTAATCAGTAGCTCATCATGAGGTCAGACGTCATGGACGACTGAGTGACCGCAACATTTGTGGAGTATCTTTCTGTCCTGAAATCACCTTTAACTGTAATATCTGCTATCTCACCTTATCCCCCAAAAATTGGGTGTTGTGTAGACCCTGGTAATTCTTAACCACCCAGTTATTTTTTGTGAAAGGTTACCTGGTGTGATTTAGCAAATTGAGTGTTTTAATACTGAACACCTTAATTCTTGATTTAGTTACTTAATCATGAGTTAGTACCTTTGATTTTCCTCTGGTAACCATGTAATGTCCTATTTTCCAAGCTTATCAGCTTTTAGTTAGTCTTTATTTTGCATGATTTAGATTTTATGAGTATTGATTGGGTCAGTTGACGTCAATAAATTTGTCTGCATTTTCTTTCTTGTCGGGAACCATTTTCTGATTCCATGTGTAAATCTACAGGTCACTGTTCTTCTTTGTAATCAGTTTCGACACAATGCACAAGTTGTTTTGGTCTCTGTTTTTGTAGTGTTTTGCTAAATGAATCCCTTAAATATTCCCAAGGTAAGATAGTAAGATATTTCCAGAAAATATATTTTCCAAAATGCACTAAGAGTAAAAATCTGAGACTGTTAATTCACAGGAACCGTTATTTAACTGACAAATGTGCAAAGAAAAGATTTTTATTCTGTCTATTCTAACTATTCCAAATTAATTGTATTTTGTAAACATATGCAAATGTAGAATTTGAAGCATGGACATCCTGGGAAGAGACATGGCCTTGATGGCAACATATGACTTTTTAAATCCGTATATACATCTTAAAATTGACATGCATGCAACTCACACCTGTGGGCACTGTTGTGCACCCATACCATCGCACATGCTGGCTTTGCACCTTTTGCTGATGACAATCTGGAGAGTCATTTTCACCTTTGATTGATGTATGGCGTTCTCCTGGTGTAATTAGATTGCCTGTTGTAGTGCAGCGATGAACTGGATCAGTAACAGTGGTTTTCGGATTCCCAAGCCCAGGCGGCCATTTTTGTCACAGTACCATGACGGTTTCTTAGGCAGTGCCGTCTAAGGGCTCAAAGATCTTGCACATATAACAGTGCTTTCTGACCTTTTCACAATATTATGTACTGTAGATGTTGAAAGACTTAAATTCTCTGCAATACTGTGTTGAGAAATGTTCCTTTTGAACTAAGAATTTTCTGACAAATTTTGGCACAAAAGGGTGAGCCATGACCGTGTCCTTGATGGATTCTACTTTTCTACCCAGTCATGATTCCTCACTTGCTACCAGTTAGCCTGGTTAATGTGGAGCCTCCACACTGGTGTTACTTTGTATATTTTTTGCACTTTTCAGTCTTATTTTAACACTGTCCCTACATTTGAGTATGTTGCAGCCATGAAATTGTGTATTCTTTGGGGGGTTTGTATATATGTAGATGGGAATTGTATGTTTCTCAAACACACAAACTGTGTTATGGAACAAAAGCAAAGATTCAGTGAGTAGTTTGAAAATAGTGTGATTTAATGATCTTTCACTTGCTCAGCCATTGATGGTAAGCCACATAAATAATCAGTAATCAGTTCTATTCTGTTGAAGCCTTGTGTCAACAGAAACTACCTCAACATTTTAGAAACCTTAAGTAACATTCACTGTTCTTTGGTTTGGATTCCCCCCCATTATCATAGTTTTTGCAGTGGTCATATGCTCAGGTTTAACATGGAAAGGTGTGTGGTTGCATTTTAAAACCTACACCTTAAATCCGTCAAGGTGTAACTGCTTTGCCACTTTGTAGTGCCTTGGTACACACATACCTTGGCGTGGTGGTTTACTGTCATTAGTAAGTTGCTGTGCTTGCTATGTCTTCGGAAGGGAAGCATATGCATCTCACATAAATGTAGTTTTACAGACATGATCATAATCAAATTTCTTTGGTCAGTTTACCAATAAACCACTAGATGGCACTCTAGAATAGGCATATGGGCCTGTATTGATAACACCACTCACTTCTAACACTCATTTGAATGGGGCCCTAGTATTCACACTCATCTATGCACTGGCCCTTATAAAATTAAGCAGATGTCAGATGGTACAGCAGACAAGGAGGTCTGTGTGGGCTGAGAGCGATTCAGTATAATTGCCATCTGAGAGCCTTGTGTCTTCAGGAGAAGAAATCCAAATAACTTCTTCCTTGCTGCAGTAGTACAGTTTTCATTTAGCTTTTGTTTAAAGGAATGGATACAAATATATAATTTACTCAGTTTTCCCCTGTCCACAATCAGCTTACACATATCTAGTGTCCAAGGTTTGCTGAGTAAGGGGTAAAAATGACATTTGTTGAGAACAATTTCTGTGGTTTTTTTCATAGTTTAGTCACAGCCTTGAACTTCACAATTTCAGAGTGTTTACACTTTAGCAGTTATTCTTTGACTCTTCAGCAGCCTGGACCACATTGCTCAGAGTGCATGTGTATTAAAGACCTAATCAGTGTGACCTTTTGCCTTGTTTGCATTTTTAGGCCAGGGGGCTATATTCCAGCCTGAAAGCAGCACTACACTTCTGTAGCTACATGTAAGGATGGGATTTAAGATTGTAAGATTTATCAGCACCTGAATTTCCCCATAGTATAATGTCTGTCCAAAGGCCTCCTTCAATTTCATCAGAATTTGTCCCTTAACATTCTCTGTAACCTATAGTACAGGGGTGTCAAACTTCAGTCCTGGAGGGCCTGTGTCCAGCACTACTTAGTATTTCCCCACCTCAAACACACCCACTAAACCTGGGACTTAGCAGGTAAGTTGAATCACGTGTGTTTGATCAGGGAAATCACCAAACTGTGCTGGACTCCGGCCCTCCAGGACTGGAGTTTGACACCCCTGCTATAGTAGGTCCTTCTAACCCCTTCAGCTTTTTATGGCATGCTCAAAAAGACTTCTGTCTTCTCTTTAAATATATCTGTCACTGCCATTTACCTTAATCAATAAACTGAGTTACCCATTGGATATAAATGATGCATTATTCATTATGAGCTTATGCATTGATAATAAGCTCATAATGTGTTTAAAACTTTTAAAAAACGTTTTGCTGGGTTAATATGTACCGCATCTTGCATATTAACTTAAAATGAGGTGACAACTGTGATTCTGGCAGCTGTACAGCTGTATCGGAAAAACTGAGTAAAAAAAATTACACACTTCCCAAAGCCATGCAATTCTGCAGTAGTGTACATTCTTCTGGTCATGTTCTGCACCTTTAGAGTTGAGCTTGATTTAAAGCCCCACAGCTGGATGATCTGATATGTGTCTATGATCTGTCGGTCACACTCTCTCTATAGAGTAAAAGACACTGGAAGAGCATGTAGGAGAACACGGATGAGCTTGCAAATGGCAGGATTCAAATCAAAATGACAGGTTTGACTTTGAATGTCCTACTGGAATAATTTAAGGTGTCCACAGTGTTCTCCCAGGCAGTGAGGCTTCTGTCAATTAAGCAGATGCGTTTGTTAGTTGTTAGTGAGCAACCCCTGCTTCTAAAGTTATTTCAGTGTGGTTGGTTAGTAACACAGCATCCTTGCAGAATACTTTTTCCACATGGTTAAACGTCATGGCCCAAACTTGGCAACGCACCATTAGAGGTTTTTAGAGCTACTTCTACTTTCTTTTAAACCAAATCAAATTACAAGGCATTATAAATATAAAAGCACATAGTATGTGTATATATATATATATATATATATATTTTTTTTTTTTTCCTTTTCACTGTAATTTCTGGTTGGAAGCACAGTTTCTTTCCATCTGCTGTAAACGGAATGTCATGCAAATGAGGTGATAAGATGCTGCTACACTCGAAAAATAAAAAAGGACTATTTTGAGTGAGAAG
The DNA here is from genome assembly GCA_037974385.1 of Arnoldichthys spilopterus. Lineage (NCBI taxonomy): Eukaryota > Metazoa > Chordata > Actinopteri > Characiformes > Lepidarchidae > Arnoldichthys > Arnoldichthys spilopterus. Next base: position 13,894,981 of record JBBPDA010000030.1, read on the forward strand.
CAGGAATAGCCAGTGGCAGGGAAAAAATTATTATAAAAATTAAACAGAAAAAATCCATCTTAAATTTCTTAAAAGTGATCAGCCATGGCAGATCTATTTTTCAGCTTTGGTTGACAGCTGTGCCACCTGTTACCAGTTCGGGTGGTCTTGCGGGTAGATGTTTAAAATATGAGAAAAATAGCAGGTGAAAAAAAAAAAATTAAAAGCAGTGTGCGGGATAGCTGTCCATGCAGCTTAATCAGAGTACTGGTATCCGTCAATCTCCCGCACATCCTGGCCGTTGTCCATGTAGTCTTCACCATAAGTGCAGTACTTTCTGTCATAGACCTGCCGGGGGAGGCCATAGACGGTCATGCCAGACTGAGATGCCACCTTGTTGGTGCCCATCTGCAGCGAAACGATGGATGTGTCGCAGCTCTCCATGTCCAGCTTCTTATCAAAAATCTGGCGCTTGGTACCTGGTGCAGTCATGCCAGACTGAAGAGCAAGGAGAACAATTGTTGAACAAAATGTTAAAACAGTTACTCAAAAAAATATTCTTAAGATTTGCAAACCTAAATGTTCCAAAATTGATATATATATATATATATAAAGTATTTTAGGAGCAATTGCGTATCTTATTGAATCAGCAGAGTTAACTATGTGAAAGTGACTATTTGTCATTGTGAACACACTCAAGCACCACAATGAAATGTGCCCTCTGCATTTAACCCATCACACATGGAGCAGTGGGCAGCTATCAACAGTACTCGGGGAACAGTGTAGCTGGACGGTACCTTACTTAAGGATACCTCAGCGGTGCCTGGGCTGGGACTCAGTGCTCTGACTTTCAGGTCCCAAGGGCAATGTCATAACCACTAGGCCACCACTGCCCTATAACACCATTTGCTGGTCCTACACTAAAGACAATAAGAATGTTTCAACTTATTGCTAAAAACAATAGTTGAATGTGTTTTTAGACACTATGATCCTGTTCTGCTGAACAAAATTTGATGAACTAAGATCTGCTCTCTATACGTCTTATATTGGTTTGAGTAATTTTATGTCTATTTCAGTGTTTATATAGTTTTTATGTTTTTCTGTAGTCTCTTTAAATTATTGGATGTATTCTATTAGGTAAATCACAGACTTCTTTACAGCAATGCCAAACATCAGGTAACAGTTACAGAAAACATTGGTAAGACATGTTGTAAGCACCTGATTTGCTCCTTTGTTGGTTCCCATCTGCAGACTAATTGTTGACTGGTCCAGGGGATTCTCCATGCCAGCCTTGGGGTCATAGAGGTGACGCCGTGTTCCATAAGATGTCATGCCCTTCTGGCTGGCAAACTTATTTGTTCCCATCTATAATTTTCAAAATATACGAAAGGCTTAATATATAGCAGGGGGAGGAAGAACAAAAGCACTAACAATAAAAAGAATAAAAAGCATCATACTAGAAACTGACTCTCTAACTTTCTTTTAGCTGCGTCAATATTAGCAACATTTTAAAACAAATCACAAAAACACATGACACTCATACACAAGCTGACCTGCAGGCCAATAACGTTGCGTCCCTCCTTTAGTTTCTCAGGGGCGAACCTGCGCTGTTGTTTCTCTGCATACTTCACACCAATGTCATACTTTGTGTGGAAGCCTTTGGATTTAGCCTGTATGCAATAAAGGGCATGATATGTACATTATATAGGACACCAAAGCAATGAAAGTATATATCCAATGAACAGCTTTACTTCTTTAAATGATATTAGATAGAAGCTGGACCTGTCAAGAACAACATACTCACTTGTAATATTGATAGATTTGAGTTTTGATCTGAATCTGTCCGAATAGCTAGTCTTAATGGCAAGTCATTGTGTGTTCTTAGTCACCCCTAGGACTAGATGTTCTGGGCATTACATCAGCTTCTACCAGCTTCCAAACAGCAGCTCTGGCATCAGCTTTATTATGCAATATGCAATTTCTGTCCTTTGTCTTTCAATGCAGAAGTACATTATTATTGGCATTAAAATGATTTGGAAATACATGCAGATGCTGTACTCAGTTTTTGGGTTTTAGCCATGTTAAAAAAAATTACCTCTCAGTTTGCATTAATTCATTGTTAATTTTGTGTATGTAGAAGTATGTGAAATACCACACATGCCCATTCTTCAAAGCACATTACAAAGAAAGCTATTATTAACCTCCAAAACTGCCACAAATCCTTCAGCTCAGTCACTCCTAGAACTCTGGATAAGTTTCTGTCTGGTATAAGCTGATGGTCAAGAGGGATTTGTTCTTTATTCCCATAGCCAGGCCTACACAGTAAGTGGAGTTTCTGATCCATCTTATCTGGTCTGAGACATGCCCATACAAATGCTTCAGATTAGCAGAGTGTGTAAGTCCATATGTTTGACAGCTCTTCGGAAATACATGTGCCTGCAGTTGCCCCCTGTACAGAGGCAAACATGGGTATACTAAACTAGGCATGCATTTCACTTACCACCCCAGCCAGAGCAATCAGCGTGCTTTGAACCTGAGTGTGGTTGACATTCTCAAACAGGTCATTGGCCTCGAAGATGTCATGTGGCTTCAGGCCATATTCCTGGATGGCTCGGACAAAATTCCCAATGTTTTCCAGCTGTGAAAAGAGGCGCAAATTGCATTGTGGTTGATTGGGGTAAAAGAAATAGACTCATCTATAAACATGAGTGTAATGTGTTCAATTACAGGATGAGATCTGTGCCACAACAAATTCTGTTCAAATCTGGAAGTAATGACCAGTGTCCCTTACATTTTAAGGGCTAAGAAACCACCAAATACATGTTATGTTCAGGGCTGAAAGTACAAGTCTAAAAACACCTTTTGGAAACTCTTATTCAATAGTTTTATTGACAATGACAATATAGACAATGTTTTATGTCACATTCCTTTAAAAAGACTGAATTAGCAACGCTTTCTAACACAGGTCAGTCATGAGGTATTAATGACTTTCCAGACCTTTTCTAGGTTTTGCACGATTAATTAAAATGTAAATGCTTTCCAAAAAATTTGAAAAAACAATTTAGAATCTTCAGCACAATACTTATGAAAATATGCTAAAGTAAAACACAAAGACAAGTGTAAACAAGTAATTCAGAAGATCTTACAAGTATCTGTTATACACAGTAAACAAAAACTTAGGGCTGGGCAATAACACAAGTCACAGTGTTATTTGAGCATATCATGGATATTGTCAGTACTTTAGGGAGTGGTGGCCTAGTGGTTAGGAAATTGCCCTTGGGACCTGAAGGTTGCAGGTTCAAGTCCTGGCCCAGGCACCACTGAGGTACCTTGAGCAAGGTACTGTCTTGTTAGAGACGAAGAGAAGAGAATAATCAGGCCTGTTTAACTGGATTAAGTGCAGGGCAGTGTGTGAAACATCTATAAATCTATAAATCACTGTACTCCACTGTGTAAGGGTTAAAGCACGGATTGGCCTGTAGGGGGTGGTTGAGAGCCCTGCCTTCGCAGCTGTGCCATCTTGAGGTGGCAAGGGACACTGGCGACATCTCACCATGGTGACAGCAAAAAGTGCCTATGTGTGCCTCCTGTGAGCCCTTAAAAGCATTGTTGTCCCACTGAGTCCTTGTACCTGGTGGCAGGTATGGCTGGAATGGAACCTAGGCCACACTGGACCCCCGCTAGTTAAAAAATGGTAAATAGCTCTTGGGCTTGTCCTTGACCCCCTTTCATTTTTTCCTCTACCCTAAATCGAGTCCGTGGAAGGGAAACATGTAGGCAGGGGACCTCTTTCCTCTGGTTCCCTGGTGAGTGCACTGGCGGCCACAAGGCCGGTAGAGGCGTTGATTGCCTGCACTCGCTCCTTGAGTTAGGATTCTCTTGATTAGTAGCAGGTGTGACAACTGTATGTTTAGAGGCTTGCGACCAGTGAACGCTGGACTCCTGAGCAGGCTAACATCCACATCTGGTTTGGGCAGGCTCCCGTATGCTGCCAGGTTCAGCTGGTGTGTGGCCCATGCCTGATTCTAGAGATCCATGCCCTTTACCCTTAAGCCCAGGAGCTGAGCCTGACCTTACCTCCGGGACTGTCCAAGAGTGGCTCACTGCTAACAACTAGCAAGCTATGCTAGTCAAGGAGAGCTTTATTGTCATTTCAGCCATATACAATAAACCATACAAGATGAAATAACATCTTCCAGGACCAAAGGTGCAACTATAGTACAACAGCACAAACAGACAGCTAGCCAGCATTGCGTCGTGTTTACATCTTGCATCAGAGGAAAGCGGTGAGGGCCCACGCACTTTCCCTTCACATGTATTTCCTAATTCTTTTTGGTACAAGGCCTCCTACCTTGTCTAGTTTTGCAGTGTACCCTTCACCTGCCTGGTAGCATGAACCATAGCGCATTCACCTGGCAAATATGGCTGCGCAGGTTTAAGCCCCAGGTGGGGAAGGCGGTGTCCCTTAGCTCTCCCTGTATTTGGGTCCTGTTCTGAAAGCCCTGGCACATTGCACAATGTAGTTTTGATAGTATTTTTATATGGCATTACTGTTACTTCTTGCCTATTATCAAATGTCAGAAAAACAAATATTGTAACACTGTGTATCATGAAAACTTTTTAAAGAATTATGATATATTTTTGCCATATCACCCAACCTTTCAGTAGCCTTGAATGGCATGTAATAACCCAGTAGCCGCATACCATTTTTAAGTGTAACAGAATGGATCCAATCACCCTTGTATGTAGCAGAGAAGTGATGTATTAAACATATAGAAGTGTTTCTTCCTTTCTAGGGTGGGTAGAGAAAAGATCGTTGCGTGGCCACATGGTGAGATCAGTGGAGTTCAGCAGCAGAGTGCTATGGAATGTAAACAGCAACCTGCACATCGCTCACAGCTAACTAAACGAACTGCTACCAAACTGGCAGGTTGTGTATTGGACCATGCGGACTCAGAGATGTATTACAAGCAGGACAGTTATTCTGCTATGTTTCTGTCAAATAACAGCAGTAGCAGATTTTCGAGTTTATGGTAAAATCCAACTGTACGCCAGGTTCGATGCCTTAAAATGTCTTTTAGATCTAAATTACATTACACTCCAAAGGGTCGAGTTGGGGAAGGAGGGACAATGAAGCATTGTTTGTACTACCAGTCCACTAAAGTCCCAGTTCAAGTGTGCATGAAGTAACTGATACATTTTATGTATTATTATAACATTACATGTTATATTCAATTACATTACACTATTATATAGTATACACAATATACTATTACCTATCTGTAATGTTGCAAAACAAATGCAAAGCTGTATATGTGGTTTACATTCAGTATCTCTAAAGATATCACTATATAATACACATACAGTACCACTGTTCATATTATGATTAATGAAACACTGTTGAATACAGTGCTTTCTATGTGAAAGGCATCTATCGGAATGTTTTGGCATTTATTTATTAAAAACTGAATAGTTCTGATTTTCTAAGTCAGTAGTGCTATATTCTGTTCTTAACTAATATCATTCTCTAGTAGTATTTTTATTATTTTAGTATGGTTTCAATGGGGAACATCCTCAGGTGTAGGTCTGACCCAGATGTGAATCTGTACAGCATTTTATGGCACTTAAATCATTTGAGTTGGCTTACTATTTGGTTTTACCCTGAGTCATGGACACGGGGAGATGAACACCTGCAATCGAGCAGAGGTGTTCCAGTCTGCTTGGCGGCCATGGAGGGCTGCCGCGTGACGCAGTCTTTTCTAGAGCGTTCTGAGATTTCCAGCAGCGGATCTACTGTGATGTATAGCATTATGAGAAAGGTTTACCTGATGCCAATTCTGAGTGGAGTTGTTGATCTTTCTCACTGAGCCAGGCTGAAGATTGTTGATAAGTCTGCACAAACAAGAATGGAAAATAAGTCATACAGCACATATGTATATGAGTAGCTGAGATATTGCTTTATGAGTAGGAAGCTGTTGAAAGATGCCATAATATATGAGAAAACTGTACAAAATCAAGAATGAACAACTTTACAATAAAAGTATTACTCCAAATGCCTCATGTTTAAAAGGAAAAATTTGAGGCATATGATTTGTCAAGAACTCACTACAAATAATTATAAAATATAACTTACTGTAAAATAATGTATACAAATGCACTGCTGTCCAACTTAAAATCATTCAAGCGACATTTTGTAAGTTCTTATTAAATAAATATTTGTTAATTTTTGAACAGTAGGGTATGTGCATGTCAAGGAGCTATTTTTTGGATAATTCTGCCAAACTCTTAGCAGAACTGTGACCTTTTGTTATAAATCGAATTATTATTATCCATGTGAAGAGTTTCGGTAATTCTGCGCTTGACATTTTAAGCTCTTACTTACTCGCAGAGAATGACTCCGTCTTTAAGACCCTCCATGAAGTTGTCTGGAACCTTGCGGCCTGTCACCTCATGAATCCAAAGCCTGAGCTCCTCCTCCTTCTGGGAGTCATACTTCTGGGCCAGCTGGAGGTCAGAGATCAAACAGAGGTCATTCAAATGCCATTAACACACTTACATCAAATTTGTTACTTCTTCTCTACAAAGGAGCAAGCATGATTCATTGACCTTGGGCTCAAATGTAAATCTAGCCCAGCTTACTCCTGTTAACGGTTATTATTTCAGGATAAGATGAACTGCATGCTGAAAATGCAGTTCCATTTAACCTGTTAGAAAGGCCTGTATGTGGCTCACACTTTAATCTTCACTCTCGTAAATGCATGACTTACAAATTAGCTCCATAGTAGTTACTGAACAATAAGCAGAAGTTTAAAAACGTTATGATAATAATAAATAACTAAATAATAAATTTCATGATGACATAAGTACTCATAAATCTTATTTACTAAACCATCACAAACATCTTTAAATTACATTAAACGCTGAAAATGTGCTTCATCATAAGCTCAGAAACGACCACCGCCACCCTGAAAAAATGCATTAGCCATAAAGAAATAAAGACAATTAAACTGAAGAAAGACAATAACAAGTTTTTGGATTGAACAAGGGAGTAGACTAACATGACAACTATTCAGTACAAATCCTCCTGACTTTTGTCTGATATTCAGGCTGAAAACATCCAACATGCTATATGTCCAAGAAATGTAAACTATGCATCCACTTACACAACAGTGTTTAACCATTGCTTATAAACCAAAATAAGATCAAAGCTCTGCGCTTCTTTTTACTAGCTCCATAAATGACATTCCTTTCCTTTTCTTTTTTGAAACAGCAGGCTTCTTGAAATAATGCCTATGAGACGGGTTGGGTGGCTGGAGCGATGAGGAATAACAGGAGCAATATGAAAAGGGCCTTAGGATATTCCTGTGTACAGATCTGTAATATTCACTTTACTCATATTTTTTTGTGTCGATTCACAACAGCTGAAAGTTGAGATTTGCTAAAGTGCAACTGATCTAGTCTTTCGCTTCACTTCTAAAGTGTTTGTGCTGCCTGCATCTGACAACACAAGTGCGAGAGAGAAAGAGAAAGAGAGAGCGGGTCAGAGAGAGGGAGAGTGAAGGCGTGCCAACAATAACACTGATTTCAAAGCAGCATGGGTTTGCTTGGCTTCCACTCCAGCGCACCAAACTTGGGAGAAACAGCTCTCAGCCTTACTTTCTCTCTCTTTCTCTATCTCTCTCTCTCTCTCCCCCCTCCCTCCCTCATGTATACACACTAATTTCTCAAATGTCACCCCCCCAAAACTGTCCATCTATCTTCACAGGTTTCCAGTCTTTGTCTATTCTTTTTTCTATTCGCCTCTCTAGTCCTCTCTCTCTCTCTCTTTCTCTCTCTCTCTCTCTCTCTCTCTCTCTCTCTCTCTCTCTCTCCCCCCCTCTCTCTTTTCCCAAAGCCTGTCCTTTTAAAGCGAAGCGGCTGCACATGCTAACCACGTCCGATTAAAGGATGCCAAGACGGACAGCCATCGTCTCCTGCCAAGGAATTTAGCTTGGGCCTCCATTTGTTGGGCCTTTTTTCCCTTTCACAGTGGACATAAGGAATGCAATCAGTACTGCCCATTCTCTGTCCTTTCCTTTTCTTTCTCTCGCGATCTCTGGCTAAACAGTGTCTGGGCCCATAGCGAGTTGTCTAAAGGGTTACAGTAGCTAACAGCTGGAACAGTGTGCTTGATGCTACAAATACCTTTAAGCTATTCATTAGCTTAGCGTATCTAGTTGTGCTCTTAATTGTGAGGGATTATGAAGTGAGTGGATAGAGCATATAATCAGAGCTGACAAAGGAGGTGGTGTGGTGGCCTGTGCTGAAAGTGCCAGATTATCTCAGAGTTTGGAAAGAATGAAAACACACAGCTTTGCTTCTCCTGCTATCTGCTGAAAACCCAGTTTCCGATTCTCAAAGTCGCACTCTGAGTAGACAACAGTCCAAAAAAGCAGCAAGCACTTGCTTGTGTTTGAACTGAAGGTTTTCCCCAGGAGGTTTTCTCTCCTCTCTATGGTTAGGATGTCCTGTGGTGCTCCACCTCCCAGCCCAAACTGTTTACAATAAGCCACTTTCCCTAGGCCGCAGACACACAGAGAGCTCTGCTCTTCCATATATGGGGACCCAAAAGCCACAAGGCTGTCACTCAGATGGGCACAACGACCCAACACCACTAATACACAAAGCATCCGTGTTCCTCACTTTCTTAATTTAGAAAAGACTACTAAGTACCCAAACGTTTGGATTTACTTGTCATATTAGTAACTGTTGTTATTTTATTCAATAATAACTTATACGGTGTAGACTAAAATATTATAAACTATTATACAGTGTAGACAGAAATACTCTAAACTATTATACACCAGAAGTTATTTTTAGACATTTAAATTAACATTTCAAGGCTTTTAGGAATAGCAGGAAGTTATTAAATAATAAATAATATTCTGTAATTATCTACTCATGGTCATTTCTTGTCAAGTCATCTTGTGATTGGTTATCACTTTTCAAATATAAGGTGTTCTGGTTGTTAATAAGATTATAACTTTTTCTTTACAGTTAAGGAATCGTAATAACTGTTTCTTAATATTATTATAGATCCATTGATTATTATTTATTGTTTCAGGTCTGTTCATCATTCTGGAGACATCTTCAATTTCTTCCTTTTATACAGATTCCTTCAAATGATGGCAAACCTATGAAGTTGTAACATGATGGTATCGTATTTAAATTATTTTAATAATGCATCTGCAACAGAACAGATATTACTACTCAAACTAATTCTAGAGTGTATCAGTATATTGGTAAATAAAGAAACAAGGCAAATTACAATTTACAATTTACAGTAAATGGGTAAAAGGGATGATAATAATGGATGCTGTTTCAATAAAAAGAGGCTATCAAGTTGAACCAGCACAAAATCCAATGTATTATGAAAGGCATTAAAACAGACATAGACCCACAAGACACAATATCCCTTCACCCTCTAGATTTACAGTATATGAATAAAACAGGTTTAGTTTGGTTCACTCCAAACCGACACCTGTTTTACACCTGTTTGAGACTTGCCCAAATACTTTTGCATGTAGTGCCAGAGCTGTGACTCAAATATGTCAAAATATAATCAGCATCAGCTCATGTGGGTGAATTGGCCTCTGCTGCTGACTCTTCACTCCTAAGACAGCAGTCTATATGCTTTTACTCCAGACTCCAGCTGAAGTTGACAGGTTGCCGCCTCCTGATGGTCTGCTAACTTTGTCAGGTAGGTGCAAGCAGTGTTAATCAGCGGCCTGCTCTCACTTTCTTCACTAGATGACAGTTGGAAATTACATCTCAGTCTAACGTGACCCAAGACACGACTTGCACTCGTAACACAAGCCATAAAACAGGGTTGTGAGCTTGGTTTTAAATCTCTCAGTGTGTGTTTGTGTGTATATGTGGCGGGTCTCTTTCTCTGTCATTGTCAGTGCAATTCAGTATGCTTTAGTATCACGGTATTTCTAAAGCATCACTGAAAAAGTTCTGCATATTCTATCTGTTAAGATATATAAATACTACGAGCGGTGTGAATGTGCCATTCTAGTCATAACTGTTTACACTGGTGGTGATAGTAACCAGACGTCCGACGTATTTAAATGCCTCTGAATGCTACGTCACATAAAGGTTTAAGGCAGTACGAAGAGCCTTTGCCTTTCCATAATACACACGCCAAGCTTTCCAGAGAGGCACATTCATGGCGCTATAAGGCAAAATATTGTGAAAGGAATACATTTTTCTTATTTACCGCTATTTTACTACGATTAATATGACCCATACAGCAAAGAACTGCTCGTTTTGAATAATAAACAAGATGTTTATTGTTAATGTCGTGTCGCCTAGTCCCCATCACTCCCATCACCAAATATATCCGACAGTTTCCCTCTCAACCACAATAATATTTACATTTTAGCGACTGAAGCCTTTAGGAGTTTCTCATGTTGCCGAGCTTCTCAGCCTATTTCTCTCACACACACATATAGGGAAAGAGTCACCTTTCCTCCTTCCTGAATTAACTGAGTGAGGACCGTGTGAAGATCTCATTCTCCTCCAGTGTCCCCTCGGTGTCCGTTAGGTGCGCCGCCGCCGCCTCCTAGTTTAAAGCTCAGCGCGCGCTCACGTGCTGCTGCCTGCGCTCGCGACCAACGCTCACAGCCGTCACAAACCACCACTTTCTCAGGCGAACTGACAGTAAGGGGGAGAAGGGTTCCACCATACCTTACTCTTCACTTCGGCGGAAAGTCCGAAAGCCGGGCCGCTCCTGAAGTGCTGCTGTGCCATGGTGACAGTTGTCGAAGTCGAGCTAAACCGTTAGGGAGGGAGCGCGGAGCCTAAATGGGAACGGCGTGTCAGCTGTGGGAAAACGGCGTGAAGAAAAGAAAACGACAGCAGACGTTAAGGGCTGTTTAAGAATGCTGATGTACTTCTCGCCTTCGTTCCCTTTTCCTCTCGGCTATATGTGCATCGGAAAGCGCTTCGCACCACCTCGACACTTTTTCAAGCTTTTTTAAACTCTTCCCAGCTGCGCGTGGCCGAAGAGCGCGCCGATTGGCCGCAGTGGCCGTGACGTCGCGCTCCGGGTGATGTCAACAGCATGGCATTACGACGGCCGCTGTCACTTTTTCCACCTTGAAGCCGCTTTACCGATGGCCCTTATATGTCCCATTCAAATGCGCCGAGGTCTTTCACACTCTGTTCACACAGACGGAGTCGGGCGACGGATTAGCTCACATAACAAAGAACGGAAAAGAAAAAGAAGACTACAGATATTTTGAATATTGTAGCAGAGCCATGTGCGACATGAATTCTTGCACATCACACAGGAAAAAGGCTTGAGTTTGCTCAGTGCAGGCTGAACTGAAGTGATCTTAAATTAACACCGTAAATATGCTAATAGTAGAGTTTACTGTGCTGTACAGCAATGGAAACTTGGTCCATGTCCAAGCAGAACATCCTACAGTGTGAAATATTCTTTTATTAGAAGCTGTGTTCACAGGGTCTTCCATAGTGGTTAATCCCCGCTGGGTATGCAGTCTCTCTAAACCCACATCCCTCACCCAGGCCTTTCGATGCTCACACATGGGCCTGCTACGGACAGATACACCCATTTCTCTTTCGGAACATTTAGGGGCCATAAAGGACATGCTACTTGGGAGCCTCCACCCATTTATTTTATATGCACTTTTTATTCATTTTAATAAAGAAGTATGGTAAATGCAAACAATAAACAGCTTTGAACAGGAGAGTCAGAGTATCTGAGTAAAGAAATAAAAGCTAAGTAAGGAATAATGTGTAGTCTGCTAGTTCCTGACAGGAAGAACAGGACCCATTGTGCAGTGGAGGAGACTTGTTTGGTCCTGAAGGGATTTATTTCTTGATAATGGCTGATGGACTATTAATTTTCCTGGTTATTATATGGGCACCTGCCAATCTGAAAAAAGAAATTTCACACTATGTATTTTTTTTTTGCCATTTTTTTGGCTTTCGCTGGGAAAAATAGTCCCTCTAGCAAATAGAACTTTGAAGTTGCTGGGGTTGTTTAGCAATACAAGCATGGAGCACACAAGATCCCAACAAGACACACACTGGTATTGTTAAAAGCCAGTGGAAAAAAACTCAGTTAAACTCAGGTTAACTTAAAGCTGTTTAGGCAGATAGTGATGTCAAGCCTGCTCAGAAGGTTGTAAATGTGCTTACACGTTAGTATTGTCAAAATCACCAATGTTATCCATGTGTAAGCACCTTTAATGGGCTGCAAAAGTGTTATGTAGTAAAGCAGCTCTTGTCTGGGGCTTTGTCACATACAGAGCTGCCTTTCCTTTTTTTCTGCTATTTCCTGCCTTAAAACTGGGCCTGTCACATAATGGTAAAATCTTCCATTCTGTTGATCAGGTTATTGTTCACAATCACGCACTTAGTTTCTTGGTATTGTCAAACATTTTCTGAATATTGGCATGTGCCAACCATACAGTACAATGAAATAAATACATATGACCTGTTAACAGGGCTCCTGATAACTCTGGGACCATAAGCAGAAGAAACCACAACTGTCACTAACTACACTAACTTAATTAGAAAAATCTTTACTGTGCTTCCACTCACTGGCGGCTTTAAGGTCCACTACAGATCCCATCTGTTATTTTTCAGCCACCCACTATACCATTCATCACTGGTCAGGACCTTGTTGGCCAGATATTGTTTAGGTGGTGAACTGTTCTTAGCACAGGAGTGCCACTAACATGGTAGAGTATGAGTGGTATGAGTGAGTCAGACACAGCAACATTACTTGAATTTTTTCAAACGTCACAGTCATGCATGGGTTGATGATGGTCTACTACCCCAAAATATCCAGGCAACAGTGGCTCTGTGTTCAACTTTATTTTAATTAATTAATAATGAGTTTGAGGTTGAAAATGAAAGGTGGTGTCCCTTGCTGATACTGTTAAAAGCTGTAAATGTACAGCAGAAATCCTGCAGTAATCTTCTGCAGTGTTTCCCAGGCCTGGTCCTGGAGGCCTGAGGCTCTCCACGTTTGATTGTTTTTCCTACTCTCAACACACCTGATCCAACAATCTCTACTGAGCTGAAGTGGGTGTGTTAAAGCAGGAAAAGCACTAAAATGAGCAGGGCAGTGGGCCTCTAGGAACAGGGTATGAAGAATCGATGTACTGTGTTTCTTATATAAGATAAGATAAAATAAGATACATTTTTATTAGTCCCACAAGTTGGGAAATTACATTGCTATGGCAGTACAAAGGTAAAAGCAGCTTTTAATCAAGCCTCTAATCAAAAAACTTCTAATCAAGAGTGGTGGGGGGCATCCTGGCATCCCACTATCACAGTATCCCAAAAAGGCTTGTGATTTTATTTGATACTGTAAGAAGCACATAGTTCTTTGTCTGCAGTTCATTTGACATGAGTCAGTTATTTGACTTGACGTTGTCCATATCCCAGTATATCCCAGTCACTATAAAATGGTAAATAAATACATGTAACTGCTATAATATCTTGATTATAAGGTGCTTGCTACTTAATTTAATGGTGTTGTAATTCAAAACTGGATCATACTGTTGACTTTTAGGAGCCATAATTAGTGGACATTCAGCACTGTAAAAGTAACAGTAACAGGTTGATGGAAATTTGCAGTGTATGGCTGGGACCTGCCAGTATTTCACTGTAAATTACCAAAACGAACTCCCTTATTAATTTAATTGCAAACTTCACACAGTAATTAAACAGATAATAGAAAAAAGTAAAAATAGATAGTATACTAGTATTACACTAGGAATGGGAACTCTACTGCCACTTGTTTACTGTAAAACATATTGAAAATGTTTTGATGTGTTTGTTTGTGTGAGATTACTTCCTAAGTGGCCTAACCTAGAACTCTGATGACACCACAGAGGGCAATACAAGCAGTGTAACTAGGAAATTATGGGACTTTAGCAAAAAATAAGAATTCAATAAATAATATAATGACAATATATGTCTAACATGCTACTGGCCACGTAAGAACATTACCAAGAGCTCAACATACATATTTTGTGTAACATAAATGTTTTGATAAAATATTGCTTATATTTGAACAGAATCATTTTAATCTTTTAAGGTGTTTAAATAATAAACAATTAATATATCGTTATGCAGGTGGTAAATGAGCCATTTGAGAATTGTTACCATGGAAGAGCTGCATTATGAAGAAGAGGGCTGTGTGTACAGTGGTGATGGAAGATAACTGGTGAGGTATGTTGTTACACACCACTGGATGTTTCTGTGAGTCATGGCTGTACAATTGTGTCAGTATCTATATGAGAGGCCCAGTAAGCCATGGCCCACAGTGCTATTGCCACTTTTGGTATCTCAGTTAATACCCCATTAGGTAACACATCTAGGCAGTGTGTAGCATTCTATTCTTTTAACCTCTTAAGATCTAAGGGCCCACACTTCCTTATTCCTCTTAGTTTAGTTTCATGATAGTTACAAAGTAAGAACATATGATTGATAACTGTATATTAAGCCTGGGGTTCAATGGGTGGCTCAGGACAAGACTTGGGGCAGAACCAAATGCATGTAATCAGAGAATTTCAAGACTGGTGATCTGCAGGTCATTTGAATCTTTCAGCTTCATAGAACAGGAATAAATGTGAAAAAACAGCATAAAATAAGCCAAATTTGTGACTTTCCTCTCTCAAATCCAACAAAGTAGGTGCAGTTAGATTTATACAAGAGTTCAGCACACAGACACACTGTCATTAGCCATAGCCATGGGAATTGGAACAATGCCACTTACGAGGATTCCAGTGGCACTTTGGTCAATGATACATTTTAAGTTAAGAGTCATAAGTAATATTGTCTTGACCATGTTGTGTTTGAAACAATATGAATAAACAATTGACTACACTGATCAGCCACAACAGTTAAACCATTACCTCTTATTTCATCACAATAGCACTTGCCAATGGGTGGGATATATTAGGCAGCAAGTGAACAAGCAGCTCTTAAAGTTGATGTGTTGGAAACAGGAAAAATAAGGATCTGGGTGATTTCTAAATGGCAAAAGTCAAATTGTACTAGTATCTCCAAAATGGCAGGTCTTGTGGGGTATTCCCAGTATGCAGTGGTTAGTACCTGCTAAAAGTGGCTCATTGATGTGCATGAGGAGTGAAGTCTAGCCTGTCTGCACTCAGCTACTATAACAAAAATGTAAATACTGACTATGATAAAAAGGTGTCAGAACACAGGGCACCACAGTTAGTTGTTTTTGCACCATGAGGGGGACTTATACAATATTAGGCAGGTGGTATTAATGTTATGACTGATTAGTGTAGGAGCCACTTGCATAAAACTGCTTTATAGAATTAAAAAAAATCCATCAATGAAAACTGATGTTATACTATAAGCTTAAGTTTCAGCACTCCGGTTTTAAAATTAAATGGTAACTTGCAGCTTTAAAGTTTTTACCTTAACATAAATACTTAAGGTGTATTGTGCAAGTAAACAAAGATTACATTATACAGTATTTCTAAAAAGCCAGTAAATAAAGCAGAAATGTTTTGACTACAGTTAAATAAATGAACGTACTTCCCACCCCTGCCAAAGAATGGAGTGTTTTATATCTGACTCTCAAAGATCACACATCTTCCAGTACTGAGAATGAAAACAGGGTCTCAGAGGGGAGGAGATTCTGATTAGTTTGTCTCAAGCCAAAGGGAGCCAAAAACCTGTCTCTAGCAGTGAGTGTTTCTCAACATGCAGCACTGGAAAGCAGGTGATATTTTGGACATGTGCCAAAGTATATGACAGCATGTTTTAGGGCAAAGGAAGTAGCAATGATGTGCTATTGAATATGTTATAGACTGATACTCTGTGTAAACATTTATAAAAGTGTCACCAAAAGACTATTTCCATCAGTGTGAGAGACCCATCTGGAATAACCTCTGACTTGGTTGGTGTGTCAGATGTGAAAAATGGTTTTAGAGAGAGTTCAGCTGATCATTTCATTGCTCCCTTCTCCCTTCGCTGGTACCTGTCATAGAAGGTAGATTATGAAAATTCTTCATTGACCTATTTGCCCATTACCCTCTATGGGAGAGATGAAACAAAGAAAAGTGAAGTGAAGTGAAATGAAGTGAAAGTGTCTATTTGTCACTGTGAACACACTCAAGCACCACAATGAAATGTGACTTCTGCATTTATCTCATCATGTGCACACGTGGAGCTGAATTTTCCTTTCACAATATCAAATTTATGGGTTGTGTCAAAAATGTAATGGGTATTCAAATAGCTCACTTTTGGGAGTTTTGAAGAAATGCATGTGTTTTATATTTGCAGTCAAAAATTTTGTGTATATGAAGTAAAATGTCTCAATCCCTACTAAATATATCCTATGAAAGAATGTGGTTTAGTTTATCCAGCTTAGCACATAGTAGCTTAGCTATCTTACAGGATGAGAGGCTCCTTCAATAAAACTGAGAGTAGGTTTTAATGTTTTTGACAGAGCCTAAAATGTAGCAAAGCTAGCCTGAATCAATTAACTTATCCTTCTACTTTCACTCTCAAATGAGTTTAATTTTTGCTCATTAACATTTGATTGCTATCCAACCACAAACCTGATACATTCCTATATGTTTGTAAAGTTATGCACAAGACAGCGACCTCTTGTTTCCTAGTTATCAGGATATGGCAGTGACCAAAATTGATCTATGTTTGCATTTTAGGGAATTTTTTTGTGTCTTGATTTCCTTAGGGAACTTTTTATTTATGTAGAGCTGCTACAAGTAACATTACAGCCAATGCAGAGAAGAGAAAGTTGGTTAGGTGCTAATTAGGGCAGAGGTTGCCCTTTTAAAATCTGCGTGTGAAATATAGAAACTGGATACAGCCTACAGTATCCAAACACACAAAATCTTAAATGTAAATGTGCCTCACATTACAGTGTAAACCAAAGATACAATACATACTTTGAGATTATTTGTTATAAATATTATTAGTGGCAATGGTGCCCTAGTGGTTAGGACATTGCTCTTGTGAACTGAAGGTCGCAAATTTAAGTCCCGGCCCGGGCGCCACTGAGGTACTCTTGAACAAGGTACCGTCCCACTACACTGCTCCCGGGGGGCTGCTGATAGCTCCCCGTTGCTCCACCTGTGCACGTGTGATGGATTAAATGCAGAGGTGACATTTCATTGTGGTGCTTAAGTTTGTTCACGATGACAAATAGTCACGTTCACTTCATTATTTCTTCTTATAGTGTTCAAGCACAAACAAAAGTAAAGTACTTTGAATTAAGTCTGAGACTGGTGCCCATGGTTACGTAGCTACTAGTGTACTGCATCTAATCACTCAGTAACCTGATAAATTCAAACAATGCTCAGAAGCATTTGAGAAGGGAGAGACTGGCTCAGACATTCTTCTAGTAAATTAAATTAACAGATATGTAAAGAGATGAGATTCACTGCTATGTCTGCTGTTGCTTGCAAGTGAGACAAAAAAAATGTGACTCATCTGCAATAGACTTCACATTACAAAACAGCCTGTAAATACTAGATTCTGATCTCATCTACCAGGTTAGACATGATGATGCCTACAGAGTTATGTAGGTCTAGCCAGTTGTGGCCAAAGAATGTTTTCAGTTTAGATGGGGTGGTGTCTATTCCAACACTAACACCGTGGCTAATATTACACAAATAATCTTAATTCACAGAAAATAAATTTAGGCTATGCAACAGGTTATTGCATATTTGTAAGTGTTCGTGGCTCACACTAAGAATTCAGTTTCACCTCAGTGTTTGTTTTTCCTTCGATTCTACATTCTAACTGTAAATGTCAAGTATTTAGAGCAAAAGTGAGATTAACAGTATGGGTTGACCTTTGTTTTAATGCAGAAATCTGACTTAATCCATATGTTCAAATGTATGCAGACACCCCTTTTATTCTACTCAGTAAGCTCAAGTTCATTAAGATGCACCTGACTGCTCAGCTTGTAAAATCTACATAGAAAAGCATTGCTCACTGTATGGGATGCCCTGGAGAAGCTGCCTATAAACCTAAGGTCACCATGTTCAGGGCTATTTCTTGAAAAGCTATATAGCTAAATGTATGTGGACACCTGACTATCACACCATCACTCATCATGAGTTTGCTGGACATCTCATTCTGAGTATTTAGTAAGGAGTTGGTCCCCCTTTGCAGCTATAACAGGCTTCGCTCGTCTGGGGAAGTTTGTCAGTGGGAATTTGTGACCATTCAGTCAAATGAGCATTTGTCAGACAGTGATGTTGGACTAGAAGACCTGGCTCACAGTCAAAATTCTAATTCATTCTAAAGGTGTTCAGTTGACTACAGCAGGCCAGTGGCATTTAAACTGTGGACTGTGCTTTGTGCACAAGGGGCACAGTCATGCTGGGAGAGGGAAACTTCCCCAAACTGTTACCACAAAGTCGGAAGCATATAATGGTGTAAAATGTATCTTTGTATTCTTTAACATTAGCATTATCCTTCAGTGGAACAAAGGGGACTAAAATACCATTACCCGCTTTAAACTAACACAATCTGTGCCTACCATATAAGGAGGCATGGTGAAGAGAGTTTTTATTTTTGTTTCATTCATCAATAAATCGGTTTTAGATTACGTTTGAAGGTGGTATTAGAAAAGTCACATACTTAAAATGCCACATTTAAGTAAAGAATGGCTGCACACTTCTTTATTTATTTTGCCTTTATATATTTTGGGAGTAATATAATTTTTCCTCAGTAAATGAATGAATGTATTGTTATGTGAGTAAAGGCTTATTCATTATTATTAAAAATTACTTAGTTAAAAGTCACTTAGGGCTCTGAAGTATTTAGACACTCCTGTGACCCTGTCAAATACTAAGCATCAGATAAAGTGGTGTAAAGCCTACCACAATTTGGCTTTGGAGCAGTGAATCTGTATTTTCTGGACTGATGGAACTCCCCCCAACTATTTTTTTATATAATCTGGTCTGAGGTCTGTGATCCAGAACTAATCATCCACTATTAGTATGTGACATCATGAATGCTCTTGTGGCTAAATGCAACCAAATCCTTACAGCAATGTGAGAGCATGTAATGCCTTCTCAGAAAGGAGGGTGGAACTTCCTATTATCACCACAAATTTTAGTAGAAAGGTCAGATAAGTTAATGTCTTCCAATTTGAACCTGTATTGTACTCAGCTTTGTGACTGACAGTCTTGGCAGAGAGCTCACGGACTTGCTGACCTAGGCTGCTCTTCTGTAGTCTTCAGTGCATTCTAGCCTACAACCGAGAATGCAAGCAGATTACGTAACATCTCCAAACGTTTTCTGACAGGCCAACAGAGCCGTGCATGCTCAGTGAGTGCAGGAGCCAGAGCTCGATCCAAAGCTCTTGTAAACATTGTGAGGAGCAAGATGAAGCAGGGGAGGAATTTAGGTTCTTTATTTGGTCATGGCTCAGGCTCGAGTGTCTAGTAGCCCGTTCCGGGAGGCAAAAGAGACAAAAAGCTGGTCCCTTTGTAAACCTTTGACATAAAGCCTCCAATGGGGGGAGATCTAAAAAGATGTAAGTTTATTAAAAGGGAATTCCACCAATTTTTCTAATTTATTAGGATGTATACAAGATAGTGGTGGACAAATACATCAAGAAATTTCCATGATACATGATATCATGACATATTTTTTTGATATATAATAAGCTAGAATAAACATCATAATAATATAGCATAAATTAGCATAACAATAAAGCATCATATTAAAGTAATTTTACTACAAATGATAAGAATATATGATTTTTATTTAATTCATTATATTTATTTCACACACCGCACTGCACTAAATTTAATTAAACAGTTAATTTTTAATAATATGTTTTAAGCTAAACAATCTGAGAATCATAAAGCACTGTATCATTGATAAAGGAGCATTTTCATAAACCTAAAGTTATGTAGTTGTGTGATATCTTTCTACGAGGAAGCTTTCAGAAGCATTAAACTCTTCAGATGTTTATTTTTTGTCAACACCATTCAATATGCTTCTCTACAAGTTTCCACTGACTTAATAACTTATGAATTTCGAGAAATCAGATGAATTCCCCTTTAAGACATAGTTATGGACTATTAGACTATAGTATATCATTATTACAGACTTAACCTCCCCTTTTGGACCAGCTTAGGAGAAGTCTAGGCATTAAATTAGCCCTGGTGGTCCGTATTCATGCCTAAAACACTAAGGCACTGAGACGTGAATTCAAATAAACTCTGGTTAATCTAGCGGCATTTCTGGGTGAAGATATGTGACTACTGTGGCCAAGGAGCCTAGCATTAATTCTCAGTCTGTCACTGACTAATCACTTATAGGTTTATTTAAACAGTCACTTTTTATGGGCCAGTATTTCAGGCTTTGTGCCTCTATGTCATATGCCTGACCAAAGCATAATGTCCCACGACAGCATAACAAACAACATGTAACTGCTTTTTATTTACAAAGTCTCAGGAACTGAGGTAAAAGATTGGACTGGACCACTGGCTGCCATGAATGGAAAAGTTGAAGAGGAAACTATTTTGTTGGTTCAGGTGAAATGAGAGACAATTCTGTTCACATTCACAGGGGAGAAAACTTATTTTGTGTAAGTGTTATATAGGTTGGCATGAAACACTTGCAAGAGAGCATGTGCTAGCTGCCACAGTAGTCAAGAACCAGAGAAAAGAGTGTGTGTGTGTGTATGTGTGTGAATGTCACGGGGCAAGAGAAAGGTCAAGGATGTCGGTTCGTTGAGAAAGTGAGAAATGCTGTGGCAGCACCTTAAGGGGGGCCTTTCCAGAGATTTCCCCCTCCTCTCTGCTCTCTACGGCCAGTCTGCCTGGCTATTTATGGTAGAAGGCTCCCTCAACCTACAAAGCACAGAGGAATTCAGTAGGCTGGCTTCAAAGCTTAAGATCCTAAGGCTACAATTTTCTGAGCGTACAGTAGGTGATAACACCCATTCATTACAGACAAATTGGCACAGTCAAATGTGTCTGATCTAACTCAAACAACAAATCACCCACCCCTCCAAAAAACAATGCTAATCACTTGCTGTATACTAAAGACTTACTCTATTTCATGGCCATGCTTGTTTACAGGCTGTTTGAAAAGTCAATATAAGTCTTAAAAAAGCAGAGCAGAGTTTTAATAGCTTGTTAGTTGAACTTCTTTATAGCTTTTTGGAGGTCTGGAATGCAGATTTTTTGGGGCTGGAAATGAACTCAACTTCAATACTGTAGAATCTGCTAATTTTGCAACAATGACCACCTTTATAGAACTAATTTGCAAGCTGGCTTGATGAATAAATAATAAAGAAAGATGCAGGCCTCAGCATTTCGCTTTAGTATAAAAATTGATATAAAACAATGCAGTAGGATATTATATGTGTTAAAATTGCTTTATGGAATGAGTTTTAAAAGCATGGCCAAATTCATCGCCATGGCATTGAATTAAAAGGCTCAAAAGAGTTTCCTTACCTTTTATAATAAACATGTTTTTAACATAGCATCAAAACATATTGACAACATACTGTTCCTTTCCCAGTCTGGATAGTTCACATATAGAAACTAAGCAGCAAAAACAGCTATTTTGAATTTCTGTGAACCACCTCATTTACATGTATGTGCCTATTCAGTGTAGAGCAGTTTTTTCTCTGTGAAGTTTCAGCCCAGACTGCTTTTTGAACATGGCACAAATCAATCAGAACTTACACTTACACATACCAGTCTTCAAGGCACAAATGCTCATAAAAAGATGAATGATGCATTGTGTTTTGATACATAAAACTACACATTATAATTGGACCCAGAGGGAAACAACATGTATGATGCAGGTTCCTTAAGAATTTATCTCTCTGGTGAAATGAAATGAGAGATTTTTGATTTTTTAACAAAAAGATCTGATTGATATTGATAAGATATAGATTGTATTGGCTAAGTGACTGGGTCAGGCATCTACCAAATGGCAGGTGTTGTGTTGTGGAGTCTTCCGGGTATGCAGTAATTAGTATCAAAAGTGAACCAAGGAAGGACACCTAGTGAACCAGTGACAGGTTGATGCGCACTTAGAGCTCACTGATGCACATGGGCAGTGAAGGCCAAACTGACTGGTCCAATCCCACAGAAGAGCTGCAACTCCAATTCCAAAAAAGTTGGGATGCTGTGTAAAAAGTTAAATAAAACAGCAAAAAAGCAAAATCTGCAAATTTCAAAAAATCCATGTTTTATTTACAATAGAACATAGAAAACATATCAAATGTTTAAACTGAGTAAATGTACCATTTTAAGAAAAAAAAGAGGTCATTTTGAATTTAATGGCAGAATTTTTTTTTTTAAATGACAGGGTCATGTTTACCACTGTGTAGCATCACCTCTTCTTTTAACAACAGTCCATACATGCCTGGGAACTGAAGAGAGCAGTTGCTGGACTTTTGGGTGAGGAATGTTTTCCCATTCTTGTTTGATGTGATTCCAGATGTTCAACAATTCTGGATCTTCTTTGCTGTATTTTTTGTTTCCTGATGCAGCTAATGTTTTTAACTGCTGAAAGGTTTGGCCTGCAGACAGGCCAGTTCAGCACTCTTCAACTCTTCTACTACAAAGTCATGCTGTTGTAATAGATGCAGTATGCAAATATGCAAGGCCTTCCCTTAAAAAGATGTTATCTGGAATGGCACCTAAACAAAAACCTGTATATACTTTTCAGCACTAATGAACCTCCATTCCATCAGAGAAGCTCTGATAACACACAGCGTACATGTTTTCCAAAAAAAAAAAACCTACTGAACAGTCTTCTACTCTGCCTCAGACCGTTTTAAATCAGCTCCTTCTTTGCATGACAGCACTTTAAATCTGCATTTGTGAATGACATGGTGAACAGCGCACAGACAATGATTTCTGAAGGTTTCTGAGCCCATGCAATGATTTCCATGACAGCATCATGCCTTTTTTTAATGCTGTGCCACCTGAGGGTCCAAAGATCATGGGCATACAATAATTATTTTCGGTCTTGTCAATTTCGCACAAAGTATTGTGCATATTTTTAGAATCTTTTAATGATATTATGTACTGTAGATGATGAGATATTCAAAGTTTATTTAATTATTTATTCAAAGTAATTTTACGCAAAGGAACATTATTCTGAAGATTTTCCATAATTCATAGATACATTTTTTTGCTCATTTGTCAACCTTTACTTCTGAGAGACCCTGGCTTTCCAAGATGTTCTTTTTATACCCAATCATGTTATCAACCTGTTGCCAATTAACTTAATTGGTTGCAAAATGTTCCTCCAGCTGTTTCTTTTTAGTACCACTTTTTTGAGGTGTACTGCTGCCATCAAATTCAAAATGAGCAAGTATTTATTAATGAAACAGCAACATGTCTCACTCTCAGCATTTGACATGTTTTCTACGTGTACAAAATGTAGTTTTATGAGATTTGCAATTAATTCCATTGTTTTCATTTACCTTTCACACATATTCCCAATTGTTTTTGAAAACTGAGTTGTACTTTAGCACAAAAAGTTTTTGCTAGCTATGATAGGTGTCAGAACACACAGTGCGCCGCAGTTAGAGCTGTTTTGATGGGGTCTACTCCATATTATTCGATTGGTTTTATGTTAATGTTTGAATGTAAAGGCTGATCATTGAATTTAAAAATGTAAACAATTTTAAGGGCCTATTAGAGCAAATTGACTGAAGGTTACAATTACATCTGCACTGTGTCCTGTCTAAACAGATTAGCTGAACATAAACAACTGCAGTTTACTATGTTTAAATGTTATGGTTTTGACCTGCTATTTTTTTTATAAAAAGATATTGCTCATGTGTTGTTTTCACTTACAGACAAAATGATCAGGGACCCCTTCCATGATGATGGAGCACCCCTCTTTAGTACTGCTGACATGATTAGTGGTGCAATTCCTGAGTTGTGATGGAAGGTGTAAATGCCCGATGATTAACAGCCTCTCCTCCACTGCTAGCAGTTTCCGGCACTGTTTGGATCAGATCACTGTCAGTTACATGGTTTATTGGATGTGTATGACTGAGGTACTATAAAGAAAAATATTCCTCCCATGGAAAACGTTTATGTTGGATTTAAAGGCAAATCAGTGTTCTGAAACTTGTGTGCGGATTTGGAATGACGCGTACACAGTGTCATAGAGAGATTTACTGAACTGCAAAAGTACTGGGGGCCTACGATGTGAAGGATTCCGTGTATGTGTGTGTAGCAGTAAGCCTGTATATGCCTGTGTGTGTTTGGCAGAACAGATTTTCATTGAGACTGTGATGCAGTATGTGACCATGTTTGGTAAAAGCAGTGCAGACGCACAGCGACTTTGACCCAGCCCATTGACCGGGAGAGCACACTACAGGGCTGGATTCAATCAGGGTCTGGCCGCTACCTCACACACTTCTCTCTCTCTCTCTCTACCTCTCTCTCTCGTTCTCTCTCTCCTTGCCTTTCTCTTTCTACTTTTCATTTCTCTACCTCCACATCTTCCCTCTGTCACAGTGTTTGGCGTTATATGTCTTCAGCCCAAAAGTCATGGGTGGCTAGACACTACTGTTAAAAGTTTTGGATCCATAGGCCATATTACTTATCACAATTTTAATACAGAAATTCAGCAATACAGAAATACCATCAACTGTACAGAGTACTAGAACAGTTTTATATGTTCGGTTGATTGTTTAGTGTTTTGTGAGCAGAAAGTTAATGTCAGATATTTAATTGTAATTACTGATTTACAGTAAGTCCTTAATCTGCCTGGAGATGGAGACTTGATTATCTCATTTAAGACGCAAGGCTTTCTAGGTGGTCATTTTATGATAAAAACTTCATTCTCAATGGGTTATAGCTTTCGGAGTGACTACAGAATCATCTGCAACTCTGTTCATCAGCCCAACATTTCTTTGTTCTTTACAAGGAATTCATGCAGATTAGATCTAGCACTGTTAGAATCATGAAACAAAACTGGTTTTACAGTAATTTCAAACAAATTCTGCCTGTCTGTCCATCTATCAATCAATTGTTCAATTTTAAACATTTAAAAGTGGATTCATGATTGGAACCAGGAGTTCTGATGTATACAGTACAAATGTAGCCCTTTTACTATCCAAAATAACCAGTAAACATTAAATGTGCTTTCCCTTTTATGTCATGTTAATAATCAAGAGTTTTCTTTGGGTACTATTTGGGTACTATGACACTCTGCATGTACCTCTCCACTAGGGGTTTATTAAGAACAATGTTTTGGGCCTCAAAAAAACTAAAACCATCATAAAACAATTTTTCATGCATCAGGCATTCTATTCATAATCATTTCATGCATTAATTTTCCCTATGGTGTAGCTTTTGGAGGCATTAAATAAATATTAAACATTTCCACCACTATGAACAACCTCACAAGTTTCTTTAAAATGGAGACTTTTAAATCAAACCACTCTGAATGACAACTATTTGATTGTACAGAAAGCTTGAAAAATCAGTGGAATTTCTCTTTGAAGCCATGGTTCCAAGTTTTTGAATGGTGGTGCATCTTTTGGAGAGATTTTTTTACTCATGATCCACTGTGAACACGGAAAAAACGCCACCTCTACATCCAATCCTGAGCCTCTTTGCCCAAGGCATATGTTACATAAGGAAAGAAAAAGGATGCTGTAGCAGTTGTACTTGCTCATCGCCAGCTATGTGAAGTGCCTGCACTTATAATAAACATGTTGCATGTTTTAAAGCATGTTAAGTCTAGAAAAGGAGTTTAAAGAGAAGACATAAGGGGACTGTTCAGGAGTGGACCTGAGGGAATGTGTGATATCATCAGACCGTTTTAAAGCTCCCTCTCCTGTTGATTCATAGGCTAACAAGGGGGCATGAACACACACATATATAAACAAGGGATTAAGTGCATGTCCTAAATTGGCTACAGGGCTTTTTTGCTCCTAGTGCAGCTGATGGTGTGAACACCTACCCTGCTGGAGGAAATCAAACTGCCTGTCATCAATGCCACATGCTCCTCCTGTATGAGCTTTTGAAGAGCTATGGCTAAAGGTGTCACGCTTGGCCAGAAAAAATGGTCTGAGTCAGCATCACTGGTCTGTTGAAAGAAAAATGATCTTATTGCAAAAAATTTCGAAGAGCAGCTGATTAAGTTGTTTCGTTTTAATGAATCTTCGATTAACATCACAACTGGGTAAACAGCTGACTCTTGAGTACAGCTTGAGAGCAGCTAAATCACTCTTAATGTGGAAATAGGCATTTAAGAAGCCAAAGAGCAAAATGCTGGGCTTAAAGATCCATGTTAGAGACTTGTGCTTAAGTAAAGCCAACAGACGTTAATGGATAAATAATCACAGTGCAAAAATGTCAACAAATAGTTTATGATGGTAAAGTGCTCTGCTACTGCTTTTAGAGCAATAATGAATATCATCACTTCAACTGCAGCAAAACCTGGGTGGTTTAGTCCTGAATGACATATAGAGACATAACGCTCATGTGAAGAAGTGTACACAACCCAAGAACCATCATTATTAATTGGTGTCACCAGTCAGAAAGGATTTGAAGATTGAATCTTTCTCGGATCTTGAATCTGTCACAAACAAGACACAGATGCAAAAAAACGACATTTTTTTAATGCCCTCAAATTTATTGATGAGCAACACTTTCAAGTAAGACTCCACTGCTGCTAGGACATGTCGTGGCCATGCTATACGAGTGTTGAGACAGAGGCTTCCAATGCCCACTGTAGCGTACACTTTCACATTAAAATCAAATGGGAAATATACATGATATTGCATTAAAAGACAAAATAAAAGAAGTTAACGGAAAGCAAAATCTGCAGTAATAAGATCATGTTCGTATTAATCAATGCATTCTCACCTATATTCAGTTCTCACTTAATTTGTTTTTCTGATTATTATTGCTGGCATTAGTCCACTTTCCTTACACATCCCATTTCATAGATCATCTCATTTTAATTACCAGAATGGGACTGGCCAAGAGATTGCACAACACAAAATCAAAAAGACAAGTTGATCAGTACTGATTTATCGTATATTAGGCTTTCTAAACATGCAGCATGACAGCATTTCATTGACTTTTGCTTTCTAATATTACAGATGAAACAAAGGTCGAAGAAACATGAAACATAGATAACTATTTTGAAGACATTCTATAATATATATATAGTCGAAGCAGAGATGCTAATAGTAGCCCTGTACTAACTTTACAGCTATAGGCTAGGTCAAACCATTTTTGCCATGAAACAGCTGAAAATGGTGATGCGCTTTGCTAACATTACAGCTGATAGTCTGAGAAACATGTGCTCATATAAGCCTTTTCATATTACTCACCCCCCCACCCCCCAAAAAAAGCCCAGAACTGCATGCCTGTGCAAATAACAAACAACTGACTTAAAATACTACATTCCAAATACAAGAAAAGGTTTCATTTCATTGATGCATTGTCTATTATAGTACAGAACGTTACAGTATCTTTAGCGGTCATTCGCTGTGATTTCCAGTCAAAGTGGTTCAACTTGCAATTTCTTCAACCACAGATCCACTGAAAAAAAAGTGTACATACTTAAAGCCACAGATCCACAGCTTTTCAAACGTCATGCTGTGTGTGCTAACCTTCTTGCACCCTCCATTCAAAAAAACCACAAGCCATAACTCGTTTCAGACAGCCTCACTCAACATAATTACATTGTAATTACACATACAGAATCCTTTCTCCCCCCCCCCTCACATCTCCATATCTTCCAAAAAAATACTCTTTTCTTGTCACAGCTTTAAATACTGAAGGCCCGGGAGAGTATTTGGTTAGCGGCAGATGTGGACGTAAGGCAATTATCTACATTTCCCACAATGCCCACCCCCAGCCCTACTTATCAAGGCCTTCTTTAACCACATTTTTAGAGTGGCCAATCACACACAATTCCAGACACGCAAAAAAAAAAACCAAAAAAAAAAAACCCACAACATTCATAATGGGAGCTCTACCTGGTTTCTGAGACAAAAATATTGGCTCCAACATGGATTGACTCTTGTGTAATAGGCCTACTTGGCAGGAAAAAGAGTGCTGCACTAAATAGTAAGAGAAAGAGAAACAGCAAGTTTACGAGAGCATGAAAAAATCAGTCCAATCTTGTAATGCCACATATGTCCGTTATATCTAGAAAATGAGTTGAGTGGAGGCACTCATTTGTCTGTAATGTACCAAATTCACAGCAATGGCAAGGGCCATGCTTAACCAGTGTCCAAACTGAGGAGTTCTGATGTCCATTGACCTGAATACTAGGGATGTATTATAATACTTGCATCTTAGGTAGAGGGGAGATACTTGAGAATGTGTGCAGTTTGCTTTTGTACCGTTACTTAATATTCATGCAACCTGCATACACGTTGCCATAACAATATTTCCACAGCAAAGCTGCCGAACATTTATATA
>JBBPDA010000030.1:13933776-13945910 GCA_037974385.1 Arnoldichthys spilopterus
AGAGAGAGAGACAGAGAGAGAGAGAGGGAGAGAGAGAGAGAGAGAGAGAGAGAGAGAGAGAGAGAGAGAAAGAAAATGAGACACAGAGAGAGAATGAGAGAGATAGAGAGCGAGAGAGAGAATGAGATAGAGAGAAAGAGACACAGAGAGAGAATGAGAGAGACAGAGACAGAGAGAGACAGAGAGAATGACAGAGAGAGAGAAAATGAGACAAAGAGAGAGAGAATGAGACACACACACAGAGAGAATGAGAGAGAGAGAATGAAAGAGAGAGAGAGAGAGAGAGTGAGAGAGAGAGAGTGAGAAACACAGAAAAAGAGAGAAAATGAGACAGAGAGAGAATGAGAGAGACAGAGAGCGAGAGAGAGAATGAGATAGAGAGAAAGAGACACAGAGAGAGAATGAGACACACAGAAAGAGAATGAGAGAGACAGAGAGAATGACAGAGAGAGAGAGAGAAAGAGAAAGAATGAGACAGAAAGAGAGAGAATGAGACACACACACACAGAGAATGAGAGAGAGAATGAGAGAGAGAGAAAGAAAGAGAGAGAGTGAATGAGAGAGAGCGAGAGAGAAAGAGAGAGAGAGTGAGAATGAGAGAGAGAGAGAGAAAGAATGAGAGAGAGAGTGAAAGAGAGAGAGAGAGAGAGAGAAAGAGAGAGAGAGAGTGAGAATGAGAGAGAAAGAGAGAGAGAGAGTGAGAATGAGAGAGAAAGAGAGAGAGAGAGAGAGAGAGAGAGAGAGAATGGGATAGAAAGAGACACAGAAAGAGAATGAGAGAAACAGAGACAGAGAGAGACAGAGAGAATGACAGAGAGAGAGAGAGAGAATGAGACACACACACACAGAATGAGACAGAGAGAGAATGAGTGAGCAAGCAAGCGAGCGAGCGAGAGAGAGAGCGAGAGAGAGAGAGAGAGAGAGAGAATGGGAAATAGAAAGAGAGAGAGAGAGAGAGAGAGAGAATAACTGAGAATAACTGAGATGAGATATGGCACAGAGCCATAATGGAAGTAAAGCATAAAAGAGGTAGACTGACATTATAATGCACCAATCTGAACACAGCAGATTAATTCCTTTTGGAAAGATAGAATGAATTGTACGGTTTAAAAAATATATATATTATCACTGAATTGCTGTCTAAATAACTGATATTTCTATATATGTATATATGTATAAAAAGACAGGAAGACATAAGGGGTAGCTGGGAGAAGTCAAAAAGAAAAAGAGCAATAATATATTAGAAAAATGGTAAAGAAAAAAAACTGTGCTAGAGAGAAGGAGGGTGAAAGGGAAAAATCACAACGGAGAAATTACCATTCTTCTCTTTCAGGATGCAAAGATGCAGACCAGACAGGCAGCAGGCAAAAAGAAAAGAAACAGAGAGGAACAGAACAGAAAGACAAGAGGACAAACAAGAATGAGAGCCGTTGTGCGCTCAGAGATTCAAGACCACGTCAACAACACCTCCGAGTGTTGCGCTCAGTGTCACATTGCAGCAGCACTTTAACACACCCATTTACATAAAGGGGAACGGGGCTCATTATCATACATGTGGTCTGATTCCCCAAGCACTGAATGACTGATGACACTCTGACCTGTTCAGAAACTGGGGGGTTTTCAGAGTGTTCAAAGCATTATGTAAACTCATAACTTTTCAAATATTACACTGCTCATCAAAAGTTTGAGGACATCTTGAGCTCCTAATTTCTAATATATGCAACGTTCCGCATCATGTTCATGTCTTCTTATGTACACTACATGTCTAACTATAGCTACTTCGAAGCATAGCCATTGCTAGCATAAGGGTTATCCCCATAGACTCTTCATAGAAACACACTGTCCATAGTATTGGATGCACTGCACTTAAGGTGACCTTGCACTGTACATAGTGTAGAATCACAACATTTTTTGCATGATATTATATCAATACAGCAGCACCAAATATTATTTTAATTTATTTAATATTATTTAATAATTTAAAAAATATATTGAACATTTATTTTCGTACATACATTTACTGTACCTACATTGCTTCAGAAGTCCACAAGATGGACTGTATCTGCTATTCATTTTTAGACACTTTGGGCCAGGAATGCAGAGCAAGTTTCACCAGAATAATAATTTGTTACAGTTCTTTTTTTCTCAACATACTAATGAAACTACTGATAAATACATATATTATACTTTTTGCCCAAAGGTGGCAAAGATTTGAAAGGTTTGACTGAAGAACCCTGACATCACATCAAGCTGGTATAATGTGGGGAATATGCCATTATTCCCAAGGTGTCACTGTCACAAATATTGCCTCAAATATATTTAAATATATATGATATTTAAAACAAATTTGGTCTGTAATATGTAGGTTACTGAAAAGACATGTTTATTTGTATTAAAATAAAAAGCATGAGGCCTCCAATCTTTTGACAGGCAGTGTATATAACCAATTAGTCTCAAGAGTGTTTGAGAGCTATGGGCAATATGTAATGAGTGGTGATGACGGTTTAAATGAACTCCCCAGTATGTTCTTTGTCTTCCTCTTACCAGACTGGGTCTGCGTTGACAGCATCATCGAACCACAAGATGTAGAGGCAGAAAAGACCCACGATCAGAGCATGGATGGTGGACACCAGCCTGAGGACATGGAAAAAATGTCAGTGAATTCGAGACTGACTGGGCTACTCTAGAAATAAGGAAAGAATCATCTGGGAGGTACAGCAGATGCGACTTTGTGCCTAAGGTTTCAATGTGCAGTATTTGTTTACCCAATTTAAGTTCAATTCAAACCTTTGTTTAAACTTATTTTAAAATTTACAGAGGATGATGCCTCTGATACAGTATAACCGAGCATAACAAGTGGGAATGTTTAGACACAAGAATTCTGGGTTGATGATATCTGATCCTTTTCATGTTCATATCTTCCAAAACCCAAGCTGAGAGAAACACATTTTAAAAAGTAGAAATTGGGACTAAATCAATCAGTTTTAGATTTACTAGATTACTAAATTGGTATCAAATGAATTAAATTTGGCAGAGTAGTGCAGAACTGCCTAAAATCTGCTCTCCAAGAACATTAAAAAAATGTTTAATCAA
Organism: Arnoldichthys spilopterus; assembly: GCA_037974385.1. Lineage (NCBI taxonomy): Eukaryota > Metazoa > Chordata > Actinopteri > Characiformes > Lepidarchidae > Arnoldichthys > Arnoldichthys spilopterus. The sequence continues at coordinate 13,936,870 of JBBPDA010000030.1, forward strand.
ATATCAGTTTGAAATATGGGGCAAATCTGATCACCTCTCCAACACTGATACATTTTTATTAACAACCATCTGATGATACAGTATGGCTCTGATATCACTGTGCATCACTAAAAAGAAGAATTAAAGGAATATGTGATCAAATAAGTTAATTAAAAAGAATTAGGGCATGAGCAGTTCAGAATAAAAAAAAGTCATGAATTATTAAGATTACATTAATTTTTAAATAAGCTCTTGACTGAGCGTGCACAGGCTTACACAGAACCACAGAGAATGTTGGGACACAAGCAGCTACGATTGGCAAAGGAGGACAGTTGAGTAGAGCTAAAGATAAATATCACAAACATAATAATGAAAGATTGGTACAGTTTGTTGTGAGACTCTGAGTTATGGTTCTGTAGGCCGACCGGTAGTATGCAAATTACATAGAATAAATCAACTGTATGATCAAATGTAGATCACCTCTTTCTTATTATGAGCTGCACACACGAGATGTTAAACCTTCTATACTCACTGTTGTATTCACAGGAATATGAAATGTTTTCGTTAATTATTTAAATACTGTTTGTTTAAAAATGTGGATATTCAAATAATGAAACGGGTTAAAATGTCAGTTCTTAGTTTCAATAACAGCAGATAAAAATCAAAAAACACCTTCTTCCTCTGTGCTGAAACAACAAGACCTGATATAAGGTACTATAGCCTCAGCAATACAGCACAGGTATTGACAGAAGCCTAAAAAAGGCAAGAAGCGGAAAAAAGAAAAATCAGCTAATGTGCTTTTTTGTTCAGGAATGATCGAGTTCCATTTGAAAAGACCTTCTGAGTGTATGTTTGGACATTTTTCAGCTCTTATGTGTATCCTCTGAGCATGGCTGTTTGAGGAAAGGCTTGAGGGCAGAGTTCCAATTCATTTCACAAGAGCTAACAGAGACCTTTGCATCTTTACCAGTGGATACACTCTTTGTTCGAGTACTGTCCACGTTGTGAAGGCCACACATACACAATTCAGCAATTAGGTGTCTCAATATTGGAGAGTTTAATATCAGTTCTAAATGCATGTTCATTAGACTCAAACTGTATACACAGGATTCACCAATAAAAGTGCAAAAGGACTACAGATCTGTTTGATTAATCTGGCATTTTATGATTTTTTATTGCTTTGTCTGTTGCAATACATGCTGATATAGCGATCTGAGTACAGATAAAGTACCAGGGCAACAAAAGAGGGTGGTAAACACTTTGCAAAATAGAAGGACAGCAGCTGTCAGCAGGGCCATATTAAATATGCGTATGCATAAGGACACAATAATATCAGTGTGGCGTTTGTGCAGTGGCAAATTTTCAACACTGTGATGTTTGAGTGCCTTTGTTCAGAATAGGTACTTTTTCTCATGCATGGGGTATATTCTTCTGAGTATTTAATAAGGTAGTACAGTTTAAAATGATTTGAGCAGGAAATCATGCCACTGGATGCCATTGCAAATGGGAATAATTACAAATAATTGAACTTGTCACAAGGCTTCACAGAAATATTCACAATGCCTGCTTTTAGACTGACCAGCCTTCTTGAATAAGGTGAAAATCAGTTTGTTTCCCGCCTGTAGATAGGATCAAGTGGCATAGCCTTGCGAGGGGGTGTGGAGGGAACTACTCATGCTTCTTGCAATAGATACATACCATTATTGGTAGTTTTGTAAAACAATAGCCTGCTTTTAGTTTGTATATTACAAGCCTCTCACTACACATCATGTTTCCATCTGTAGTCAGTGATTGTTGCAGCTGTAATATTTTAAAAATCAGCACTGAGGTCAGGCTGGTATGTTTGTTGAATATTTTTCAATTCACCTATTGTTGTTTACATTAAGTCTGTGTGTGTGTGTGTGTGTACCTGGAGTTCCACTCATTGAGTTTATGTGGTGGGAGTTTTCCATAGCCTTGTGTGAAGGTAGACGACACTAGAGGGCTGACACAGGAGAAGAATAGCTGGAACCCGATGAAGCTTCCAGCCACCACGGACAACTCTCTTGTATCCATCACTCACCTGCCAAACATGCACAAACACACACAGACAGGTGTTTTGTTCATATTTTTTAAATGAGTAACTGAGTAATAACTGTCAAAAATGTGCATTTATTTTCTCCGGTCCTAACTGCAGCATGAACATTTCCAGCAAACAACACAGACTGGTTCAGCCAGCATTTTTCTCTACAAGCGAAACATGTTGCTGCAACTGTAAAAAACCAGTGACAGAAAGAGCTATTCACTGCTGATATGAAATATGGCTATTTGCTCTTGGAGTCTGCACAGTCCAGGAAAAGAACACCATGTGTCACCAGTCTAGAAATGGTTTAAGAGCAAATTAAATGTTCAGACAGAAGTTGGGAGAGACTTATATTTAAAGATTTGCTCTTGTACTTGTAGAATTAAATGAAAGAGACATGAAATTAGTGTGTTTTTCATTACAGAACAGAGGAGTAAGGTCAATGCCTCGAAGTACACACTTAGTAAAGACCTATGCTCAAAACTCTCGGGTTTCTCCAGTTCACTTTCTATACACAAACATGTGCAAGCACTTTCAAGTACACTTTTTTTAATTTGCTAAGCTTTCAGACGATGTTCACAAAACAACTGCTTATGCCTGGCACCAACACATACAGATGACTAATAATTCTTATAAAACTTATCATAAAACTAATCGTTTCCTAAAGGTTTTGTCAGTTCACATTTGAAATCCTTTATCTAATAGGCTTAAATGTACTTATTACATCTCTAATCTCCTGATCTTGACCAAGTTAATACACTGACATCATAATTTCAGAAAATATTGGCACTCCCAGCAGTCTCAGTTTAAAACTGGGTCAGGTAATGAAGAAAAACTAATCTGGATTGGCGTATTTCTCCCTAAATGTGGTGTCAATCAGTGTTTACCCCCTTCACACTAGTCAAAGTACTATATTTCAAAACTCCACATAATCAGGTTATGTCAGAAAACAATGGCCTAAAACCCACAATCCCATTAACCATGTCGGCATGAATAAAGTGCAAGGCGTTTTTTCCTAAGAAAGGTTTAAATAATTGATCCATGAAGGTATGCAGTACAATGCTGTAACAATAGGACATTGATTAAAGTAGCACAGAAAGGCCAATGAGCAAGTGATTAGCTGCCAGATCAAGAGATAACCCAATGTCATTCTTCCCTTAATCATGGAACTGAGACTTACACAAAAGTCCACCATGACGGCTACACACTGAAATGTCCAGTACACCAAAAAATACAAGCGTGATAAGGTGGGTATTTCTGTCTCAGCTGCATTAGGTCTTTACGACTGCTTGATGAAAGTCAATATCTCAATAAAAATCACAGATGAGTTGTCAGTTTACATGATGATGCTAATGATACCTATTTTAAAGTGTCCTCCAGCCAAATCTCCAGCCAGTCTCTATTACAGCAACAAGCAGCCTGACAGATATACCAATTTATATAATTTTTTTTACCATATAGAGTATTTATTAGGGATGCACTAATGTGGGATCTGTAGGCTGATGCTTTTCATGTACTTATCTGCTGATTCAAATACAAAATTAATTATACAAAATGCAGAAATTTGGACTACAAAAATATAACATATTTAATATAATAAAAAAATATTTTACTTCTATATAATGCAGAGGTAAAATGAGTACATAAGTGTTTTAGCACAGTATTCTAGCATCACCTTAACATTCTGCTCTTCAACAGCACAATAAATGCATCAGTAAATATATTAGTTTGAAATATTTCATCATACATCTCTAGCTGTGGCTCCTTGACATTGCAGCCACAATAATAGATAACAATAAAATAGCAGATAAATTGTACAAAATAAAATGGACTCAGCAAAGTGGGATTTATAAGCCAATGGCAGTACTTTTCATGCACATATCTGCTGATACCCATACATTTTTCAGCAATTATTTGCCAATACTGATATGACGCTGATATCATGCATCCCTAGTTTTGACAATATTGTAAATGTTTCCCCACTTTCTAATGAAGTATTTCGAAAGGTTATGCATGGCTTGTTATTGTTCAATAAGTCCATTTTCATTGTCTGCCCATTTTTCTAAACTTCGACAATATAATTTATTCAGTAGAATCTAAAGGCCGGTAACTTGATTATTAATATAGTACATAATTATGGTCCTACACTGCATATGTATGATACCATAAGTTCCTGCAGGTATAAGTGAAATGTTCTATGGCCTATGCAAAGTAAGTAAATGCCCTAAAAATGCAGCAGCTATGCAACAATTAACAGTAACTACTGCTTTCAATGCACTTTCCAGACATTGCTCAAGCCCCTGTTGTTTGGAAAGACAAAGTGTAAATTGTGGCCTATGAGCGTGCAGGAATGTGAAGAATCATTCCTCTCCAGAGAATTCCAGTTCTAGATACCCTGCTGTAGTTGTGGTTGCATCATTCATAAAACATGCACACGTGGAACAGTTCATGTCAGTCACAACACTCAACCCGAAGGACTTCTTCCTATTGCCTGGAACAGACTCTTACATTAACACAAAGTGTTTGGGCAGAACTGAACAAAGACCATATCCAGGGAGCACTTCTATAGTGGTAGTAAGGCCGGATTTGAAAATAATAATAATAATAACACTAACACACAATAACTTGGTAAAATCACTGTGGTAAAAAATTGTGTCTGATTAATATAAAATATATATTATATATTGGCGTGTAGGCTGTTGTTTTTCTTAAGTCATTGATCTCAATCCGATTGGTTGCATGTGCTTTGACAGGTGGCTGGTAAAGCAGAAGGCCATTTCACTGACATGCATTTCGACGATCCTGTGCTCATGTCCCTTAGCCTACATCTAGCTGCCCATTCCTGTGCCATAACCGCACCAGCCCACCACCAAGCAGACATGTATGTAATAATGCGTAACCCGCTGGAGCATCCCACACTGATGCAGCGCACTGATGCAGGCTAACGCTTTGTGAGGGGAGAAAAGGCAGCCATACCCTTCACAGCCGTTCACACGCCACCACAGGCGGATTTTTGACTGAAAGCTGTTGCATAAAAGAAGCTATTCGCCTCGGTTATGAACGACGGAGCCCTGAGGCTCAGGCTGCATTGCTTCAGCGAGCGAGCGGCGCAGCCAAGCCTCTCAACCACAGCCAGCAAAGCCTTTCCCTCTCAGTCCCATTAGGTAACAGCAGGGTCGCGTTGCCGTCACAAGATTTCACTTACATAAGAAATACGGTTTACTGTGGAAAACGGTCGTGGTAGGAAGGTGAATGTTTCAGAGCACAGGTCAGTGCTCGCTACCTGAGTGCAGTCGCATAAGTGTTGGTGTTGCTTCGCCGCCGTCTCCTCTTCTGCTTCTCTTCACTTCCCAAACTTACTGCAGCTAGCCGGTCTGCTAGCAAGCAAGCAGGCAGACAGGCAAGCAAGCAGGCAGCCCCCTCGAAAGCGCGTCCTCCACAGACTACTCGCCAACCCAAAGGAGTCGAAGGACCGAAGTCATGCTCCACCTCCAAAACAAAACCGATTTGTAGTTATTATTTATTCCCGTCACGCCAAGTTTTCACCTATTTTTGTTCCCTGCAGAGCGCTGAAAGCTCCAGCTAGCTGGTGACGCCGTCGCAGTCTTGACACCGCCCCTAACACACGCCCCTCCGTTGGTCACGCCCCCTAGCAACAAAGACACGAGCCTGAAAAACAGTCAGGATGCTCTGCGGTGCTCCGTGCAAACAAAGAACAGTCCAGCTCCTCGAAACGGTGTTGGCCTGGTGTACCACATACATTTATGCATGTCATCTGAGTTACAACCAGTGTTATTTTTGTCAGAAAGACAAAAAATATGACGTCTTGAAGCTCCTTCACACGTATGTAGCTTTTTAAAGGTCTATTCTGCACTAAGCTGTAGTTTTAGGCCTGAGTGCCCGTTTAAGATGCTCAAGACCACCAAACACATTACGTAAGCCAATACCTAAGCGTTTTCTATCAATATATTCATATAGCAATGCGAAAATAAGTGACCGGTCAGACCTGTGTAATTTCATACATTACACAGTACACTGAGATTTTTAGGTGTATGTCAACATTGATGAACTGACGCCCTGGTGATTATATTATTCATTTCTTATATGATATTAACACGAAGGAAAGAGTCGTTTCTTACTGCTTTTGAATCTGATTTGCTTCTGAAACAAGGTAAGCTCATCTGAAGAAAAACAAGACTGTATAATCCAGAATTAGAATCACAATCAGCTATATTGGCCAAGTATGTTCACACACCCCAAAAATGTAATTCCTGCTGATGGTGTGTCAACACACATATAAGAAACAGACAGTACTATACAATACACAGCAGACAATATATAATACACAAAATACAGCATGCAATACATTATATACGATAGTACACAATATGAAACATACAATATACATTACAAAATATACAATATACAACAAACTATATACAATATACATCACAAAATATACAATATACAACAAACTATATACAATCTACAGCATACGATATACAATATACAACAAACTATATACAATATACAGCACACAATATATACAATATACAACAAACTATACAATGTACAGCACACAATATATAACAAACTATAAACACTATGCAGTACACAATATACAACACACAACAAACTATATACAATATACAGCACACAATATACAATATACATCACACAATATACAATATACAACAAACTATATAAAATATACAGCACACAATATACAACAAACTATATACAATATGCAGTACACGATATACAACAAACTATAAACACTATGCAGTACACAATATACAACACACAACAAACTATATACAATATACATCACACAATATACAATATACAACAAACTATATAAAATATACAGCACACAATTTGCAACAAACTATATACAATATATGGTACACAATATACAATACACAACAAACTATATACAATATGCAGTTTGCAATATACAATAAACTTTATACAATATACAGTACACAATATACAACAAACTATATACAATAATTGGCTCCTCTACACAAGGAACTGCTGCTGCCCATTTATATTAAGAACTATTATTTATATTTATATTTATTTTGTTATTTTTCTTTCTTTTCTTTTGCTTGTTTTTGCTGTCAACCAGAGGAGGATGGGTTCCCCCTTCTGAGCCTTGGTTCCTCCCAAGGTTTCTTCCTACTGCTAGGGAGTTTTTCCTTGCGTCTGTCACCCTTGGCTTGCTCTTTGGGGGCTCGGACCCGGTTTCTGTAAAGTCTGTTTAGTTGTAAAAAGCGCTATACAAATAAACTTGACTTGACTTGACAATATACAGTACACAATATACAATATAAGGTACAAAGTATACATTACATTTTGTACAATATGCAATACAAAAATATACAATAAATAAGCAATGTACAGATTAAATAGGAAAGTTATAAGAACTGTTTAGCCATTCATAAGGGTAATGGTCTGAGAGAGACTGCTCTTGTGTCTAGCAGTCTTGGTGTACAGGGTCCTGGAGCATGTGCCAGAGAGGAGTAGTTTAAAAAGTTGGGTCTGGGGTGCGAGGAAGCTGTAATGATATTCCCTGCCCATTTCCAGCTTCTTGAAAAGTACAGTTGCTGAAAGGTGGGAAGGGGCTACCCAAGAGTTTTTTCGGCTGTCCTCGCTGTTTGTTAAAAAAACAAAAACAAACAAACAAACAAAAAAAACAGACAATCTACAATACGATTTGTCTGGAGAAAATTTAACAGGCCTACTAGACATAGCTCAAAACACACACTGAAAGCAAGAGCTTAAAGTAGTTTAATGTCCATTTCTTGAATTTCTCTATTATTTTAGCATATAGTCAAGCCAAGTCAAGTTTATTTATGTAGATATTTTTATAACTGAAGTTGTCACAAAGCAGCTTTACAGAAATCGGGGGTTTGCCCCCAAAGAGCAAGCCGAAGGCGACAGCAGCAAGGAAAAACTCCCTAGCTGTAGGAAGAAACCTCTGGGGGAGCTGTAGGAGGAACCAGAGAAGGAGAAAAAGAATAAATAAAATAAATATATATATAATAATAATATTTCTTTGTGAACAAGTGCTGTGATAACTTTAGATCCATTCTTTGGTGGATAGGGCTATTCATATGGGCTCCTCAGCAGGAGTGAGTGGGTTAAAAGCCTCAAAAACTTCAACCAGTAAGAGGGTATCAGGGTGGGTCAGGCTGGTCAAGATAGCAGAATGGGGCAGGATCACTGGTATCTCAGCGGGGCAGCTCAACAGAGCAGGGGAGAGGGGGAGAGAGAGGTTGGAAGAGGGAGAGAGAGAGTATGTGTGTGTGTGAGAGAGAGATTGTTAGTGATGCTGAAATGTTACGAGTGATTAAAAATTCTGTACATTGTGGTCTGAGTGCAGGCAGGAGCTCCGGCAAGACTCGCTATGACAGCATATATAAAGATAAGTGTTCAGAGTTTGCATTAAGGCATTAAACTCCTCTGCTTTTCCATCATGATCTGGTGATTGTGTTTAAGACACTTGAGCATCGTGTGAAAAAATGTCACAACTATCACCCCACCCCCAACCTGAGGAGTTATTTCCTTATTGTTGATGTAATTGTCTCGCTGTCTTCTATGCTTAGGTCAGTGGCAAGGTGTCACGGTTGACAGGCTTAGAACAAAAGTACATTCCAGTGTTGACAGTACCTATCTATCAAGTGTAGCAGCAGTGTAAATACAAAAACATATTGACCACTTCTTTAATATGTTTTTTCCTCCCCCAAGCATAAGATCACCCTGATAAGTATTATACATGCAAGTGTTTTGGCAATGAGCACTACATGCATACATAAGAAAACCTTGCTTTCCATGTAAATGCTCAAAGATTTTTTCATGTCTTTGTTGAGGGTGCCTACGTTATATATATATATATATATATAGTAGTAGCTGTCACATATACGCCCCTCCTTGTCTCCTTGTGTTGATATTTTGAGTTTCCTCGTGTTTAGTTAGCCACACCCCCGTCAGCTGT
>JBBPDA010000030.1:13946010-13964890 GCA_037974385.1 Arnoldichthys spilopterus
TATATATATGTAATGTTGGTAACATTTACATTTAACTAATACATGTTCGTGGAACCTGTTAACGCGATGCAATTTAAATCCATACATTTCCTGGTGCCAGGAAACTTAAATACATGTATTTCTTAACAACCTGATGTACACTTAAATAAGTTATGAGTTATTAGTGCTTTAGTGCACTGTTAGATAAATACATTGGGTGCTCAGACATATACCCAATTATTTCAACTTAAGTGTAGGATTTTAAATACATTTTAAAGCTATACCTTCTAAGTGTTACTGTAGTATTCTGTGAAGAATTCTACTCGAATACATGCATTTCTTACTATATTAAAGCAAACTTAAATAGAAAATATATAATTATTCTCCTAAAAAATTAACTTAATCTAATTGACTTTGTCTTAGCATTTGTTTTAGTTCACTTCAACTAAGCCTTAAGCCTATTTTGGGCTCTTGAGCAGTGACATTGTCTAGGCATGGGCTCAATCATCAGAAGATTGTGAGTTTGCTCTCCAGCGATGCCCACTAGCCTCACTTTCCCAGCATGGTAGTGCAATAGGACCTAACTAATGAAATAGGAATAGACTGTACCTCAGCTTAAATCATGTTTTATTATAGGTGCAGCTGAATTTATTAGCATTAAACTACACTAATCAGCCATAACATTTAAACAACCTGCCTAATATTGTGTGGATCCCCCACATGCTACCGAAATAGCTTGAGGCATGGACTTCACAAGACATTTAAAGTTGTGCTGTGGTATCTGGCACAAGACATTACCAGGATATCTTTTAAGTCCTGTTAGGCATTCCTGTTAGGCCTCTATGGATTGAACATGTTTGTCCAGTACATCCCACAGATGCTTGATCGAAATGAGATTTGGGGAATTTGGAGTCAACATCTCAAAAACCTTTATCATGTTCCTCAAATTATTCCTGAACAATGTTTTGCAGTGTGGCAGGGTGCATTATCCTCCTGAAAGAGGTTCACTATCATTAGGGAATACCCATGCCATAAAAGGATGTACTTGTAATTGTAATAGTTGCTGTCTGCAGTTATTGTAGCACTTGTCCTCAATATTTATTGTAGCACCTACCGCCTGTATTTTACAACTAAGAGAAATGTGTGGGACTTCTTTGTAGCATTCACTTCAGTTGCACTGTGCAGCTCTAATGCTTGTCTGCTTCCTGTGTCTTGGAAGTTGCTTTGGATAAAAGCATCAGCCAAATAAATAAATGTAAATGTAAATGTCTTGGCCTAAGGTTTCCTAGCAAAACATTGGCCAGAACATCACACTTTCACCACCAGCTTACCTTCATCTCAAAGTGTATCCTGGTGCGACAATGCACAGCTCGAACCACATCAAGTTCGCAGATGACACAACTTTGGTGGGTCTCATCAGCAACAACAATGAGTCAGCATACTGGAAGGAGGTGAAGTGGCTAACAGACTGGTACAAAGCTGAATGTTGACAAAACAAATAAGATGGTTGTGGACTTCAGGAGAACTACAAGTGACCACTCTCTGCTGCACATTGTCGGCTGAGTAGCTGCATCACTGTCTGGTTTGGAAAATGCACGGTCATGGAACGCAAGGCCCTGCAGCGGAAAGTGAGGTCAGCTGAAAAGATCATCAGAGTCTCTCTCCCCTCCATCACAGACATTTACACCACATGCTGCATGCGCAAAGCCACCAGCATTGTTGATGACCCAACACACCCCTCACACAAACTGTTCTCTTTCCTGCTGTTCAAAGCCAAAAGCATTCGGGCCTTCACTACCATAATGTGCAATAGATACATCTCCCAGACAATAAGACTCTTAAGCACTCAGGGACTGTCAGCACACACACACACACACACACACACACACACACACTCACTCACTTAACTAGTCCTTAACTTTATATATTTTTAATAATATTTAACTTTATGCTGATACATTCTTCCTGCTCTCTGTATCATTGTTTACAATCATATTACTGCATTTTTTGCACATCCTGCTACTTTGTACCTGGTAGTCCAATAGGTGTGCACTGGTCGCTGTTGCACTGCCTTTGTTTGTACCTGTCTGTCTTTGCACTGTCCTGCATTGTTTGCACATCATTGCACACAATGCACTTTATGTTGTCAGATGTGTAGTTTTTGTGGTCCTATGTTTCATGTAGCACCATGGTCCTGAAGGAACGCTGTTTTGTTTCACTCTGTACTGTGTGAACTCTATATGGTTGAAATTACAATAAAAAGCCTACTTGACTTGACTTGTTATCTCTTTCCCAGGCACCTGATACACATGCACCCTGCCATCCACATGATATAACAGAAAACATGATTTCTCAGACCAGGTCACCGTCTTCCATTACTCCATAGTCCAGTTCTGATGCTCATGTGCACACATTGTAGGTGCTTTTGGTGGTGGACATAGGTCAGCATGAACACTCTTCAGTCAATTTTGCATCTGATTGGTGCAAGTCAGTCACAAGCATGATAAGACCTTCAAACCAGGTATAAAATCTAAATTTATTCCTGTCTGAGATGACACATCCGTCGCCCATATCTCTCTTAATACTTTCTCCATTGTCTTCTCTCGACCTCTGCATCTTTCTCTTAATTTTTAATAAATCTCTAAAACCCAACTATGGTGTCTGATCTTGATTGACAGCTTGGCTTGTTTAGCACCGGTTGTATATATATTAAATGTGTATACATGGTAGTACACTTATTATATTCCAAATATTGTGTCTAAGAATGTTGGTAAAAAAAACACTCAAAAGCACAATTACATGCATTTATGATGTATTTCATCATAGCTCAATTACAATTTAAACACATTTTATTTGTCTGTTTTGTTTTAGCCAATTAATACATGTTGTGTGTTTTTACAAACATTAGATATGTGCTTTCCAAAATACTACTGATCATTGATGACTGAGTCATCAAAAGAATATTAAATAATATAATAGTTTTATGCTAAAGTTTTGGTATCCTTTGCCAATTAATTATTCTTGGGAAAATAAGAAGAAGAGTGAAGAAGAGTGAAAAATAAACACATCCTCTGTAGCAAACCCAGGGGCAACCCGTGACACAGGCGAGATAGACTGGGAATGTCTGGGGGGGCCGCCAAAAATTGGGAAAAAGTTTTTTTTAAATTTCCCATAAGTGAGACTAGACGAGAGTTCAACTCATGAGCCCTCTGTATTTCCCCACCTACATTCAGATAAGGCTGATAATTCAGATGATCCCCTGCGCCAGGATTGGCTAAGGTTCGCTGAAAGCCGATTGGTCAGCTGCTTGTAAATATGAACTACAACCCAATCCAAGCGCAGTTAGAGGGACAGTGCTAATCAATTCTAGCGCAGTTACATTTATGTGTGAGAACGTACATGATGAACATTGTATATGTAAATGTATAATCTATCCTCATTTAGTATCTTGAGTTTGTCTAGAACATACTGGCATTACACATGGTGGACAAACCCAACTTTATATGTTTTCATAGACTAACATATTAGTTAGAGGGCGATTCTATTACTTTCTCCTATCAGATGACTATTTGAGAAAAAAGGGGGAGGGGAACAGGGAAAAGTGGGGAGACTCTTGCAGCACGCAGATCTCTGGAGGCCCCAGTTTTTATTAAAGTTTGAATAGCATTATACTCATCCATTTTCCAAACTGTTTCTTTCATTTCTGGTCGCGGGGAAGCTGGAACCAATCAGAGCTCACTACAGGCCCAAGGCGGGGTTCACCCAGGACAGGAGGCCAACCCAGCACAGGATCACAGGATGAGTGACTACGCCATTATTTTACCCAATCTTTCTTACAACCTGGTGAGCATGTGAAGATTGAGACATTACGCATTTGCATCTTCCTGTATATGTTAGCCAACAGAGATGCTAGTGGCTGGTTAGCAAACCGCTAGATGTTTATCTAGACCTTCATAGCAAATCGTAGCTTTCGCTGACAGAGGAGCTGTTTGATAACGCCCCAAGTTACCGGAGTGCTCGTTACCCGTCAATACCTGGAGCTACCAGAGATGGTCGAGGTTACATGTGTGTAAGCGGAGGTATTTCAATGAAGCCATCTACGTGCAGAGGTACGCCCACTGATTGTGGGCACTTGCACTTTTCCCATCATGAACCATCCTGAGTCATAAGAGGCTTGCAACATTTTTGTTGTTTATTTTGCTGGCGTTTTTTGACTTTAGGGGTTGTCATTTGTGTATATAGACTGATAGAAATTAGTTATATTGTGTCCAGTTAGACGCCTTTATAAAGTCAGTTATGTACGGTAATGTTTTTTACTAGTATGTTGAGTATTCTGAAGAAACCTGTAAGAGGTTGAGTTAAAGTCAGACCATAACAGAAGGGAGGCTGCCCTTTGTTTTTGCCTTTTCTTCTTCTTTAAAAAGATTTATTTGATGTTCTTAAAGTGCACCACTGTTCATACTTCTGGAAAGCTCACCTAGAACTCCAACATTGTCAGGGCCAGCCCTGAACAAACCATTTTAAAATAACATATTAGAAAATGTAAATGCAAAGTTCTAAATTCTACTATTACTATTTGTTTATTAACTTTTGCAATAATTGTTAAGTTAAACCATTTTCTACACAGGTTGTGTTTACATCTTTTCACTTCAAAAATGTGCAATTTGGCCAGGGGTGCCTCATTTTTTTAATTCATACAACTGAGTGAACACCAGAGCAAATTGAAACAGGCGAGGGGCGCCCCTTTATTGCAGCAACAGCCTCTGTTCCTCTGCGAAGGCTTTACACTTGGTGTTTGAACATTGCTGTGATGATTTGATTATATTCATCCACGTATGCATAAGTGAGGTCAGGTACTGTTAACTGATTAGTTCTAGATCATGGGACATAATTACACCTGAAACACTTAATCACTTGGTGTCTTCAGTCCCTAAACGTCTTTTAAGTGTTGTGAAAAGGAATGGCAACATTACAAAGGGGTAAATGCTTTACTGTCCCAAATTTTTTTGGAATGTGTTGCAGGGCTGAATGACAGGAAAGGATGTACATTTACAAATAAAATGAAGTTGACCAGACAAAACATGACTGACAACAAGTCAAAGTAAATTTAGAAACCACTACTTTCTTTTTTTTAATTTGCGTTTTCCATACCGTCCCAACCTTTTCTGATTTGGGGTTGTATATTACAAGTGTTTTTCTATGGAGATTATACTGAGATTTTATTTATTTTACTCAAACAACCCATACATATAAAATTTTTTGAAAAGAATCTTTGATTTTGTGACATTTGTAAGTGCAACAGTGGTTACACCAACTGATTTCTTTAAATTCTTTAAATCTTTTCACAATATTGTGTACTGTAGATGGTGAAAGACCTACATTCTTTACGATCTTACACTAAGAATGATCTTTTTGAACTGACTGACAATTTGCTCGTGAAGTCTGGAATAAACAACCCATCTTTGCTCACAAAAATTGACCCTACACACAGTTCACTTCATCAGTTGCACCTGCCTTGTATATACTGTTCATTTTATCAGCTCCACTTACAGTATAAGTGCCCTTTGTACTTTACAATTACTCTCTTGTCCATGTGCACTTCTGTAACATTTGCTACCCTCTCACACACTGCTGTGTGTGAGATTCACTAGTCTGTGCAGCACATGTACACATACACTAACATGACACCACCATGTCAGTGTTACTGCTGTACTGAAAATAGTGCACTACCTGTTCACTGGTCCAAAAAATGCAGAGAAACAGATGCACTACTCTGTAAATGTAAACCACAAAGATGGTAGGTGTACTTAATAAAACACCTTGTTGGTGTAAACTGATGCTCTAAATTAACACTGCTTTAAAAAGTGTTTGATCTAGTTTAACAGAGTTCCTAAAAGTAAAATAAAGGCATTATTTTTTCAGATAACACACTACTGCATTTTCATGAAATGAGCCAAGACTGCACAGTCAGACTTTCCCCTGAGGAGCCAAAATATCTTTTGGCTCAGTATAGTCCCAGATCTTCATTTATTATACAAAATTAAAACTTGGCTCAGTCCACACAGTCCGCTTATCTGAAAAACAAATGTGTGAAAAATACAAAACATATTCATATTCATACAAAAAATAAAAAAATGGTGGAATACATTGCAAATGTGAGTTCAAAAGACATGACAAGACCCCTTCACCATTGCAGAGCTACCGAGCAGGAAACATAGTGACATGCCATGGTATTGAAAGTGGCAGGAAAAGACTTATTAAGGTGGAGGTAAATCTGAGTCAGTGTTTGAGAGTGTGTGTGTGTATTGGCCAGTAGAGCTGGCTATTCAAAGCCACAGAGACTAACTAAAGGGACAAAGCTTAATGACCAAAACTGGCCTGCAGTTCAATGTATGAACACCAGGCGGCGGCCTTGTCAACTGCAGGAGCTGCAAAAAGCAGCCTGCCAATAACTTGCATAACAGAAATCATGTTTGTGTGATAAACCTTATGTGAAACAGCACCATAAAAACGATAGAGCCAGAACATCACATAAGCAGTTTCAGCACTGTATATGCTGAGGCTGCAAAATACCATTTGTCATTAGTATTCAGCCTGAGTCAATCCCTTTTGGTCAATGTCCATTTCTTCAAAGAAATTTCCAGTTTTTAATTCTTCTATTAGGCCCACCATATACATACCAACCAAAGCAGTGTATACTTGTGTGAAAAAAAGTTTTGCCTTAATGAGTAGAAGCCCATATGAAAAAACATGTAAATACTCTGTTTCTTAAAAAAGAAATGTAGTTTTAAGTTTAATTTCCTTCATTATATGAAAAGAGCCTGCCCTGCTTCAGCACAGCCCATGTCTGTGTGTGTATCTGTGTGTGTGTAGGAGTGTAAATCAGCATGGGGTGTTTTTGTTGGTGGTGCTGTGCATAGCGTTGTGCCATAAAACACCTACACAGTGCAAAAAAAAGACTCCCCTTCTGCTCATGACATTTTACACATCTACATCTAGTTTGCAGTAATTATGCCCTCTCTCGTCTAGGCAAACAATAAACAGCCACAGAGGGAAACTGGTGCATTTAAAGGCACACAAACTGACCTGCATGCATATGAAGGGGAAAAAATCACTGAATTTTGCATCGTATATTATCTTGTTTTGTTAGTCTTGAAGCAAAAAGAGTCAAAAGTGGCCTTCTGAACGTCTTAAATTTTTGATCATGTCAATAAAACTATATGTACGATCGTGTTCCCACTGTAAGTGTAAATAATAATAATGATAATAAATGCACACTTAATGGTAATATTGTCCTTAAGGCCCAAATATGAACCTTAAATGAGTTTAAAGTTCTGGCAATTCTGGTGCCTTAGGTGAGATTTTTAACCATCTCCCCCTACCCCCAGCCCCCACCACCCCTACACGTGTTCATGGGAGAGAACACTTTTTTTAATTTTACTATTTTAAGTTTTACTCAGCGCCTTCATTTTCAAAGATTAAATCTCCTCGACCTCCAGTCTTCCTCATGGCTCTTTGAGAACACTTTCCTCATCATTTACATTGCATTTGAAACAGCTAAAAGCAGAGATAGGCAGATGCTTTTAAAAATGTCCATTTAAAACATACCTCGATATGTTGGTCTCTTTTCCTCCTAGTCTTCCCTTTTCTTTCTGCACTGCCACTCCAATGGGTGATCTTTTCATTAGTACACCAGCAGAAAATGTAAACTGGTGCAGAGAACTGGCATAGGTGACTACCTATGCTGCATATGTCTAGAAACCCCTGTCTATTCATATTCCCAGGAGAAAGTGGTCATTTTTTGGTATGGAGTCAATACAGCTTAAAATGTAACTGCAATGATTATGTAGTAGTAGTAGTAGGTTTTTATTGTAATTTCTACAATATACACAGTACACAGTAAAAAAAAAAAAAGAAAAGGCCTAATTATGTCCTCTAACTAAAGGAACTAAAGATGTATCCTTCAGGGTAGCCCCCCAGTGATTGTGTTTGTACTCAGAAAGGCACCATTTTGTCATTTTGTCAGTGTAAACGCAAAATGATTTTATCTACGTAGTGCATCATGTACATTAGGTTATAGGGATGTGAATTTCTGACTTCATGGTGATTTGACTTGATTAGAAAACCATAAAGGCTCAGTGTCGACTCACTAAAATCACTGACATCTCAAACATTTTTAATTGTTAGATTACTTTTGGTTGGATTTTGAATGATTAAAACAAACACTTTATTAAAGCATGTGACTGCAGGAAAGTATTTTCTGTCATTTTTCATTTTAAATTTTCCTGAGAACTTAGAACTTTATATTTCTATTTTTCTGGATGCCATTATATTCTTAAAGCCATAAGGTTCAGAATTTGCATAATGCCATAGTACAGTGTTTCCCAATCCTGGTTCTACTGCACTGCACATCACTGAGAGGTTAATAATGAGCTGATTAGTTGGATCAGGTATGTTGGGAGCAGAGAAAACACTAAAATGTGCAGGACGATGGCCCTCCAGGAGCTGGACTGGGAAGCGCTGCTGCAAGAAGAAGCATGTTTGTTTCCCTAAAAAACCTTTAATCAAATGTTTTTTTAGAGAACCATATTAGTGAATGGCATGTGAATGTGAGGACCTTACATTATGTGCAGGTTTTTCATACCTTTAAAGGGTTCTTCACACTTAAACATCTCATTAACAAATATGGCTGATTTAGAGAACTAAGCTGGCACTACTCAAAGAACCCTTCTTGCAGCTGAATCACCTTTACATTGGTACTTCAATGTATTTTTCCACCCCTTTTAGGCTAGACTCAATCAATTAGGTTTATTTCACACCACTGCCTAAAGGTGGAACAAGATCCAAATAAACCGCCTGTATAATCTGTTGACAGACAGCCTCTGTGGCTGAGCGGCAACTATGCTGTGTGATGGTTGAGTGACAAGGCCGAGCGGTGGCATGGCAGCGGCTGCACATGCTGGGCGTCCCGAGGCCAGCTGCAGCACACAATATCTGTCAGATAGGCTTACCTGCTGACTCTTCCCATATCCTTCCACCCTGAAAAACAGGTCCGTACGCAACTCAGGAGGTTGCCTCCATCTCAGCTCCGTCAGTCTGGATGAAGCAAAATTCGCTTCGCTGGCCAATGCTCAAGATAAATGGTGCGTTCAGGAGCAGAGTCGATCACAAGACACGAGGCATCCATTTTCAACAGCCGCTCCTGCACATAAACATCTGCTATCTGTGGTATTTGCACAGAATTTTATTACATTCAAAACATGGTATTTGAAATGTAAATATGCATGCAGTTTTGCATAAATGCTCATGAATATTAATTAGACCATAATCATCCAGAACGTTTGTAATAATACTGCCCTCCAGACAGTGTATGTTGATTCAACAGTGCCTACCCATTTATTTTCTGTGCACACTCAATAAAATGTTTAATGCCTTTCTGTTGAGACTTTGTGATACAAGTGTATGAGGCGCAGCGGTGTTGTTCAGCTTTCTGCACATATCAGTACTATAGTGAATTTTTTCCCCCTTTACTTCAAAGTTTGTTTTCGTCAACAGTATGTCAATATTTTGACTTGGTATCATGAAATAAAGACATACTTTTTTGAAATATTGGCATAATACCTTGAAATACTTTCTTGAAATTTAAAAAATAGATTATTCTTGACATAGCAAGTCAAATTTTTTGCGAAAATAAATCTTTATTTTTGAAAAACAAAGTGATTATTTTGAGAAACTAAGTCAATATTTTGACATACTGCTGCCAGACACAGAGAAGGAGAGAAAAAACAGGACATTTTTTTTCTCCACTACTTGGCAAGAATGGCCTCCCTTAGGTGAGAATGGTCCACCACCCAAAAATATCCAGCCAAGAACAGCTCTGTAGTCAGAAACGAACCATTATTGAAGGGCTCAAGGATGACAAACACAGATTGTACATCAACAGATGGGCTACAGTCTCAGACTGCACACCACTAACTGGTGAGTGGTGAGTGTATTATTTCCATCAGTGGGAAGATCACAACATCAAAAGCACTGACAGGTCCTGCTGCATATAAACAAATCACAAATCTTAATGTGAATATGCCACTTTTTTAACCTTCTGCACTTTACAACGTACTGTGGGTGGAAAATTAAAGGACGACTACTGACAGAAGAATAAATATTGCTAATGTGTGAAAAAGTGTACAGGTCCATTTTATTCAGTACAAACAATGGAAATGTTCCCTCAGTGATACATGGGTAGTCCTAAGTTTATAAATAGAAAAGCAGTGTGTGTCACTTTTGTGCAATTATGTTGACTAAATAAGGTACAGAAGGCATACTCTTCAGGGTATCACCCCAATCATGTGACCCCAGTGACAAATTGGTACCTTTTCCCTAAAAATGTATTGCTAATTATTTTGCAGTGAGACTACACCATATATCCATGTCATAACCCTGCATCAAACCATGCAGATGACAGACCAGGGAAAGTGTACTTTGATATCCAGGCTCAAACAGGGCGTCGTCACACACTTGCAAACACACCTATTGTGTGTATGTTATTCAGTCGTAAGACTGGAGATGTTCCAGCACCAAAGGGCCACAATGAGATGAAGTGGTCTGCTCCATGCCACTGAGATGCTGCTGCCACTGTTGGGTCCTGCTGCAGTATCTCACTGCTAATTAACACTGATTACAGAGCAATTACAACACTGTTAATCACATCCTTATTAGTTTAGCCATGCAGACAAAGAGAGGGAGAGAGAGAGTGTGAGAGAGAGAGCATGAGAGGTCATGCATGTGTGCTTGTAAGTCCAGGTGTATGTATGGCAAAAGAGAATGTGTGAAAGTGATGGAGAAATGGGGCGACGAGAAAAACTGTATGCGTGTGTAAGAGCAAGATGGTAAATAGTGCTTAACAGATCACTGCACTGTGCTGAGCTTGCATCTGTGAAATAGCAAGTGTGTGTGTGTATATGTATGCATTTTTGGTTCCCAGAAATGATTAGGCCTTTATCTTGGCATTGTAAAAGACAATAAAAAAGCAGGGCTAAACTACAATGCCAATGGACAATATCCCTTATCCATACAGGTGGTAACACATATTGGAATATTGCATATACTATAAATAAATATCCCTAAATATATATTACATATGAGATATTAATAGTGAAAATGACTTTTAGAGTAATCTCAGGCCATAAATGTGAAAGCCTATACAGCAATGCTAATTTTGTTTTATGCCCCTTAAGGATTTAAGCAGTCGCTTTGGATAAAAGCGTCAGCCAAATGAATAAATGTATATTAGCACTAAGCTAATAACAATCTTAACAGCAAAGTACATCAACAATTTTGGTAATTCTAGATTAAAGAGGGAAATCTGAAACTTGCAACAGACATATATTTAACCTTGATGCAGTTTTGCAATGACTCTTTTTGTAAAGAGCCCTGTCATAAAGCTGCCGCCATTGTTTTTTATTTCTAATATCTGAATGAGAAGTGTAGGTTAAGCTACCGCATATATTCAGTCACTGACATATCTAAGATTTCCAAACGGCCTAGAATGACTTTGCTTAGATTATATCTACCTAATTACCACAGAGGAAAAGGTCCTGATTAAATAGAAATGTCCTAAAATGTTTTCTCTGTGGGACATAAATTTCTTACACATAGGTAGAACCAAGTAATATATATCAAACATATTATCACATATAGGTAGAAACATAATACATATGGGACATTCATGTAGGCACTAACACATACAATACATACAAAAGATACAATCATATAATGCTGGTGATATATATGTATAAAAAAATATGGGACATATGCACAGGAGTTATGTGTGACTCAGTGTCCTAACATTGCATAAAAGAAACTTGTGTATGTGTTTTTTCCTGTGGATTTCACGTGTGAGAAAGCATGTATAAATGTTGCCTGTGTGTGTGTGTGTGCTTGTGTGCACTTAGATGTGGCAAACTTGTTTGTCTAAGTTGAAATAAGAGTGTGTGTGCCTCCGCTGAAGAGTGGGAGAGGTTTTAAATGAGGCGTGGTACGGGGAGAGGAGAGGTGGTTTTGAATGAATATTTATAGTATTGATTGTTGTTCTCGCTCGCTCTCTCTCTCTCTCTCTCTCTCTCTCTCCATTCCTCCTCTTTCTCCTTGCCAGAGAAGGAGGTCAAAAGTCACTCCCTCCTCGTTGTCACAGTTGCCAATCACCTCCCATTCTGCAGCACCCGTTGCCCTGGCAACCAAGGGATTCAGTTGCCAAGCACCCAGAGCTATGCATGTAATCGTTATTTATATATTTATTTATATCTCTTATCTATTTATTCATTCTGCGAAAGTGAGCACAAACGCTGGCATGCACACACACATGCATACGGATGCATGTGCGCTACATGCACGCACGCGTGCACACACACACACACACACACACACACAAACACACGGTAACATATCTGCCTCCATGGAGTGAAAGAAGGTACACATGAAAGCTGGAAGCCTCAGGTGACAAATAGTGATTTTCATTATAATAACAGTAACAATGTGGGGGTGTGGCCCTGTGTGTTTTCCTTCTCATTCTCTCTGTCTCTCTCTCTCTGTCATTCCTCTCTTTTACATACAAACATTCTGATTTCGTCCATCCCTTTCTCTTTCCTTCTGCCTCTGTTCACACGACACCTGTTCTTAGATAAAGAGCATTCTAATAAGAGCAGCTTTCCACAGTGATTTGCCCAGTTAAATACACACACACACACATAGATGCACACACCCTTATCTGGCACAAGATGCTACAAGATAATTACAGTGGTCTGACCTATTGATAGGATACTGTGGCGGCTTGCTGCACTGCAAACAAACAAAGTAGCAGGGGTTCTTCCCTCACACATGCTACTGCTGCATGCGTGTGTATGTGTGTGTGCCTGGAGGCAGTTTGAGGCTGAGAGGATGTTAGGAGAGCAGGTGGAAATATGAGAACTCTGCTCTGTAGTACATACCAAGATAACAACCCCAAAGCATGCAGATCACAACCCAATTCCAACCTAAATACAACAGCACATGGCGTATGTACTCAGCGGCAGTGTTGAAAGATAAATGGCTTTTATATTGCAATCACTATTTGAAAGAGTGCAATTTTAAAATCACAAGAGTTGCAGTGTAATTAAGGCCCTCATCATCGACAGCAGGTTTTACGTGGGGAAATGAAACCTAATAACATGGGGCCTGTGAACGGCCTGTAGATGAGATCAAAAAAGAGGCAACCGAACACCCACATGATATGTGTGTGACATGACAACAAGTAACTGGGCATTTGGCACACTGTAAAAAAACAAGAAAAATTGTACAGCCAAAAATCCTGCAGCAATCAACTGTATTCCTTAAATGCAGCAGACTGCTGTACAACTGATCATTCTGGGAGACACAGGTCCACCATTTTGTCAAAGAAGTTAAGGGTTTAGATTATATGTCTGTAAAAATGTATACAATTATTTGTAAAGCATATTTGGATAGGGTTAGGGTTAGGGTTAGGGTTAGTCTTGAGCAGCCGTTCTCTGAAAATTGTAGTAACAGGGGGAGCTTACAAGCATTCCTTGTGCTTTTGCTGGCTTTTGTTTATTTGCTTTTATTTATTTTTTATGTTCAGCTTATTTTACAAATGTTTTTTTTATTATTTACATGTTATATACATGTTACTCCTCCCCGAAAAACCTCTTTTCTGTAAAAGTTGGGATTCTTGATAAAATGCAAGAAAAAGAAAAATGTGATTTGTTAACTCTCTTGAATTTTTATTTAACTGGTAAAAGTTCAAAGAAAAGATTGCCAGGGTTTTCATTGCTCAACTTAAATATATTTTGTAAATATCAACAATTTAAAATTTGACATCTGCAGCACACTCAAAAATAGTTGGGTCACAGCAAAATAAGAGTGAAAAGTTTATAGAATATTTAAGTTATGCAGTTTTGAAACATTCCGCAATAAGTAAGTGAGCTGGTAACAGGTGAGATCATGATTAAAAGCAGCATCCACCAAAGGCCCACCAAAGGCGGGCAGTGGTGGCCTACTGGTTAGGATGCTGCCTTTGAGACCTGAAGGTCGTAGGTTCGAGGCCCAGGCACTACTGAGGTACCCTTGAGCAAGGTACCGTCCCCCTACACTGCTCCCCGGGTGCTGTTGGTAGCTGCCCGCTGCTCCACGTGTGATAGAATAAATGCAGAGGTTGCATTTTATTGTGGTGCTTGAGTGTATTCACAATGACAAATAGTCACTTTCACTTCATGAGAGAATTATCAGTCAAATCAATAGAACATCTTTTAACACAAGATTTCAAAGAATTAAGCTTCCATCATCTATAGTACATAACATTGTAAAAAGATTTAGGGAATACGGAGAAATCTCAGTCCTTGCAGGACAAAGCCGGAAACTTTTGAGCCCTCAGAAGACACTACATGAGAAACCGTCATGCTATTGTGATAAATATAGTCACGTGGCCTTGGGAGGGCTTTGAGAGAAAAAAAAGCCTCAAGAAATGCAACCTGAAACTATATTGTGCAAAGACAAATTTTTCAGTTCTATACAGAAACCAAGCAGAGTTCTTCGGACCCAAGCTCATCTCAGATTGACAGAAAGGCAGTGAAAAGTTGTGCTGTGGTGAGGTAAGTCCACCTTTCAGCTTGTTTTTGGGAAAATTAGACTTTAAAATCTCAATGCCAAGGATGAAATTGACCATCCAAACTGTTATCAGTGAAATGTGCAAAAACCAACATCTGTCATGGTAGAGTGGAGAAGGGAATCAGTGCCTATGGCATGGGTGTGAAGGTCCCACTGACGCAGAGGCGTGACTGAGGATTTAAGTACCTTATTCTACTATGAAGGCAATGTCTTTTTTTCGGGAATTCCATGGTTATTTTAGCAAGACAATGCCAAGCCTCTTTCTGGAGTAGAATAATGTGGCTTCAGGGACACAGAGTGTGTGTGCTTGACTGACCAACAGTCCAGATCTGTCTTGCATTGAAAATGTATGGAGCTTCATAAAGAGGAGAATCAGACAATGGCTACCACAGACTGCTGAGCAGCTGAAGTCTCGTATCAAGCAAGAATGGGCAAAAATTCCACTTGCAGAACTGCAACAGTTAATCTCCATAGATCAAAATAATTAAACAGTGTAATTAAAACGAAAAGAGATGTAATGCAGTGGTAAATGTGTTGCCATCCAACTTTATTGAGTGTGTTGCAGTTTGCAAGCAAATGTTGCCTATGTAAACACGCTTTCTGTACATTTAGAAACACTAACTTTACTTTTTTTATGGCAAATTTATTTGCTAAAGTATAGCCAGGCGAAAGCCACTACAATGCATTTTACAGTGAAGGGCTTTAGAGGCAGAGCTGGAGTGCAGCAGAGAGAGAGGGGGAGGTACCTGAGAGGGAAAGGGAGGTTGTTCTGGTTTAAATTGTCAAGCTGAATATTCATTGTCCTATTATATTATCATTATACTTGTAGCACACTTGCCCAGCATCACCTAAACATTCTGTCATCAAGCATCAGTTTAAAATATTTGTTGCTTTAAACAATGCATTATGTACTAAGCTGTGAACTAAAATGTCAATTGACCTATGAATTTACAGGAAAGTACAAGCATACAAGCTCCACTAGTAATTTACTGTGAACTTTACAGAATTTAGTTAAAGTGCACTACATTGTGCGATCAAGCACAAAAATTGATTTGCTGGTCATCTTGTCCACAGGCCTGGTTGTTAATTAACAGAAAGATTCACAATTTTAACTGCAGTCACAACACTGGTCAGATTGCAGTTAGGTAATTTCTCTAACTCACTTAGCCCAACTCAGTCAGCACCTACCTTATATTTAAACTCTATAGTCTTTGTGTACCATTAATCTACCTGACTAGCCCACTATTTAAGTGCACAAGTACAGTCTATGGCAGATCTGTTGCCAAGCAGAATGTAGCAGCCAACCTCTACTAATCATTGGAATGAATTGCATGACCATCCTTAACACAGCAGTGACACTGACATGGCAGTGTGTGTGTGTGTGTGGTGCTAGTATGAATGTATGAGGCACTGCGGTGTTGTGTTTTCAGAGGCACTATTTAGAATAGACCACTATTGAAATATCTGGTTAACAGTAGTTATACACTTAGAAAACGAACTTCACTGTGAAGCTGTAGGATGACAAATACAAATTGTATTTAACTACACACTATGCTAGGAATGCATTTCTAGATACTAGAAGTGGACAATGAGTGCACAATGCCTTTCACTAATATTCACTAGTATTCCATCTTTGAGTAACAAGCCTTGTTGTACATATGGCCTTGCCAAGTGTAAATCTATATGAGGCACTGATATGGGAGTTGTGAGGTTATTCCAATATACACTGGTTTTCATTAACCAGTGCACACAGCTGATACTATCACTGACACACAAACATTTCTAACAGAAATTGGCATTTCAAGCAAAAATAACATTTATATTTAACGTTCAGAATATACCCCACCCCACCCACCCCCCCGTAAAGAGGAAGAAAGACCCAATTATGCTTTTCACAAGTCTTATCTTTTTATTTAATCATGCTCATTAGTGAAGTGAAGCTTGTCTGAATGAGCTAGAATCCACGACAGAATTATATAAATTATAATTATGCAGCAGCACACATTTTACCTGGCAAAATTATGCATGGCTGGTCATTACACATACTTCTTCTACTTCTTTTGTTACTTAATGGTTGTTGGCAAACAGCTTTTAAGTGGAATACTGCAGTAATATTGCATTATTCACAAAATAATATGAGAAAAGACAATGGTCACACAAATTGCATTTTTAAAATTGCACACATTGCATTTTTAAAGAATTAACAACTACTTGAATATTTGAATATAAAAAGCCATGCTCAGAAAAGATGGAATATTTTCCAAACTGCAGTTAAAACAAAAATCTGTGATATGCTCATTCACGTGAATTTTGGAACAGCTATGAGCTATGATCCATCCTTGCTTGCAAAAACTGAGGCTTTGATGGATGTTACATTTATACAGAGTAATGATACCTCACCTGCTATGAATTAGCCTGCTTAATGTGAAGTCTTCCAGACTGGTGGTACTCGAATATTTTGTTAATTTTTCAATCTTATTTTAACTCTGTTACAACTTTTGGTGAATGTGCTGCAGCCATCAAATTCTAAATGTTTGTATATTACAAGATACATGAATTAACAAATTGGATATTTTGTTTTGTTGCAGGAGGTTTGTTTATTGAACTACAAATATAGCTCACTTACCCAGTGTTGCCCAAACACTGTCCTCAAAAATCAATTTAACATATCTACAAATGCAGTTGTTTCCTTTTAGCAAGTATCTGCTGTACTGCTGATTCTGATATTCTTGTACATCCCTAGTACATTTTCAAAGTAATAAACCTGTCTAGGAACATGCTTGCTTTAATATCTGGGATAGTGAATTGGAAGGGTCAGGATGTCAGTCTAGTCAAGCCAAATCAGACTACAGTTCAAAATGTCACAAAAATGCAATGTTAACAAGGGTTTGCAAAGCCTCAGTGCCATGTGTCTTTTTGTTCATTATATGTTGCCTTTAGAGGTGTGTTTTTAAATGTGTCACACTGTTTCTTGTGCTTAAAAGAAGCAGGACACATTTCTTAGGGGGCAGGTTAATACGTTTTATTGAAAAGTTGGTAAACACAAAACTGCAGTTTGAGATAATATGAAAGACAGAGCTAAGGGATTAATCTTTCAAAACTAAAAACATGAAACAAGAAATGGCAAACTCTTTTTCTCCGTGGAAATCTATATGATGAGGACTGTACACCATAATTTTTAACAGTTTGTTCTTTAATTGAGATGGTCTTCTTTTGCTCTGAGAGTGTCACTTTTCTTTAGTGTCTTAGCTATTGCTGTTCAGTGTAAGCACAAAGCTTTGACAGGCTCATGATCACACAAATTGTTATCCCCTGGAATTGTTAACACCTGACTTGGATTAAGGCCTAATGAGTCAAATAAACTCTGAGACCTTAATAATGATAACACTAGTGGATCAACAGAGTTTTTTTAGTATATTAAATGGATTATGGCTTGTAAAGTAAAGTTTAGGTCTTGCAGAGGTAAAACTCCTTAGAAAGTCAACAGACCATGGAATTTGACCAGGGCAAACACCCAAACCTTCACATACAACTGTATATATACACATATATCCTATTTAACAGCCACATACCCAGGCGGCTCTTGTGCAGTCTCTCGGCAAAGGACAACGTGGAGAATCCTCTTCTGCTGGAGCGAGAGCAGGGATATGTGTGCAGTCATGGGCCTTATGCTCCCTCCTCTCGCAGCGTAATGGAGGATTTAGATAATCGCATTACACCCCATTAAATACAACGCCACAGATAACACTGGCCTCACAATCAGAGGCGCAACACAGGCAAATAGGGGAGCGCTTTTCACCCACCCTCCCGTTAAGCCCAAGGGATAATATTCAATCTGAGACATTTTCAGATGAATAACTGACACAAGATGTTCATGCAGAAGTGGACAGGGCTATTGGAGAGGGTGTATGGACTGCAACAGTCATGCAAAGTCAACAGCAGGGGACTTAGTTATATGTATAATACAATAGAAGAGTTGAAAAGTGTAAGCAAGGAATTACTCTGAAAAGCCCAATGAGCTACCAAACCTAAAAGGAACAGAACATTTCTTCGACACTGAAAGCACAATAACAGCTTCATGTTACTAAAATTATGGAAAATATATTAATTTTCGATAATAGATTATGGATCACATTTTGCTCTACTCTGGTCCACATTTCCAGAAAAGATTTTTATATGAAATGTGAAATGTGAAGAATGTGTGATTTGTTAACTCTATTGAACGTTCAGTTTGCATTTCTCAAGG
>JBBPDA010000030.1:13980785-13992863 GCA_037974385.1 Arnoldichthys spilopterus
TCTCTCTCTCTCTCTCTCTCTCTCTCTCTCTCTCTCTCTCCCTCTCTCTCTCTCTCTCTCTCTCTCTCCCTCTCTCTACCGCACCCCTTTGGACCACGTTTGGCTCAACAATGGGAAGACACCGATTGGGAGAGACAGAGAGAGAGAGAGAAAAAGGCGATTTGCTGTTGGCATAAATTCGATCCAAAGAGCGAGAGAGAGAGGTGGAAGTCAAACCGACACCGTTTAATCCAGCCGTGCTGTTCAAAACAACAGTAAAAATCCTTATATTAACAGGAGACATAATACTGTTAGTGTACAGTAATAAACATCATCATCCATAAGACTATAGGATGCGTGTTACCCCTCAATAATCACTGAGACCATACGATGGGCAGTAGCTGTCAATAGTGATCAGGCATTACACCCCCACAGTAAACAGACTAAGCATTAATTCACTCTAGGGTACAAAAAAATGACAGAATGGAAAGTAATTAAACTGGTGTAAAATTGCCAAGAGGCACCCCCTCCTTAAAGCATATGGCCCTTGACAAGTAGTATGATTAATTAATTTTCTCATCATTATATTTCTAAAAATAGATTAAGAGCCCAGGTCCATTTGGGCTGTTAAAGGAGCTTTATGGAGGATTAAAGCAGCAGTTTGCCATGCAAAGCCCAGTGATCAACTTTGCATTATCACCCTTATTCTGGTTCCCCTCAGAGCTAAGAGTTAACCTGGGATTTGTAAACAGGGGAGGGAAGGGGGCTATCATATTTGTCAACCAGCAGTTGGGGGTGAGGGGGATCATATTTGTCCTCCTGGGCATGGGGCCAGGGGGGTGTTAAGGGTTGGTGATCTTATTTATTGACCAATGGGCAGGGATAGCAATCTTTCCTTGTCAACTGAGGTGGGGCACTGGGCAGAGCTACAAAGTGCTACAACATTTAGAGCTACTACTAAATATTAAAACAAAACAAAACAAAAATAAAAATAATAATCCCACCAAGAAACAACTAGGTGAACTGTGAAAACCTTTATGCTAATTACACAGTGTAATCCCCAGTGTTGAATCCAGTCTTCCAGTGTTCATCTGTGTCCAACTAGACATAAATGAGTGCTGTAGGTGCTAATTCAACACTAGGGGCTTTGCTGTAGAATGTGATGGATATTCCCTAATGTCTCCAGCCAATTGGTGAAGATCTTATAATGACCATTAAATGAAATTAAATGAAAAGATCTCCCATTTAGTCACTTTAAAGATTAATTCCAACATTAGCTGGATGTTGCAAAAGACACTAAAGGAGACCAAAATCGGTCCTAGCGGCAGTTCCGACCACAGCTCGGTTAGATTGTTGGTCATTGTTCTTTAGTGAATAGGCGACTGCTTGCTATTTTATGACTGTAAAAGGCACATAACAGCAGTTCTATACTGGGATGTTAAAGGAATGCTTCTGTCAGTCATGCTAATGTTGCTACAATGATTGAAGACAAAGCAGCCAGTTATCATCATGAAAATTGCAACATTGCTAATTCTCGCCTAATTCTTTACTTTCCCTTTATTGTTTGCAACAATTAATGTATGGAACAAGCTATTTTTAAATTAATCGGTGATGATTAAATGGGTATGATGTAAATTTTAAAGTAACTTCTAGTCAGAATTGTCCAGTGATGTCAATAGACTGTGAAAGCCTCGCTACAGAAAGTAATTACATGACATGGTTACAAAAGTAATACCTTTTGCCTTTATGATTGTTTAAAAGGTTTTGGACTTAAACATATTTTTAAAAGTTAATTCATGATTGGGAGGTGTATGAAGGCTACATAGTACTCAAATAAGATGATTTTTAACACAGGCATCAATTATTTACTATTAGAAATTGCAAGTACTGGTTCCTGTCATCAGCACTGTAAAGAAACCAATCAGTGAGTTTCTCTACATTTGACCATTTTACATCAAACCACTCTGTCACAACCTGTCAAAAAAAATTAGGCAACTTAATGCAACAATTTGCAAATTATGTAAACTGTAAAATAGATTAAAAAAATAACATGTTATATTTTTAAACAATAACATGCTTCACATGCTAAACTCTGCAAACATTTGGAAACTTGAGTGATCTCAAAGTGAAATGATGTCCTTATTTGCCTGATGCAGTATATTTTGTATAATGGTGCATCAAATATTAATGGGTGACAGGTTTGGACTGCAGGCAGTTCAGTTTGAGCTATAGGGTCATGCTGTTTTAATACATGCAGAACGCGTGTACTATTGTTCAGCATTAATGGGGACCCAATTAGTTACCCATGCCATGTGCCCGAACACACATTCATACCATAACAGCTGCTGGCTTTTGAACTTTTTTTTCTTTAGCCTGGCATCCATGATTTCCAAAAAGGTTTTAAAATGTTGATTTTTCATACCACAGGACAGTCTTTCAATTAATTTCAATCCATCTTACATGAGCTTGAGCTTTAGTGGTTTTCTGGAGTGTTTTGTCTGTTTTTAATGCTGCCTGAAGGTCTAAAGGTCGTAGTCATCCGATACTGTTTTATAGCCTTGTCCCTTGCATACAGATTTTTTTCTGGATTCTCTGAACATTTTAATGAAATTATTTACTGTGTAGTAGTGAACTCCCTCCAATTATTTACTTCTAAAAGACTCTGCATACTTCTTTACATGTGGGATGGCCTTTTTATACCCAATCATTACTGACCTCTTGCTAATTAACTTAATTAGTTGTGGAATAATCCACCACATGTGTATTTATTTATTTATTTTTTCCAGTCTTTTGTTGGCCCTATCCTATTTTTTTTAAACCTGTTGCTAGCATCAAATTCTAAATTAGCATATTTTTCATAAAACAATAACATTTCTCAGTTTCAGTATTTTGTATTTTGTTTATTTTCAATTAAATATGAGTTTACATAATTTACACATCATTACATTCTGTTTTTATTTACATTTTACACACTGTGCCAAGTTTTTTGGAAACAGGGTTTTACAGCCCAACAATTGTGCTACTGTGTATAAAATGTATATAAAAAATAGTACAATTTCCTTTTTTACTTGTGTATGTGCTTGTGGTGGCAAACCTCAGCTGTAACAGGTGATCTGCAGTACATTTTTAGATGTCTGACAAAAAGCTGCTAGAATTTCTCTGACTTACAGAGTTAAGGGTAATACATGTTTTCTCTCTCTCTCTCTCTCTCTCTCTCTCTCTCTCTCTGTCTCTTATTACTCCCCTCTTCCTCCCTCCCTACATTTCTGGCATGCTTCTCATATCCCTGGTGACACAAACACATTTCTCATTCCCTCTCTATCTTTTGGTCTCTCCATTCAGACTTCTGTCTTATTAAACAGACTTTCTTAAACAGACTATCTTTCAGATGCTATCTTTTATCTTTCTCACTGCTGTTCTAAAGCATTTGCTGTGGTTATAGTGCATGCTCATCTTTCCTTAGATTTCATTCTCTCATACCAGCATACCAGCCTAATACACATGCACATATATGTATGAGAAGACAGAGCAGTTCACCTGCAATTTTACATTATTAACCCAGAATCTTGGGAAATCTTAACTTAAATTCTTAGGGAAAATCATGTGTCAAAAATTATTAGCCCCAATTATTTTGCCCCAACACCTCACCAAAACTCTCTGCTATAAACCATTGCAAATAACACCACTGAATTTAAAATCTGTGATTTGTAGCACATCTGAGATGTTTTACAGCATCAGTAATCCTAAAGAACTCCTGTCCAAGTCTGCATTTACAGATGTAAAATAAGGACATTTGGGGGGTTATGGAGGGATGGAGAATAATGCCTGTCTTAATTTTTTTTTACTTGACCCCATTTTTATAAAAAAAGAACATAAAAACAGAATTAAAAATGTAATATAAATCTGTGATAACTAACGCTGACTGTATAGGGTTTGCCAAAGTTATTTTTTTTCTTTCACCATTTTTGTTGACAGTCTTATACACTTAGATTTAGACATAACCAATCCACATAAAGCTTGCCTGGGCTGTTGGGCAAGGATAATACAAAATAAAAGGCTAGTGTCCCTTTGTGCTAGCTCCCCCTTAAGTGGGGTAGGCACAATTCACTTTTGGTCAATTGCACAATAGCAGTTTTGCCAAAAAATACTGTAGAAGGGGCAAGAACATATTTCATTACAATTTATTTATTGACTAGCACCACCTAGTGAATAATGTCAATGCAAAAATCCAAAGCTTCATTAGCCATTATCTTGTGACACTTGGGTCTCAATGCAACCATCTCCTTTGGAAGCATGCCAGATTTGTGAAATTCTGTCCATAAGGGGCGCAGCACACTGACACATTTCAATATCTTAAGCTAACATTTTTGCAGCAGTCATACTACACATTGCAGTGAGGTATGTCTAATTAGATTAAAGCTGCACCAAAGTGAGGAACAAATTCCCTAATAATGGCCTTGATCTTATAAGAATCACTGGATGATTGGATGTTTTGGACATGTGGGGTCAGTTTCCTGAACAAAAATTTCACCTAATTCCGGATTTTACCTTTGAATAGAAAATTAGGTTTAATAGGAAACTAGGATTAATTCATGACTATGAAATTGACCTTATATGTCCAAAAGCTTATAGCTCATCCAACAGTTCTTCTGAAGTTAGGGGTATTAAAAGGGCCACCCCTTTACAGGAGTAACAGCCTCTAGTTCTCTGGTAAGTCTTCACACTGGTTTGAGGATTTGATTGCATTCAGGCACATTAACTTTAGTGAGGTACTTGTGTTGGGTGATATGTTCTAGATTACAAAGACCTTTACAACTCATCCCCAAGGTCCTGGACAGATCTTTTTTATAGTCATGGTTAATTGCCTGCTCTGTTTAGTATGTTGAATATCATACATGTGTGAACTCAGCAAGACATTTTACCCCAAGGCAACATAAAACTGATTCTGGTTCTTTTATAGGTAGACAAGATTTTTTTTTTAATCATGTATAGGGTGTCATCGCCCTGTACCTCTTTTCATACAGTTGTTCTAGTGCGAAAGTGGTGCAGCGGCTATGACTTTATGTGTGTTTATCACACATAACACTCTTTCATCCCTCCATCCCTTGCTCAGGCATATACGCCAAGTCTCCCTCTCTGTGGCTATATTTAGCGGCAGGTTAACTGCCCTGTCAGAGGTGTGATTTGTATTCCTGGCATGGTTCAGTGTCTGAGCATGCAGCAGGACTGAACAAAAGGAGCCGTTTGAATATGTACGACTCTGAAGGCCCAGAGAATCACCATCCTGTTCACTAACCCCCACCCCCACTCCACTGCCACCTGCTAATGGAGGAAGAGGGAGAGAGAGAAGGAAGGAGGGGATGGGGGTTTAAGGGGGTCCTTATGGAGATTCGATGCAGGAAAAAAAATCACTAGAACACAAGACCTTGTGTGTTAGTGCTTACAACTGTTAGAATCTTCAGCTAGATCCACAGCGGGGGTTCATCAAAGAAAACGAAACTTTGATTAATCTCAACTCTCATCGGGGTAAATTTCACATTTGTAAGTCATCTCAAGGCAGCGCGTGATCAGTGAAGGCATCGGGCTGAATGTCAGCTGAATTACACATGATTTTTTAATTTTTTAAAAATTATGTTTGATTTTGAGATAATGAGTTGAATACTGATTAATGTTCCTTCACTGCATGTACACTGAATACACTGTACTTCGGAGCATCACGTTATCATCTATATGTTTCTGAGGGGATTTAATGGAACAAACAGTGCTGAGAAGTAATTAGACCTGTGTAACATAATGTTTTTTATAAAAGCAGCAAAATGATGCTCAGAATCTTTTGCCAGGTGCTAAGCCCAGAAGACCCATGCTTTGTACATTACTGTGTTATACCCACATTAACACAATTAACTCATACAATTGATCAGTACTTGATAAGGTGAATCAGGTGAGTGTACTGCGAAAATATGCAGTTCATTGAGTCCTGAGGTCTGGGATGTCTTTTAATATTATAGAATATTATGGACAGTGATGCACTGTTTAACACCCATTTGTTGGGGGGTGGGGGTGGGGTGGTGGGGTTACGGGGTTAAGCTTGCTGAGTTTGGGCACTCCTGCTGAATATCAAGCAAAACTCATAACAGGTCTTTAAAGGTATTTGACGGAAAGGTTCTACCACTAAAACGTTCTTTAAAGTGAATTTCAATCAAACTTGTACCTGAATCTTTACATAACATATTTCTGGGTGAAACAAGATATTTAGGCAGAAAATATTTGTGGACAAACCTGATTTCATTTATCCCGATTTGACTGGGTTGTGAAAAGAGAGTGTTATTGAAGAAGAATAGAGTCAACTTGGACAGACAAACTTGACAAATGCATACTGTTGTCTGTTTTGTCAATAGGCCCAACATAAAAAAGAGATTTTTAACATTTGTATTATATATTTTCTGTAATGTTTAAACATTATTCCATTTTTGTGAAATCTTGATTATTATGAAAAATTTTGAATTATAAAAACTGAGAGAACACTCTAGTTAGCCGGCTAGCCTTTTATGTCACTACTACTTCTGCAAAACCAGAAGAAACAAACACTGTCAGTTTTTGTTTAAGTAAAATCCACATGCCCAGCAGCTGACACATGGCAAAGCATGGTTAAAATTTTTTTTTAAAAACTTGGCAAAACAAATGGCACAAAAACTGCCAAGCCTTGAATGACCTTACTTGTGTTAGAGTAAGAATCTTGTTTTAAACAGTAAAAGAAATTTTTTTTATCACTTTTAAAACCAAAAGTGCAAGGTACTGAGTAAACCTTATGAGTGGCAAAGCCAAGCAAAAGTCACTACACTTCTACCTAAGATTTTGGAGATATAAGAATTTTGTATTTTAAATAATATGATACAACCGGTTACACTTAATTTGACCAAGAACACAAAAAAGTCCATTTTGATTCCTACCCCTAAAGTAGTATCTTCTGTATCATCAGCATGTGTGGGGATTAGTGGCTTATTCATTTTCATAGGGTCAAAATATAGGGAGATTATAATCTGCGGGTTTCTACACTCTAAAAATAAATGTGAATATAATATTTTCTGTATATAAGAATATATAATATATAAATTGTTCTTGGCTTGGATGTACAGTTCTAGGAAACATCTTTAATTGGTTTAGTCTTTACACTTAAATGTCACATATCAAAATGTTTTTTCAATAATAGTGTGTTTGACCTCTCATTTCCCTAACCCCATCCTATCCCCGAGCAAAAACAGTGAGAAAGCGAGACCCTCCCATTCATTCAGAGACGTTGTTTCATTTAGAAATATTTCACAATATGGAAGGAAATGTGTAATAATGCATGGTAACAAGCAATTTAATTGGTTTTAATCAACTTAAAGAAAATACCTGGAATAAAACAAAGTGAAGGAAAGCAGTTTATATCAATTTCAATCTCAAAAGCAAATTCAGCTTTGGTGTTGTTCCACATTTTACTGTGCTCAAAGAAATCTTGAAGTCCAACGTTCCCACAAAGACTACATGAAATCTGATGGTCTGACACAAAAGTCAAATTACCTGAACATGTTTTATTGATTTTCAAAGTGAAAATAAATTGTCACATCCCCTACAAGGAGTTCATTAAATATAAGGCATTTTTCTGCAAAGTGTACTTTAGTGTAGTTCTATTTAAGTTTAACATATTGGGGGGAAGATACAAAATGTGTCACATTTATGTATGGCCAGTATGTTACATTCAGTAAATAAACAGTAATTGTGCATTATAATGCGTAGACGTTCCTACGTTTTCTGTACACAGTCTTCTGTGTCCTTCACTGTTGTGCACTGGTCTAATAGTGTGCAAGTACTGTATTCATTAGACACTTATGAACTCAGAACATGCTAAATTTACAACTGAAAATGTTTGCCAATGCCAGTATACACACATCAGACTTGGTGGGTCCCAGAACAAGTAAAAACCCAATTACAGTTCAGTTTGCTGGACAAATGGTTAAATGCTGGTTGTTATGCACATGCTGTATAGGTTAGTGTGACGGTATCTATCGTTTGAATTCAAAGTAACTTTAAACAAAACCTCTAAGTTATCTAAAGGTTCTCTGCAGTTTTGAGATGCATTCAAGCTTTTTCATTGCTCATTGCAAGCTGCACTAGATTATATGGCTACAATATAACTTTGGGGAAGGCAAGTTTACAGTTTGTCCCAATGAAAACAAAGAAGATGGGCACCTTGGGTGAGGGTATTCATTGTGTAAAAAAATCACATTTGAACTTTGGGGTTTATCTAAAACATTTCTCACCAAAATAACACAGGATGACCGCTTCCTCTCCAATGAGTGATTTCTCCTTCTGTGCCCCCCCAATTTTTCATATTTGCCATATTTTTCTAGAATTCTAAGGATTTTCAATTTATCCACCTTTTTTGTTTTTGTTTTTTTGTTGACAAAAAACTATCAAAGGGCTGAAATGGTGACTTAGCTGTAGGCCTAGGTAATGCTCAGTGTCAGACCATTAATTATCATAACCATAGTTGCGGAGGAAATTAGCCCATGAAATTATTGTAAACACAATGTAACTAATGTAGCTGACATTAGACATTAGTTAGCTAATGTAGCTACGTGCATTTAAATTGTACATATTTAAGTTAATTTAAGTGTGTATGGCCTTTCAAGCTAAAAATCATGATTTCCTGATTCACTGGGGTAAAAATATGATGTGACAAAGAGGCCAAATTCCCTTAGTTATCCATCAACATGAGAAAGATAAGAGAACACACAAATCAAATGAAGAAGAAGTATGCTATTTTGCCCCATGCATATAAGAAGAATGGTAAGAGAAGCAAAAACAAATCTACTAGGATCACTGTTGCTGAATTATAAAAAGAAGTCACATCTCGCAGTTTTCAAGTCTCCAAAACCAATACTAGACACAGGTCAGTTAACCACAAATATAAGCAATGTGAGTTTGGCAAACTACAACTTTGACTGTAACTGTGTTCTATGGTCTGATGACAAAAAAAACTTTGGGGGTTTGCTGTGAGAAGAAGAACAGCTATAATGAAAAGATACTGTAAATTATGGTGGAGGTTCTGTGCCGTTTGGCTGATTTTTTTCCAAGGACCCCAGAAGCCCTGTTAGGGTACATGGCATCATGGCTTCTATTAAATATCAGGACATTTTAAATGAAAGTCAGACTGCCTCTGCCAGAAAGCCAAATTTGGGTAATCACTGGACAATCCAGGAGGACAATGATTTGAAGCATATGTCAAAATTAACACAAAAATAGATAACTGACCACAAGATCAGGCTTCTGCCATGGCCATCATAGTCCACTGATCTAAAACCCCTTGAAAACCTGTGGGATGAGCTGAAGAGGAAATTGCACAAGAGAGGGCCTAAGACCCCGGATGATCTTATATTTTACTGCATGTTGTGCATGTATAACTGTGTATGTGACAAATAAACTTATATAAACTTAAATAAACTAATCTTGAATCTTGCAAGATACTGTAAAGAAGAATGGTCTCAGATGCCCTGCTCTGTATTCTCCAACCTTATAAAATGTTATTGGCGAAAACTCAGTTCTGCTTTACTACGAAAGGTGCTTCACCAAAAGGTAGATTTTTTTCTAGACCTTTTTACTCATCTTTACAAGGGTTGCCAGTAATTGTGGAAGACACAGTATAAAAGATTTTAAATGAGGCACTTTTTATTGTTTATTGCACAGTTGTACTGAGCTAGACTATACTATATTAAAGCAAGAGTAGCCTGTGTATTATATATTTAGTGCTCTGTATAACTGTGATATTTTTAACATAAAATATTCATTAATTTATAATACAAGCTGCTTATCCTAACAGGGGTAGCAGGTGGTGCTTGGTGCTAATAGGGCAAAATTCCCACCATGGGCAAGTATGCAAAAAATATCAAACATTTGTTTGAATATTTACCTCAGAACAGAAAAGTATATCAAACCTGAAATTATCAGTAATCTCTCCTGTATTATATGCTTCATGGTGTGTGCTGTTCATGTGTGACACAAATAACCCACATGAAATCATGACTTCAGCATGTGAAATACCTGAGAATATACTGGTAATCCAGGCATCACTGGTGATCCAAGTGATGTGCAATTCTCAATACTCAACGAGTTTATGCCTCAAAAGTTTAAGCTGGCCAGACTGGACCCAAAAGACAATCTTGTTCCCATTTTGGTGCTGTAATTTCTGCTTCGGGGCAAACCCTGGATATATATTATGTCTCTTTTCCTATGTTGCTGCATAATCGCTTGCTACAGCAGAATAGCTTTGAGTTCTCATTGCATGAAGTGGGATAATTCCTCTCTAAACATGACATGACATTGGTGACATTTCACGTCAGTGCCTGACAAACTGCCTGCCAACCTCTCCTTCGGTGAGAGGATGATGCAAGCCAGGCATCACACATTGCAAGAGAGAGAGAGAGAAAGAGAGAAAAAGAGAGAGGGAGAGAGAGAGGGAGAGAAAGAATCAATCTTTATATTAAAACTCTCATGTGAAGGGGCATGTGTATTATTGAACAAAAATATTATTATGATGCAGTTATTCTTAATGTTGATTAGCACTTTGTTGTATTTTATTTTTAATGGGTTTTTTTTCATCCCCATTTTCTGTGAGAATTTTCGTGCTTCTTAAACCGTAACAGAATGAATCTGGGAAGGTTTCTGAAGCTTCACAAAATGACAGGTGCCTCTATGTATTATGTGAAGACACCTTACTGTACATTATAACACAGTGTGTGTGTGTGTGTGTGTGTGTGTGTGTGTGTGTGTGTGTGTGTGTGCGCGCACATGTCAGAATGACACAGACTGATTGTTCATACTCAGATTGGCTCATGACACATTGCAATGATGATGCCATGGTATTGATCTGCATAATCTTTGCTCTAATGGGAGACATGAAGAGAATATGGGAGACAGAGAGAGCGAGAGAGATAGAGAGAGAAAAAATAAGACTGAGATGCATGAGTGTACCGTGCATATGTATGTATGTGTATGTATATACATATGAATGCTTCAATTTATACTTTTTAAAATTTCTTCATTAAAATTACAACTCATTAAGTATTCTATTCACTGTTTTGGCAACAGTTGTTGATTACAATTCATGTCTGTAAAGCTACGTGAACTGAAGAGAAAGAGAGAGAGAGAGAGGGAGAGACAGAGAGAGAGAGAGAGAGAGAGTGAGAGAGAGAGATTGTATTGCATGTGAAGAGAATGTTTTGCATCAGTCAAAATTTTACACAGGGGAGAGAAGGAAAGAAACGTGAAAGCAGGTAAGAGTATCGTGTGCGCGTTTTCACGTCTCTCTCTTTTTCTCTCTCTTTCTCATGTTAACAGTCCAAGCACTGGGATTCAGTCCATCTGGAAATCTGTTCCTTTTCAGTTTTTCTTTGTTAACGTGTGTGGTGGAGAAGTGTGTGTGTGGTTGAGAGAGAGAGAGAAAGAAAGAGAGAGATAGTACTCTACACACAGGCTGGGACGGCAGTCTGTTTACTCTGATTTCATCTGAGATATTGATGGCTTTGTGTCTTTTGCTGATCTCTGTGTGTGTGTGTGTATGTAGAGACTGTTTACTGTCATTGATTCTCAGAGAGAAATGTTATCCCTGTTTCCTCACTAGCACAACTCCTCCAACTTCTCTCCTCTCCTCTCCTCTCCATGAATAGGAGAGCAGTTGGGGGCCGGGGGCCTGCTGGAGGGCAGGGTAATGGTCAGTGTCGAGGAGGGCTAATAACATTACAGAGGCTTTAAAGAAAAAGGGAGGGAGAGCTGATGGGGGGTAGGTGGGGGGGGTTGTTTGGTAACGGGGGAGGGGCAGGTGCAGCTCTAATGGCTTTTTAAAAAGGTTACAGCATGTCTCTCTGCTCTCATAATGGGGCCCTGGCTGCGCTGGAAATGCAATTTCCGGGAAAGATAATGTTGGAGTGAGAGGGGGGCCCAGAGTACAGAGAGAGAGAGAGAGAGAGAGAGAGAGAGAGAGAGAATAAGATAGATAGATAGATAGATAGATAGATAGATAGATAGATAGATAGATAGATAGATAGATAGATAGATAGA
>JBBPDA010000030.1:13996945-14011898 GCA_037974385.1 Arnoldichthys spilopterus
TTAAAATAAATCGTTTAAATCGTTATTTCACTCAAGAAGCTGCGTCTACTTCCTGAATTACCCAAGATACGTGACAGTGTGAAACTTTCTGTGGCTTTGCTCACTTGCTAATTAAGATATTTGTCTCAGGCCAAAGTTTACAGAAATATACTGAAGTAAATTTATTTTGTATTCATAAGCTGTGCCATAACCTGACATGTATGTGCTTTTCCCTCTGGTACTACAGCTGGGCTCATTGTCTTAAAGCATTTTCACACGCCATGGGCTGTCACTGATTGTGGGTCTCAGGCCACTTCCAGTTTGCTGCTATTTTTTTTTTTGACAGTGGTCTGCACCAAATGGCAAAACAAGGGTATTTAACATCAGAACATGCATTTCTCTGCTTCTAGCTATGCATCAATGGTGTACTGTTGGCTAATCTTGCTGTTTTAACACTTGCTTTAAAAAAGAGGAAATTGTACAAATGAAAAAAAACCTGTTTCTATTTTTTTGTCATTGGCTGCATTGAAATGCCTTGGCTGAGGGAGCCTTCAACACAAAGCTTTAGGTAAGATCTTTTATTTGGTGAACGTGGTTTAGATATGATTTTTTAAAATACAAAAATTGTAAATGTAAATTGTTTGCTTTTTACTGCTTTTCATTTCATTTTGCTCTTCATATCATACTGCTGAAATTCCCAGCAATTGTTCATTATATCCCAATCTTTAGGCAGCTGAGAGAATTTGCCATTATTAAGGACTATAAAGGGGCCATTGAAAAAAAGGCATGCCTTTAGTATCCCATCACAATCCAGATTTTAGGCTGTTGGTAGTATGGTTAAAAACAAGCTAAACAATCTGTCAGCAGTGCACAAAAAGACAAAACCCTAGAAAGAAGTAATTTAATGCAAAACGTCCTCCAGTTGGACATCATGGTGTAGCATGCCAACACAGTGATGGACGAGACTGCACAGCCAACAGTTGAAATTATGAGGGGATTTGCCCAGAAAATGTAAGAAAAAGAAGCATTTTGGCTATTATTATAATGCGAAAGTAATATGAGAAAAATTTGCCTCTTCAGGCCATGTGTTGCAGTGATACTCTCACCTCCAAGGTATGTTCAACAAATAACCGAGTTGTTATTAAAAAACTATTTATCTGGCAGTGTAAATATCATTATTTAATATTACGCCTTAATACAGAGTTAAATTGATGTGGTCATGTGTATGATGAACATTTTCACAATTGCTTTGAACATGGCTAAGCTAATCAAATTTTAGAACAAGAGCTAGCAGCCATACATTTAGAGTGTGGAGAGTCCTTTGGGTTAATGCCATTAGATATTTACCCCTGTTACTACATTTGGCACATAAGTCTCAGTTTAGTTTGTCCTTCAGCACACTGGTGCGCCAAGACCCCTGGATCTATTTGCCTCCCCACCCCCAGCTTTGGACAAACCCTAACTAAATTAGCATTGATAACTAGCAGACTCTAAATATGCTAATGTTAACCACTAAAAAGAGCGTTCACTTAATAATTTACCACAAAATGATCCCTAAAATATGCTGCAAAAAATTTGGTCAAAATCCTAGCTCAACCCCTGATGAAATTATGCAGTTTTCCTGCAATTATTTTTTCTCAAAAATCACCAAAGATAAGCATCTGCATTTAACATTGGTATGATTCATCACTTTCCTTAGTTAAAATGTTATAAGCTGATCTTTACCATCATAGGTTGGTCTCGCTATTAAATGTACTGCATATGCTAAACCTCGGTCATGATAAACCTATCTCAATCAGTCAAGCTGGTCAGCAGGTCCCTCTTTCCGCCTCAGCTGGAATAGGCTCTTTTTTTTTCTTGGTTGCAATGGCTTGAAGATCTTCACACTGACCAAGCACAGTAATATTAAGTCATGTAATCATCAAGAATAAGTAATATTGTCATGTAATCATCCTTATCACAGTGAATGTGTCCCACCAGCACAGTAGCCTTATAAGCAAATTTCACCTGCGACTCCTTGTGACAACAAAACACAGTCACAAACCCCAACCTAGAACTGAAGTGTGTGTCTGCACCTGCAGTGTCAATCAGCCTAAATGGAAGGCAGAGCAGGAGGGTTCAACATGTGGATAGGAACATTGCAGGAGTGCTCTCAGTACAAGAAAACAAGTCCTTTATCAAAGCAGATGCTACGTATGACTCACACACTGTTCTTGCGCTTTGCCCCAAAACCTGACTGATGCTGATTAATTTGGTATGAGCTCACCCCCTTTAAAAAGGGTCATGACACTTACAAGGCTGAGTACTCAGCTAGTGTCTCTTTTAGTGGACATACAGAGAGTGGCCATGTTGAATTTGTTTCTGTGACAGTTGAATGAAAAATCTCAAACTACAAATCGAATGCAGCTACTCAGTAATTGAAGAATAAAACCAAACCCAATCAGCATGGCATGACTAAATCTTTGAACACCTCAAACTACTGTTGTAGTTCAGTCATTTTGTCCATTTTCATAGACAACAGTGTTAGAACCTACTTGTGTGAGGATTTAGGCATGCAATAACTGCTTGCACAATGGATATTGATGAGTTAAAGGTTCCATTACTTGTTAGCTACATTGTGACTCCAGTGTGAACAAAAAAACACCCAACGCGTCTTGGATGATTGATTACATTTGTAATTAAATAGAAAAGTGTTTAAATCAGATTTTTTCCCCATCAAACTATTGCTTTTCCTGGTACTTAGTGTATGCTTAAGTAAACACAATGTATTTCATTTTCTGCACTTTAGTCAATATGGACTAAAGCCAAGACCAAGAAGTAAAACTTGGCCAGAGTTAAACCCTGAATACTTTTATGTTTAAAAAAAAGGGAGAGAGAGAAACACTGAATAAAGCATGTGCCTAAGCTATACCAAATGGTACTGAGAGACTGACTGTCACTGGCCTTTTCTGACTCTGAAGCTTTATTATGTTAAATCTCTAGTGTAACATGAAGTTAATTCAGGCTAGAACCTACTGTGTGTGAGACCATGCCCTGCTCTGAGCTAGACTAACTCCCCCTTGTGGCTGTTTAATCACTCTGAACAGCATGAGGCACTATAAAAAGTGCTGTGAGCAAAAAATTAATTTTGTCCTTACATGGTTTCATCCCCTACTGGTGAGACTGAATTACTGCGTGAAACTATATGGGCGTTTTCTGGAGCTCTGGGTCTTCATGGAAGAAATGAACCCCGTGCTGTTAGGCACGCTCCCTATTTCATTTCTTTTCACAGTTGCAGCCCTGTTTTCACAACATAAATGACCCAGTTATTATGGATTTCCCTGAGTATATATAATACTCTATATTCCATAGTCTATAGTATTAAAACATTTTCCTCACAACTGGACACATTTGTCTTTCATAAGAGGCAAAAAACACAAAGGTAACATCTTATATAGATGTTGTGATGCCTTTCAGAGGAGAAGAAAAATTAAGTTTCTATCACATTGATTTTGCATCATGTAGACCCCTATAATATAGGTTAATGCTGTACAGTAGACTCATTGTTTTATAGCCCATCCACTACAGATAAAACAAAGATAAAAAATACAGAGCATTTACAATGAAGTCTCATATGCTTCGATCACCACATGGTGGAGCTGTATCTCCATAAAGTAGATTGCCCCTTAAAAGTGGAATAACGTTTTCAAAATATCTGATATGATTGTTTCCTCTGTCCTGGATTTCGCTTTGGATAAAAGTGTCAGCCAAATGAATAAATGTAAATGTAAATGTTAAAATATAAACATCATTTCTAGTTGTTGAATGCAATCTTGTTAGAACTGTTCATAGTAGTGGTGATAAAAAAACCCCCAGACATTTAAAGCATCCAAAAACTACTTCGCATGAAGCTTTTACATTAAAAATGTACAAATATGTTGCCTGGTGCCCGACACATTGTTCTACAAAGCTTCATTTGGCATCAAACTCATCTTATTGACTTAAATCTTTTTGACTGAATCATGCAGTTATTTGGAAAATCAGTGGAATTTCTTCTTTAATACAAGTCATAATAATCGCATCAATCATTATTAGTCATTACTTCAAATTCTGCCTTATTTGATTATGTTCTCAAATTAGAAATTAAATGATGTATTGAATACAGTGTACTAAAAAATTATTACAGCTTATTAAAAGATTTTAAGTGCACATAACTTCATTCATTAGAGATGTGCTGCTGCTGAAGGTGGTTTTGAGCAACCAAAAGAGCAGAAGACAAAGTGCAGAATACAGCAAATTAATTTCAATTTCCATTTATTGTTCTCATCAGACAGATGTTTACAAAACATTGCATACGTCATAACAACATGGAGGAAAAAGTGATGCCTGCAAAACAACTCTGCTGACCCTTCTCACCACACCTGACCTCCAGGAATCCGGGAACAATACAAAACTGCCACTGTCCAGAAAAATAATGTTCTTCTACCAAATATCTTCGAAGGCAATAACTGCATCATTGCTGGTCTGCAAATTGTCAAGCACAGTCCACAAACAGTTCCCAATCTGTCACCATTGCTGGACTTGTCTGTAGAATGGAGGTCTGGAGCTTGTGTGGAGGACTTGATTCACAGGTCATAGTGATGTTTTTAATAGTAATTCCATATCACATCATCTAGTATTAAGTCAAGGTCACTGGACTGGTAAAAGAATCTCAAAGATGTTTTGCCACAGAGGGGCAGTTTTTTATTAAGAAAAACTAGGTGGAGTGTGACATATGACCTGTGGAGTGTGCTGGACTGGGTCGTTGATCAGTGTTGGCTGATTTCAAAAAATGCGGTTGTCA
The DNA here is from genome assembly GCA_037974385.1 of Arnoldichthys spilopterus. Lineage (NCBI taxonomy): Eukaryota > Metazoa > Chordata > Actinopteri > Characiformes > Lepidarchidae > Arnoldichthys > Arnoldichthys spilopterus. The sequence goes on from JBBPDA010000030.1 coordinate 14,001,747, forward strand.
GATCTCAAAATTAGTAGAATGGTCATTCTACACAATGTACAGTCACAAGTGCACAATGCACATTTTTTACATTACAATATCTCAATTTTTTGAGCCATTATTACACCCCAATCACTTAAATATTTAGTGTTAGTAATGTTAGCTTAACTGACTGAACTGTTCTATTCTCTATGGTTGTTTTACACCAAATACATCTTTGAAGTCAAGACCAATCCAGTAGCCTTGACTTATTCCAACTCAAAGACAATTTGATTTGAAGCCCTGGCTGTTCCCTTTATATTTAAGGACCTAAATCTTGAAATGCCAGATCAACTAACATAACAAGGATACAGGCTTCTGATTCTAAGTTTGACAAATGCACCGCAAGTCAGGTGTGTCAGATGTATTTATGTGTATACAGTAAGACATTGGAAATGGCTCTTTGTCTCAAATTCCATTTTTGGCTCACAAGGCAAAGATCTGATCATTAATTCCACTGTAACAAGTAACAGGTCACTATGGTAACAACTGCAGGTGCACATATGTGCCAGTGTAAAACACATTTTTTCTTCTTTTTTATGTTTTTTTTTTTTTTTACAAAAAGATTGTATTTACAAAACTGTACAAACATGGTTCATGTAAGAAAGTGGAGAACGCGGGTAAAGTTTCACAGAATAAAGGTTGTCTGTACTGTGCACGCACTTGTCCAAGTGTAAGCATGAGAAAAAGTAAGTGTGAATGGTGCTGGTCCAGCATAAGGAGTAACCTTACACAGCACAGTGGAAATAAAATGAACCAGGGGTGTGTGGGGGGTGGGCACAAAAAGGTGATCGAAAGGTAATGCAGGTGGATGAAGTGTTGTGCAAATCAAAAGCAGCAAAACTGTCACATTAGGTGAAGAATAGTGCTGTTCAGAGAACACATTACACACGAATGAAATATGAAATTCCAGTATCTAATCAATCAATAAACAAACAAACACCATGATAAGCTTCGCTTTGGAGTAGAAACGCAGGGAAATTGTGTTAATCAGTCCCAGTGCTGTCTCTACTACTTAAGAACGTGCTAGGACAATCCAGAATAAAGAAATCACAAGAGAATATTCTTTGATTTCATGAGTGGTTAAAAATGCCAGCAAAAGTGATAGCGGAATTTAAAAAGAAAAAGAGGGAAAAAACCTTATTCTACACAAAATATTTCCCTTATAATGTTTGACTGACAGCTTATGGCATTTTGAACCATAGCAAATGAAAGAAACAGCAGGTTAAAAGAGACCAATACCTTGCTGCACTCGGGTTTGTTGTGTTCTCCTGGGGAACAAAGGGATGTTTGCTCAGATCTTTGTAAACTGGCAGTGGGTGTTGTGTCTGACAGTGCGTCTTAGAGAAGCTTCTTTTTTCCTGGGAATGAGGTTGAGGAAAATGCCATGCGTCAGAATGCTGTCATTGCCACTAACAAGCTAAATCTGCCAAGCTCTGGAGGCTGCTGGAGAAATCCTCTAGAGAAAAGCTGGGCCCTTGGTGGATCCATAGAGGTTCTTCATGCATGTATACATGTCATATGTGCCCTTGAGCTGCCTGTTATTGATGAGCAAAAGAACTGGGCACTGATCTGGAAGCTAGCAGCAATTGCACATAAGAAACATTGACACTTCTTTCTTTCAAAGAAAATATAAGTAGATTAAAAATAAATGAAGTGTTCGTTTGGGGAGGGTTTAGTTTTCCAAGACTTTATGAAGGAAGTTGAAGAACACTCTCCAAAAGGGAATCTCTTTCCCATTGCTGGCATGGTTGTTGAAGTTTAAATAATAATTACATTATGTACAATGAATGCTATACAAAAAATAAATAAAAAATTAACATGCTTCTTGAAAACCACACAAGAAATGAAACCTAAGCGGCCTACCAGACACTGTGCTATTAGTCTTTTTGGTTTGTTCTTTTTTTAAAATCAGGAGTCCTGCGTATGGACTCCATCGGTTCCCCTGGGAATAGGTTAGGTTGTTTTAGACTGGGCCAAAGGTCTTTAAGGTGTCCTAAAGCTTCTACGCACTGCTCAGACAAACTGTAATGAACTCATTGTCACGTCAAGCACTCTCTGGTTTATCCTGGAACATTTCTGCCTGCGGGGCCAAGCTCGGGTGAAGCTTTTTAACCAAGCTTTCCATGGATTGTCACTTCTCGTTTGTTGGAGCAGTACACGGGAGCCCTGAGGGAAGCATGGAACAGAGGGGGTTCATGGCGTGAAACAAGGAGGAACGTGTCTAGACCTGCGTAGAGTAGGAGCGGTGGAGGGTGGCGTAGCGTCCAGCGGTGTGGGCGGCGCACTGGTGAGCATGCGGCTCGGACGGCTGGTCTAGACTTCGCTGGAAATGGAGCGAGACGGTATGAGGACATCGGGGGTGGCGGGGAACCGATAGGGCTGATGGTCATGTGATCTCAGTGAATGGAGATCCCCTTGGAGTCTGTAAGGGTGGAGAGACAGAGTGTGAGAAAGAACGAGGGAGAGAGAGCGTGAGAGCGAGAGACAGAGAGACGTAGATTGTGACGAGTAATAGTGCAGGCTAGCAGACAGAAATGAAATCTGTGAAAAAGTAGTGTGATGGCATTTGACCAGATGATTAAATCAAAGGTAAAAGTATGGAACAGACGGTCAGAGGTTCAGACTGATAAGAAGCTTGAGATAATGGAGGTGCAGAAAGAAAGATGGCAGTGACAGAACTGTGGACAACACTAATCTTCTCCTATCATTTTAATGAAAGCAGGCCTCCTCTAGACACTCAGTATTCCAGACCCTCAGGGGGAACTGCATCAAGATCAGCTGAAAAACGCTGACTCACAGTCCTCACCAGAAAGTCAGTCAGCAAAAATGTGCTGATTTATACTAGCTGACGGCAGAAATGAATGAAACAAGTCCCCATCCTCAGTCCTCCAAGATTAGCATTAATTTCTCAGGCCTCTACAGTACTGGGCTTCTGCTTCGATGACATAGGTATCATAGTACCGACACTAGTGACCCAGAGGGCAGTTTGTAGAGCATATGCATTGGCAGTCACATTCAGGGCTCAACTGTGCCCTACCTTGGCATCAACCATCTTTGAAAGACCCTGCACTGCAAATGTCAGCAGCCATCTTAGCACTCACAGACAGGAAAAGTCAGCTGAGGATTAGAATACCATATCTTCCTTCCACTGGAGAAAGACAAGGAAAGTCCAAGCAGTACAACAGGGCAGTGGGGTAGCAGGGTTGGTGTTGGTGGTCAGGCGGGGCTCATGGGTATGCAAGGGGTGTTTAGCGGGTCATTTTTTGGGGTCCATTGGGTCAAGAACAGAGGGGAACAGGGGGGTCATGTTTGGCCACCCTGTGTGTGCAGTCCTGCCTCTCACCCGCCCCCACCCCTTACCTGAGTGCCACTTAACTTTTCAAGTGGACTCTCCACACAAGGCAATGCCACCATGGGCATACCCAGCACCGACTCTGGACGTTGTGGTCGCAAAGGCGGTGGAGGGGGTTTTGCCCGCTGAAAGTTGTTGATCACACAGGTAACCTGGGGAGAGGGCAATGGAAAGAGAGGAGTGATTAGAAACGGGTAAGAGCAAAAAAGCACAGATAACATATATTACAGACACCAGTAGAAAATAAATGTAACATTTGCTCTCCTAAATTGCTGCTGAAGGAAGTGTGGGATGTGGTAAGTTAGGAATGGATAAAAAAAAAGTTAAGCTAACATGAGTTAATTTTAGCTTGTAGTGGTATGCAAGCCATTATTTTTTTAATACCAACACTTGCCCTACCCATTATTGGAGCCAACAAACTGGCCCATCCACAAAAATACGTTAAACAACCCAAACCCAAAGCTACCCGCTGACATTTTTGCCTATCAAGAAAGTTGCTAGCCAATTTTACTGTCTTTTTGGGGGGGGTTACTGAATCATCTACAATTGGTGATATTGAGATCAATAAACTATGTACACACACACATAATATATATATATATATATATATATATACACACACACACATTTATAAAATGCACTAAGATCATTTATTCACCTCACTTCACAGTATCGGTAGTCTTTTGTACTGATACATTCTTTCTTTGAGTCAAGGATTTGAGGGGCTGGTAGAAGCCTCAACTGAACCTTTTGAGAATTGGAATGTCTTTTAATATAGGCATAGATCTCTGAGTGCTTTTCCTTTGTGAAATTGAAATGCAGGGTACATCCACAGCAGGCACCAATCCTTTCTCTTAGTTCCACTTGCCCACCCTGATGCCACACCTAGACTTACTCTCACCAGAAACACAGCAATAGCTCCTCCAGTGAAGTAGCCAGCGAGGACATCTGCCCAGTGGTTGCGGTACTCTGCCACCCTTACCACTCCCACCAGCATGGCCAAGCACAGCAGGGTCAGACTGACTGTCGGTTTCGTCAGACGAGTGCCTTTTGTCCTGAACACCAGTGTCACATACATCTAAAACCACAGACACACATTAATTTTTAATGTGCTTCAGGACTAAAACCTTCATACCAATTTGGCTTCCTGCTAGAGCAGTGGTTCCCTTGACCCTTGAGGATTAGTCTTGAACTCAAGTCTTGGGGAAACACTGCCCTGTTCAGTGTACAGCATTCTCTGCACGAATATTCACTGCTCACAACTGTCTTGATTTATTAATGAATCGATCCATTGGATCACATTTGTTGGGTCACAAAATACTTTACATTTACAAGGTAGTGAGTTTAAATGACTAGAGTTCATTTATAGATCACTCACCACGGTGTACACTGCTGAATAGACACTCAGTGCTGCATCCTTAGAGGGGAAGGATTTGCGAGCAGATGCCACTATAAGTGGGTTCCCTGTGCAGGCTCTACGCTCTGTGATGTACTGGAGATTTGACTGGCAGCCCAGTGCTGTATAGTTTGGTCGGCAAGCTGACAGGAAATGAGGTGTCTGGTTTCCTGTGACCACCTGTCCAGCATTGGCAAAGATGGTGGTGGTGAAGAGACCAAAGGAGTAGACACCTAAGAGAAAGGACATAGGCAAAACATGAATGCTTGCAGGGATTCTGTTTTATGGGAGGAAATAAGTACCTATCCCTAGATCAGTGAAGTGAAAATTTGTTATTGTAAACACACTCAAGCACCACAATGAAATATGACCTCTGCATGTAACTCATCACATGTGCAGCAGCAGATAGCTATCAGCAGCACCCAGGGAGCAGTGTAGTGGGACAGTACTTTGCTCAAAGGTACCTCAGTGGTGCCCAGGCCGGGACTTGAACGTGCAACCTTCAGTTCACAAGAGCAATGTCCTGACCACTGCTTTAATTACTCAGGTCAAGAAGTCTTTAATGAACTGAAGGAGTGTGTTAGACCAAGGAGACACACATCTTCAGGGTCGATACACCAGGACTAGGTTTGGGAATCATGTACTGTACATGGCAAATACAAACTGATTAAAAATTAAACAAAGAACTCTCGTCATTCAAGTATGCAGAACAATTTAATTTTCCATGTTCTTAGTCAATTATTAGGACTGCATAAATCAAAAGGATGCATTTAGACCTATATTTCTCTGGAGCCTAAGTCCACAAACAATATTCAGTTGTAGTTTTGCAGTCTCTTAGCAATCAGTTGTTCTCAGTCAGTAACCTGTCAGTGACCCCTTTATGTTACAATGTAATAACACTGGATATATCAGTGTTTTACAGAAGATTACTAGGAATATGTGTTAAAAATGATAATTCCTTCATATCAGAAAGGACCAGCTGGCCTAAAAATAACTTTTGGCCTTTATTTAAATCAGAGTAAGGTCACTGCTCAGGGTTCATCTCTGTCAACGCCTCTGTGCTGGAGTAAGGGTTAATAGCGTGTTCCAAGCTGCAGCAACCCTGGAGCAACATGGCACTAAATGCCATGCTCAAGCAGCTGTCTGATATGCAGCCCTCCCTGCTACTCAAGATTTTATTTATGAACGCTGCAAGGTGTTCTACCAATAGTAGAACATCAAAATACTTTGTATTTTTGTGTGAAAAACAGCTGCTTAGATGTCAAGGATGGTCCTTGATGCAAGAATGTAACCATGAAAGACCATTTTACCTCCTGAATGGATACTTAAAGTTCTTTCAAAAAAAATCATATAAACATACCAAAAATAGCATTCAGAAAACTCTGAAAGCTGAGTTATACTGTAGTTAATAGTTACAATGTCACAGACCTAACCCTGTAAGATTAAACAGCGTATTTATACTTGTTTAAACAGTTTATTTATATTTAATGGATATAACGTCTAGGCATGGATTCCCTATGGCACAACAAAAGACCTAACCTTAGTACTGAAGTGAAAACCTTTATACAACACTCTTGTTGTTTTTGCTGTCTTTTAATTGAACAGTTTCTTTTTTTTAACAGAGATCTTTTAAAAACCATCTGATGAAAAATGTATTCATTTTATTTATTTATTTATTTGTATTTACTTCTATTCATTGCTTCAATATGGTGTCAAATTCTGGCCCTGGAGATCTAACAGTTAAGTCAGTTATTTTATAGTGCTGACGTTGTCCTAAGCAGCTCCGGGCCCCCAAAGAGCAAGTCAAAGGCGACAGAGGCAAGAAAAAACTCCTCCTCTGGTCGATACCGGATAACAATAACAGACCATAATACCATAAAGAGTTTAGCTCCAAAACTAATTTAACACACTTGATGTATCTAGTAAGGGTATGCATTTCCAGGGCCAGGATGGAGCATATTCTGGTGTAAACCATCAATTTCTTCAAAAACATTTGGGAAAAACCGAGGCAATCCTAAAACTGGATCTATCTGCATTCTTTCCTTTAAAGAATGTGCCTAAAAGTAGACAAGCAATTATTGTGGAACATACTTTTTATGTACCCCAACAAAATAAAAAAGATTCCCATTCCTAATTCTTATGAAACTATACCTAGAAAGCGTATGATGCGTCTCAGCAAGGGGTTAAAGTAGCAGCAGTCTGCTGTAACAATGGTCTTCTCTTGTGTGCCCTCTGACTTCATGAAGAACACCATCATCTCACCAGCCAGAATCTGCAAAAAATAAAAATATCCATTACCATTATTTGGGCAGCATAGCAGCACAGTGCTTAGCTCATAGCAAGAGAATTCAAATACGATTCCCAGCCAGAACTGCCCGGTTCCTTTCTGTGTGGAGTTTGCATTTTCTCCTTTTGTCTGCAAGGTTTTTCTTCCACAGTACACTCTAGTTTCCTCCCACAGTTCAGAGACATGCAGGTCAGGTTTACCAGTTACTTGGGTAAGTGCAATTTTGCCAGTTGTTATAGCAGTTTAAACATCCAAACATGTTTAAATTTGCCAATAATTAAATAAGCATGGGAACCCACTGTAATTCCTAAAAGTGCTAATCTTGAGTGGCTAATGACCACACTTGGCTTATAAGCCAACAATATCCTGTAAGCTCCTTATTATCCCAGAACCCTTTGGGAGTGGTCACACCCCAAAAGTGACGAATGACAGCTCATTAACAAGACTAAAAATAACAGGAATGATGCAGAGAGCATGTCTGTCTGTTTAGAAGAGCTGGGCTAGAAGGGGTGATGACATGTTGTCATGGTAGATGGTTCACACCTTGAGAGTGGCAAAGCGGAACACAAGGAGATGTGTGCACTCGGCTGAAACACTGCACTGTTACTAACATCTGCCTCGCCTGTGACTGTAACACAGGACATTCACTATGTTTTTTGAGTTTCACCAACTTCAACAGTCATTTTCTAGATGTGTCTAGACAGGAGTGCTGTTTGGTGTGTCTCAAGGATTCTCGCCTGCAGAACACAGAATGAACGTAGGCTGATATTCACCATGATAAAGAGACATAAAGTCTGTTGTGTGAATCTTCACAGTAGAAAAAGATTTGAAAAGACAAAAAATCCAGCAGCTGTAACTTGCTCCAAAATAATGGTGACAAGATGCAGAGCGGGAAGCTGCTAAGAAAATTCTCACTCACTGGCCAGTTTAAGTTTGGTGCAAGGCATTGTGTACATGCATGTAGTCAGCATGGAAATTTCAAAATGCTAGGTAAGTTTCTGTCTGATCTGATAGTGGTGGCAGCTTATAGATCAGTTTAAAGGTCATAGATCATGTGTGGAGTGAAGGCTAGCTGGTTTTTAAGCATGAATGTATAATTATGCTACAACAGTTCAGTCCAGGCATGGTACAGGTATAGTAGTAGCTGAGATCAGCTAAAATCAAAACAACAAATTAGACAATTGACAAGTATGTTTGAAGCAAAATTCTGTCTGATTCTGACTTGGATCCAGATCTGTAAAGCTGACTTGTGAAAAATGGATATTGTTTGGAAAGGTTCTTCTTCTATTGCTGCTGTTTACTTAAAGTAACCAGGGAAGTCTACCCTCTGCAAAGAAGCCTGCACACACACACACACACACACACACACACGCGCGCGCGCGCGCACACAGTCACATCACTGGCATGCAATCTCATTTGAACCTCCCTGTCACTGACTCAGCTGTAAGCCATGTGACCTCAGCTGACAGGATCTTGTCTGTAGGCCAATACCGCATCTTGATCAGTAGCTCAGCATCACTGCTTAACATCAGAATATGACTACTCAGGAGCATTGTCATAGCAGGAGTGCCGGAATAGTGTGTAAAATCTGCACTGACATCAAACACGGTACCTGAGACAAGGCCAGGCGTCAGAGATGAGACAGCAAGAGACAGAAGCGCAGTGTTCAGTTTACACACAGGCACAACTCAGAGACACTCACGCACACATGCGCGCGCACACACACACACACACACACACACATAAATCCAAGAATAGACCCTGACCACTGACATGGGCTGACAAATGGTGACATCAACGCTGAATGGAGTCATAGACTGTGAATAGAGAGAGAGAGAGAGAAAAAGAGAGAGAGAGAGCGAGAGAGAGAGAGAAAGAGAGAGAGAGAGCGAGAGAGAGAGAAAGAGAGAGAGAGAGAGAGAGAGAAAGAGAGAGAGAGAGAGAGAGATAGACAGTGAGAGACAGCGAGAGACAGAGAGAGACAGAGAGAAACAAGGGGCTTATCACTGTGTCAGTCTGATGTATTCATGGTGTACTTGTATGAAGACATTTGCTGAAATTAAATGAATTTTCTTGATTGCAACGAATATCTTTCTCTTTATTCTTTTTTATATATAAATGTTTATATAAATGACGCTGTCACAAAACAGCTTAATCTGGGTTCAGACCCCTAATAAACAAGCTGTGAGTGATAGTGGCGTGAAAAATTCCTTAGGAAGAAAATACTGAGAGGAATCAAAATCACTATACTAATGACAAACACAGGCCTTGCTACCCTATTTAAATGTGCTCACACAACTTACAAAAATTTATAATTGTTAACAGATTTTAGCCCCCGAAGCACACAATTAGCAACACAAATTTAACAGTCAGTGCTAATTTGAGAGAAATGTATTGGCCGATAAAACTAGAAGGTGCAATCACAATAAGCAGACGGCCCCAATATTGGCTGTTACTGTGATGAACATGCACACCGCTAGCATTTTGTGAAATGTGTGATCTATGAGATTTACATTTGAGATTGTGAGATCACAGTAAAGACAAAAAAAAAGGAGTCTCACAGCTAAACTATGAGACTGATATGTAAGACTTGTTTTCTCCCTTAATTGTGAAGCTTAGGTGTACACTTATAGGCAGTGGTCTGTATCTAGGCCAAATGCACAGAGTTTTCAAAACTTTTAGCACAGGGGTGTTGCAATATTGAAACATTAAACTGTACTGATTATGGTACTGTATACGGTACGGTATATTAAAATATTAAAATATTGATACTGTGTTTTTAATACACATACGAAAGTACCATAATTATCACAAACCACTTATTTTGTGGTTCACATTTCAACAGTATGGGCAGTGGTGGTCTAGTGATTAGGACCTTGTTGTTTGTCCACTGTTTTAAAGTGAAAGTTTGTCATTGCGAACACACTCAAGCACCACAACGAAATGTCACCTCTGCATTTAACCCATCACACGTGCAGCAGCGGGCAGCTACCAACAGTGCCCGGGGAGCAGTGTAGTGGGGGAGCAGTGTAGTGGGACGGTACCTTGCTCAAGGGTACCTCAGTAGTGCCCGGGCTGGGACTCGAACCTGCGACC
>JBBPDA010000030.1:14029452-14070436 GCA_037974385.1 Arnoldichthys spilopterus
GTGCTACATGAAGGCTTTTTAAAACAGTAACCAGAAATGTTTTTAACTCTACCCCAGTTATCAATGGGTAGGGAACGCCACAGGACCATTGCTGACCAGATATTATTAGCAGATATCAGTAGCAACATCAATGTGTCTGATACACCAGGCAATCAACATACAATAAAATGCCACTAACTTACTGCTGTGCTTAGAAATAATCCATCACCCAAATAGTCTTGTGGCAGTCCTAGCAATTAATAAACAGTAAAGGGGGTAAAGAAATGATGCAGAGAAGAAGATGGACTAACAACTTTCATAGTATTTGTTCTACATTTCCTGAAAACTAGAAGGGAAAGAAGGACTGGACTGGTCTACTGTTGGGATTTTTGATAATTTTCTTCCAACCATGTTTTCCTTTATTTGGCACAAAGTGATGCAAGATTTGCCAGAGAAACAGACCACAACACAGTTTGGCTAAAAATACGAGGCACTGAATACCAACTCATATAGTAAGCTTGTGTAACCTCAGTTTCTTGCTAACAAGGCTCCTAAGTTGGCTTTTTATTTTATTACCTAGGATCTTATTTGCATTCTGCACTTCATGTTGCCACATTAACATAGTTTCATTAAGCTTAAGACAGAGTAAAATAAGAATGGCTATAAAACTATATGAATGTAGTTTAAAGCAGTAAAATAACTCACTGAGTGATATTTATGCTCATCGAAGTTTGAATCGTTCAAAGTTATCATAATTTCCTAGAAAACCTAGTTAGAAAACCTGTATATCTGTATTTCTGGGTCACCCATATTAATAGATAATACTTGTATATATATATATTTTTTTTTTTTTTTTTTTTTTTTTTTTTTTTAATTGAATATAACATTGGTCATTTTAAAGTTTATTCTGCAACATTATTTAAACATATTAAAACATGTTTTAAAATATTTTAACCAAGTTGACAGGAGCTTAGAAAAAGCTTATTTTTATATATGAACATCTAAAGATAGTGGTGTTACACCATATTTGGATAGCATTTTTCCTTAGATATTGTGCAATTTATCAGCTCCTTCATACCCTGTCCAATTGAAGGGGATAACCACATGACCACCACTGACCAGATGAAATTTGAGTGGAGGATCATTCTCCTGGGATGGGGGGGCATCCTGTCCAGGGTTTTCCCTGTCTTGAGGCCAAAGTCAACTGGGATTGGGTCCAACTTCCCCTCAACAGCAGTGATAGTTATGTTATTGGCATGGTAGTGTATGTTGCACTGTCAAGAATTTATTAGGCATAGTGGTGTAGCTGCTGATATTTACAAATAATTTAATGTGGTCTTTACATTGTTTTTACACCCTCTTGTATGTGAGGTTTAGATTCACACACTGTTTTCTTGTTTTCTGTTGCCTCTCTAGTGATGCATTTGAGATGCCTGTGTATCTGATGTCTGTGTTTATTTGACTGAGGACAAATTCAAAGCATTGTGCACAAGGGTGAACATATGTGGCTTACGCAGAAGATTATTTAGGACAGACATCCACAGGGACACCTGTGTACAGAGGATAAAGCCCTGTTCTGCTTGGTTGGGTAAAGGAGTGTGTGTGCCTGATGTTGCCACACACTAATACAGATAAAAACAGAGGATTCTAGTATTAACTGATGCAGAAACAAACTTCCTCTTACTTCCAAATGAATAGATCACAAGAGCATAGACATGAAAATCCATTAAAAGTTGTCCTGAAAGCAGAGAAATCCATATGCACAGTGGCTACTTACACACAGAGGGTCAATGTTTTTTTGCACAGATCAACTTTCACATGCTATATTATACTTTATAACACTCATTCTTACTTTTTTCTTTATATTATTTTCATGTAGCATTTTGTCTATCCCAGGGGTGCACAATTCTGCTGCTGGAGGGTTGCTGTTGTTAGCTTCCCGTCTCAAGCCCACCCACTAGATAGATAGATAGATCGATAGATCGATAGATCATGATATTCTGGAAGATTTTACAGAAGTGCGGATAGGTTTATGGATAGCTAGATTTATGACAGATTTTGCACTAAAATGGCCTGAAAAACATTTTATATGACCAGGCATAGCGTTTTCTGAAACACTGAGGTTTCAGTAATCCATTCTGTATAATCCTTTCTCCTTTTAATTCTGACATCATCCGAAGGCTAGATTTTTATTTTAAAACAAATATACATATATTAAAGAAAGCAGTGCCTCATTTGCATATCTAAATGTTTATTTACATAACCTCCAGTGCAAAACATATTTGAAATATTTGAATATATAAGTTTAAAAAAGTAGGTTAGCACTCCCCACCCCATTCTTGTCCTTTTTCATTACACGCTTTCTTCGTTTCTTTCTCCTTTACACCTATTAAATCCCCGTCTTGTTGGCTCAATCAAACAGCTGTAGTATGAAGGCAGCTGAGAGAATGAGCCATTTTCAGTCTGATTGTGTTCTTCCTTTATTTTCTTTTTTCTCGGTTTGAATCTCGCTCTGTCATATCTGCTCTGAAAAGGAAGCTGCCTTGTTTATTGAGGTAGCGCAACAGCTAGGCATGAGTCATCTGAGAGCATGTACACAAATTTTCAGAGGAAATTCTGTTGGGTAATCATAAAGACAGAGTGAGAGGGGAATCATTGGAGAACAAAGTATAAAGAAAGAGTAGGAGTGTAGCTATGTTCACACATACAAGCGACTGAAGAGGCACTGTCAATGTGTTATTGCCTCAGTGCATTTGTCACTAGTGGGTACATGTCAAACGCATATTCTACCTACTTTTATTGTAAGGTAAATCTGGAGTGCAGATATTGAAGATGTTTAATTAGGCCTTATTAACTTCCATTTCATAGTAAAGATTTACATGCTTGTTTGAAATACATCCAGTCTATATGGTTTATATACAGAAAGAAAACTGCAACAACCACATATTTTGAATTTTCATAAAATCTGACATATTCACATATATCTGCCTATAACATCTATAGCAGTTAAAGTGCAAATGACTATTTGTCATTGTGAACACACTCAAGCACCACAACAAAATGTGACCTCTGCATTTAACCCATTACACATGCACACGTGGAGCAGCAAGCAGCTATCAACAGCACCCAGGGAGCAGTGTAGTGGGACGGTACCTTGCTCAAGGGTACCTCAGTAGTGCCCTGGCCAGGACTTGAACCTGCAACCTTCAGGTTCCAGGCAAAGTCATAGATACTGCTACAGCCTCCTCTAAGGGATAAAGAGAGGCTGGAAAATTGTCATATTAAAAATTATTGACTGTATTTGGTACATGAAACCACACAAGCACTATATGTTAACCTAGGGGAAAATAAGAAAAAATGTCTTCCCCTTTTTCAAATGCAGTTAGTCAGTCAAAATATGACACCCAATATTTACTTCTTTAATTTTGCACAGGAACTACAAGGCTAATATAAGTAACACGTAATTGAAATCTACAGATGCCTATGAACGAACTGTATGCCTAAATCATCACACATTTATCTGACACAGCGTCCAGTTGGTAAGCAATCTTAAATGGACTTGCTTATGTGGTAAATTATGCTGTATGAGTTAAGGTATAACAAATTATTGTGACATTATGATATTAATTATGGCACCAAATGCAGCTGCTTGCTTGAGCACAAAAGTCTAAAAACAATTAGCACCAATCAGCATTCCACACTAGCATGTTCATTAGTAAACATGTAACATGAAAAGAGACATAATTTATCTTCATTCCAATATTTCTAAGCCATATTTACAACAACATGAAGCATTTTGTGTTGTAGTCTTCCAATTCAGATTCTGTGCTTCGCAATTTACCTGTCAACAGGGCACTGGAAAAAACACCAAATGAGTGGCCTGTGCTAGGCCAGACTGCTTTAAAATGATTGGCCACATTTTCCCCTATCAAAAGCTTAAGACACAACATTTACCAAATACGGCTAACATAACATAGCCTACAATATAGGCTCAGGTGATAATTTTAAATCTATTTGAGAGAACTGTTGTTAAAAAATAAAATGTTAAGTTGACATACTTCATACATAAATTGGACAAAATATGAATTTTGACAGCTTGGTGTGGGGTGTGGTAGTTCGCTTCTTTAGGTTTACAGGTGTGATCAGTCAGGCAGGTTAATGAGTGGGATACCCTTTTGGGTTTCCCTGCTCATCACAGCTCACAGCCTACTGTAAATTTGCATAATTTTCATCAGTTAGGATTTGGGTGACCAAAAGGAATAGAGGAACCTAGTATCAGAGACACTGTTTGAACAGAGAAATGTAGCAGAGTCCAGTATGACACTGACCCTTTAGCTGGCAAAACTGCACCACATCGCTGATCATTACACCCACACATTGGTGACATACTGTTACCTATAAAATGGATAAACTGGATCAGATATTTAAAACAGCCACCTTCAAGCTTTAACTGTGTCTGTACTGTAAGCTCAATTACTTGATATGTACATTAACTTTGTAGCTCCAGGGAAAACTGAAACTTATGGCTTAAAGAAAGAAGTAGGCAGGTCAGTAGTGATGGTGAGCTGCCGAATGTGACATATGCAGAAATGCCAGTGCTCTCTCGCCTCAGAGCTGCCATCTGTCATCACTTCCTCAGGTGGAGTAACTCCCCCAGAGTTTAACACCCACACTCAGAGGTCTCTCAGTTGACTCGCAGAGGGATGTACAACCACAGTGTACTAGTGATGTTAATCTCTGACCTCAGAACAATTCAATTTGTATTTATTATGTTGAACCATTTCTACAGAATACTATTTAGCAAGAAATGAGTGCCAATTTTATTAAATGTTAATATTGTTGATCATAATTGATTGTAGCATTACAAAATCAATAGGCTCAATAATCAATAATTTTTACACTCCTGTTGTATGCGACTAACTTTTCAACCATCAATACTCTTTTTGACTGAAAAAAATGACTGAAAGAGGGCTGCTGACTTTCAGATTTGCACTGAGCACTGAATGGTCCTTCTCTTTGTAACTACAGTCATATGGAAAAATTAAGTACATCCCATGGAATTTTCTTGAACATATTTAAAAAAGCAAGATAAAGGCGATATTTGCTCTAACAAATAACACATAATTTAAATAACCAAAAAATACCTCTTTACATTTATCATACCTTCAATCTATAAAAGTAGAATCAAGTGTTCCAGATTAGGTGACATTTAGGTCTGGCAATTGAAGTGTGTGGTGAATTCAAGCCAAGATCTAAAGATCTGAACCTTCTAAGTCTTTCAGAAAAAAAGGTTGTGGATGCCTATAGGTCTGACAAGAGATTTAAAAAGATTTGAAATAAATCATTCCACTACAGGATAAATCACCTACAAGTGGTGCAGATTTCAACCAACTGCCAATTTGCCCATGGCCAGTTGCCCTGGGAAATTTAGCTTGAGGCCTGACAGTTTAATGCAGTTTAATGTCTCCAAGAACCTTAGACTTTCATCACAGATAACTCTTGTAACTGTTGATGTAAACGTACATATATTTACAATCAGAAATAGGACCTACATGGATGGGGTATTTGGAAAAAACTTTGTTATCCTATAAGAACATTACAGCAAAACTACATTGTCAAAAAATCTATAGGCAAATTCCAGGCGTTTGGTATAACATAGATGTGTTTGGCATCAGTATCAGTACACATTTGTGGCATAGACCAAAGACAGCTTCCCAGGAGAAAAACCCTAAAGAATGACTTTAAAGCATGGTGGTTAAAATGTTATGGTTTCAGGTTGCTTTGTTGTCTCATGTGATGGGGCAGCTGGCAGTCATTAATTCCACCATGAATTGTACATCATATCAAAGAGTGCTTGAAGACTTGAAGACCATATGTTCAAAAGTTGAAGTTGAAATGGGGATGGTCCTCTGAACAGGATAATGATCCTAAGCACACTATCAAATCCACCAAGTAATGCCTCAAAAAGAAAAAGAAGGTGGAAAGAAAACCCTCAAACATCTTTTACTTAACTAAAGGAATTTTGCATTTAAGAATGAATGAATAAATACAATTTCAGCAAGACAAAGTGAGAGAAAATTGTGGACAATTAAACAAAATGTTACAAATGTTATTTCCACTCCTGAGGCCAAGGACACAAAATAATACTATATTTGTTGACATTTATGTTTACTTGTCCTTGTAGTTTTCTCAAATATATTATTTTTACCTGTAGGGACTGTATTAAATGAAATCATTGCTTGTTCAAATATGTTGAAAAAATCCATAATTTTCCATTGGGAATGATGTAATCTTCCATAGTCTTTAAGCCGCACAAGGGAACTCTGGGTTTTCTACCACAGTCACAATTTCCACCACATTTCCACAAAATGCTGCAGCCAGACTTTTTTGTTTACCCAGCCAGCAGCAAAGATACAAAAGTAGGTTAAAGGTGGAAAAATCTCTTAAAATCTTACAGAATTCTTTCCATCATCAGTTTAGCTGGCTTACCAAATGAAGAGCAAACTTGATGATCCATTGCCTAAACAGAGCTCCAGGTTAAATGTCTTGCTAGAATTTTTAGTTCAACCTTAAATGTGGCCATCTTAAGTTTAGAAGTCAGGACACAATATTGCGCATTTTGGAGCCAACAATATAGAAAAGCCAACATAAGTTTCAAATATTGCATTGTGAGTCAAGTAACTTTGGTATGTGAACAATTCAGCAAGTTATTTCAGTGTTTTATATTAAATCTGTACAGATTTAGCGATTAAGCTCTGTTTTTGTTTATCTCAGTCTCATTATCTGTACGAGTGACTGAGCTCAACTACCTTTGTTATACACTTAGTGTGATACTCACTGCAGAGAGAGAGTGAGGGGTGGAGTAATAATTGTCTGCAGAGTTGATGTTTGACAGCAGCAATTTCAGCTCAGCAGCGACATTTTTTTTTGCATTTGTCTTGAGTGTTAGGCTTATCAACATTTTAATAATTTTAGGTGGGTTTCTGATAAATTTGTCATATAAACTGAAATAAAACAACACTAGTTTCATAAGCACTTCTGAATCTTACTGTTTTCTTTTGAAAACTAAAAGACTGGCATGTTTTTGGTAGCCTAGATGCTTGCCCGAACAATGTGGAATTGTTCTGTGTTAGGCTAATGTTATATTATAGACATTCACAGGTATATTTTACACAAATTATGGCTTATGTGGACTGGGTAAGCTAGTAGGTATGCAGACATCCAAAAATTAGAGATGAGTAGGCTTACAAACTTAATACCTTTACTGACTGAAAAAATTCACAAAATATCACACACTTGAATTTAACCTCAAAGTTGCTAGTGGGCTTTAATCAGCTGCAGCTTGTCTGGTCTTCAATACACATTCTTACACACCACCCCACTGCTGAGAAACACTGGCTTCCTGTGGCAGCCCACATAAGATTCAAAACACTGATGCTACAAAGCTAAAAATGGTCCAGCTCCTGCTTACCTATCTGCAATGATCAAACCACAGACAACAGCTTGTCCTCTCAGATTTTCATCTTCAGCCTGACTGGACATCCCCCTTCTCAAAAATCGAAGACCGACATCTAGGCTTTACTCAGTTTTGGCTCCCAAGTGGTGGAATGAACTTCCCCTAACTGTCAGAACTGCAGAGTCCCTCACTGTCTTCAAACAACAACTAAAGACTCACCTCTTCACAGAGTATTTAGGACCATAACCACAGAACTAACAAACTTACTACTAAATTTATAAGAATGAAAGAAAAAATCTATGTCAATGTTTGGGATCAGCTCAAGTATAATCATGGTTGACTAGCTCATGGCTCTTAAACCAAATCTAGGTTTACTGGTATAAGAAGTTTTTTTTGTAGACTAGAAAGCACCATGTACGTCGGTCTGGGCAAGAGCATCTGCCAGATGCTGTAAATGTAAATGCAATCATACCTGTGTGTACACTGACAAATATCTAAATAACAAAATGTCTGTTAAATCTACTTAAATGCACCTTTTTGTCTCATTTATAATGTATTTAAACAGTATTTCAAATATATTTTCTCATCTTTTAGGTGAAATAAATTAAGACTGTGAAATGAACTGGGACTGTGAAATCAAAACTTATTCTATGGCTTTTGAAAATCCCTTCTTTAGGGCAAGAAAACTGAATGAAGTCAGTTTTAGTCAGGGTTCATTCATGAGGAACTTAGAGGCGCTACTGTCTGCATGGGAGCTCTAATGAGTCTTCTAATGGTTGTTTTCTCCAGAGTGATTAATGGCATTTGTTATTCTGCAGTAGGAAGATGCCAGGTTGCAGTGTGAGGGTGTTAATTGTAAAGACACGGCTGTATCTGAAAAGCCTTTGTCACAAGACTCCACTGTGCTACAAACGAAAATAACATAGACAGTGGGGGGCACAGCTTAGTGCTTTGTAAACCCTTACACAACCAGTGCAGCTACAGAAGGACTTGGCTGCTAAAGAGATGAATCAGGTATGTTACAGAATAGAACATTGCTACGTTATGGAATCTGAGTGGCTTTAAGAAGGTTGCCACTCTTTGTTGGGACCAGAATTAACTGATAGTCTGATGAGTCATTGCATTTACACATTACTCCAAATGAAGGTGATCATACCAGATGTGTCTGGTGTTTTTGAAGCGTTCATGTAAGTACACAGTATTAGTAAATGATTTGAAGCATAATCTTCTCTTTACTGCCATGTTTAATGTATTAATCTACAAACAAATAAATGGAACTGTAAATATCACACACATCAACTTTGAAATCTTATGTTTGAAATGTTTATTTTGTCTTATGTCAAATTGTATGACAGCTGACACCCAAAATCTTTTTGCCTAGTTGTCTGACATGTTGTGTGGCACACCAAACTGACAGTTGTCTGTTACAGTCAGAACATTAGTGAGTGTTAGTGGCCATCTGTGTTAGCGGCCTGTAGTTTTACATAGTGAACTATAAAGCTCTTGGCTCTCACTGGTACTTATAAGTGCTATTTTGGTCAACTGAGCATTGGTGTTGGCAATCAGCCTTAAGAGAGCTGAAAATCAGCATCCAAGGGTAGAAAAGAAAAGACAGCAAAAACAGCAAACGGCCCTCTCAAGAGGGCACACAGAAAGAAGTTTTGTATTTCCAACAGCAGTTTGTTTTATTCACTGGAAATAAGTATTTGAACTATTTTTGTTTTTCAGATCTCCTAATATGTAATTTTTGCATTAGAGAAATTACTTAAATATTGTTATGAATAAACATGGTCTCACAAGAATTATGCAGGTGGTTGATAACAATAAATCACTTTTTTACTATGATTATCAACGTGCAATATTTGTGCCTTTTGCTTCATTGTTTGTACAAACATTCACTTCTAAATAGCCTTTTACCCAGTAATGGTAGTTTTCCTTCACTTTTCTTCACTTGAACATTTAAATTAAACATGAACATTTGGAATTTGTAAGACAATAAACAGCATATTCTTTTTTTCATTTTTCATTTTTCAGTAAATATGTAAATTCAAAGTGTAACTGATAATTACTGCTGAAGCCTGTTGGTTATCTGCAAGAGCTGGCCTAGATCTCTGCAGGAATTCCAGTTATCTTTACTTATTTAGAAATACAAACTACTGACACATCTTGCTTAATAGAATTATTTCCTTTCATGCAGGCACAGAACAGCAAATTCTCACAGCAAATGAGACCACTGATGAGCTGATGGAAGGTGGATATCAATGAGTTGTTCTTTCTAATCCACTTGGCCTATTTGGGCCCTTCGAATGCCCTTAAATTTGAACTATAGCACATACAACTTTTTGTACAGGCACGACATCCATCTGCCACAGTGGTATGCAATGGGCCTTCAAGCCTCACCCCAACCTTATACAATACTGAGCAACACTTTATTTGTCCTAAGACAATCTTAAGAAACACTTTTTTTGGCAAATCAGCAAAACAAAATGTCTCCAAACATCAACAGACATCAACAAAAGCTTTGTCTCCACACGACCTAATAAAGCCAATGCCCTTGCATTAAAAAAATTAATAAGTATTTGAAACTGGTGAGTTTTTACAGTCACTGGGAGCCCCAGTAACACAGTTAAATGTGACTTGGCACAGGTCTAGTTTAAAAAACAATTAATTTTCTCTTTGCATGAAATCCAAGCTGACTTGTTTTTCCCTTCATGCCCATTCAGGGCAGTGTTAGTCAATCACAAGCAACTGTTAGACAATGTGTACAAAGTCGTCCAAGATCCTGTAAAGTCCATATCAAAGCATGTGCTCTTTTAAGATGACGTATTGTAACCAATTATTGTTACAGTTAGAAACTTTAATTAATTAATAGCTTCAGTAAACTTTCATGTGGTCCCTTGGGTTCAGGAACATGCAGTTTAGCTATTAACACACAAGTCCTTGAAGCCCAAAATCATTAATTATGAATTAACTTCTTTGAATTTTGACTTTTTGATTTGATTTGGAGCTTTGTATCGTCTTTGATCAACCGAGGCACTGATGTTTATTTAGAAGGTGGGAATATATGACATCTTTTTCATCAGCTCTCCGACTCATACTCTTCCTCCCTGATCAACTACATGAGTCTAATTAAACAGACAGGGCTGCAAGCTCAATACTGCAGAAAAGGCATTACACAAACATTGTAAAAAGATCTATTTCTGCATAATAAGTTTATAGAGTGCTTTTCAAGACAAGCATCACAAAGAGTGACACAGTTACAAAGTGTGACGCAGAATTACTCGTTCAAATGGTAAGCATTTTTTATGAGCCCAGATGTATACAGCAGTAATAATAAGGGCACAGCTGAATCAGGGCACAGCAATACTGGTGGAAAGTGTTCTGTTTTTATATATAAAATGTTCTGGTTACTAGTGTCAATTGGGTAAGAAATATGTAAATGGACCTAAATCAAAACCAAAATCTCTTTACTTTTTTAAAATAAGAGTTTAATGCAATATCCAAAAACCGCTAAAGTTTCAGAACATACAGTGCACATACAGAAATTAAGCTACAAAAAAAAGACAGTTTGAATTTTCTGTATTAGTGATGTCACAAAAACCAATATATTTACATCTGTTCCCCACCCAACCTGGTAAGTGAACTTCAGTCAGACTTAATAAGATAAATGATCAGTACACCTGAGCATTCAGTGGAGCTTTGATGGGTCTCCTGAAGGTTTCCTTTGCAGTGTTGACTTTGTAGTGCAACATGTAGACATAATCAGTGTTGGAAGTAATGCTATAATGTAATTCCACTGCTTTTGGTGGCAAATAATGCTATTACAATTACTGAGATTAAGTTTTTACTTGTTACTTTTGTCTCATGTGAAAATATGAATTTATACACATTCACAGACTCAAGCACTTGCTATTTGGCCTTTTTCAAGACTCTATTCTATTTTTCTATTGTAGTTTTTAAATTCGGCAATACTTGGTTAAAAGCATGCTGTAATGCCCTACAACTACATTTGGGTTCAAATTCTGTGAGACTGCACAAGCCCCTGTCCCTTTCTCTTCCACCTCCTCTCCCACATTGAGACATCACTGTTATGCACGTGAGTCAAGTGCCCTGAGGAGCATCATCAATGTCTTTCTGACCTGCCTTAATTGGTGACAGCCAGGTCATGACACTGTTTACCCAAAGCCTTGGAATTGTTTTTCAATGTTGTGACATTAAACCACTATTAAGACATTACAGTCAGCCCCACATGAAGCTTAACAACTTAGAAAGCAGACTTTCAAAAAATAGTGTAGTCAGTGAAAGAGTAGCAGAGTAAACTCCTGCAGGTAAGTTCCTTTTTCAGACAACAGAATCATATAAATCTGCATTACATGGTTAAAAGTAATAATAGGGTCTTTCTATGTGTTGCCCTGTGATGGGTTGGCCTCCTGTCCTGGGTGTACTCCGCATTAGGCCCACAGTCAGCTGGGCTTGGCTCCAGCTTCCCCACAACCCAGAAACATAAGAAGAGCTTTAGAAAATGGATGGATGAATAGTAACAATGGGTACAACGGTAGATCGAACTGAACTGTTGTCTTGTCACACACCGTCACAGCAACAATAAAAAAATAAACTACAGCTATGTAAACATTAATGGGAGAATTGAAGCAAACATTTAGCAGTAACACAAAATGTACTTTCCATAGTACCTAGTTACATTTATATGTGGCAATATGGTAAGTAACTCAATTCCTTTTGAAAAGTACTAAAAAGGTTGTTAGCAAATCTAACTGGTCATAATAGACTTACACTATATGGGGTTATTCAGTAAACCCAGTACAGTATTCAGTTATTTAGTACTTCCTAATTGTGCATGGGTACTGTAATTCATGTAAACACACTAAACACATATGCCTTAGGGAGACAGCAGACACTACTGGGCTGGAATGGTAGCATGACTGTATATAAAAAAATAAATGCAAGTGGCTCTTGAAAGTTCACTTGTTTTTAGGGATAATTGAATTGACACACTTGCACAAAAAAAGCAGCACGTCCTAGTTGCAGGAGCATGCCAAATGCCAAAAAGTGCTTCTGATTCAACAGCTGCTGACAGGAGAGAGCTTGACCACAATGAAGCCTGACCTCCTGCAGGGCTGGCGAGGTACAGAGTTATGGAACATTCTTACATGAATGACATCAACAACCCCTACTGGGCATATCATTAACACAACAGGAGAGGGACCAAAACCAGAGGATGACAGGTGGTCTTTTAAAAGGCAGACGTTAAGCCTTTTTTCCTAAACTCTTGCTTTTGTGTTTCTTTTCTTGTGTTAACAAGATCTTTAATCTTTAAAAGTGTCTTCTTGCCTCTGTTTTGGGTAAAAGACACTCTGATGCAATCCTGCATCAATTTGTCATCTCAGTTTTACAGAATGTACAATTTATATTTATATATTTAAATTCCACTCCTCCTTTTTTCTCATCAACTACAACAAAAAACAAATGACAGTAAAATTTTTATTATAGTAATAATAATAACAATAATATTTAAAGCAATAGCCTTTAACATGTATTTGGTAGGTGAACATGATTACAGCAGATGTCAGTAAAGATGATGTATTTATAATTAACTCCAAGCTTAAAAACTCACAAACTCCTTTACAGCAAGCTGCCTAAAAAAGTCAAATTCTAGGCAACAATCACTATAGCTAGTACTGTAAGTGATGCTAATGCTCAGTAACCAGTGAAAGCTTAGTGAGCGACTTTGGCAAAAATAATAAATAACAACATTAATTACATAATATTTCTGGGTAAATATGCCATGGAACGCTTTTGCCTCTTGGGTGATCTGGAGGGATATCTTTTCTGCACAAAAGGACCAATGTTACATTTTGGCTTAAAGAACAACTTATTTTGGATACAGTGGGCACATGAGAAAGTCTATTTCAGTTTAGTTAACAACTTTTAATACATTCTGTATTGATCCGAGAACCGATGCCAGACATCCATCAGAAAAAGAAAAATATTACAGGTTAGACTATTTAGAAAGAAATATTTTGTATGAGATAGAAGGAAACCCTCCTGTTCTCCCTCAGTGTGTCTGTCATGTTACAATGCAGGTGTAAGACCCATTATATTTGTTGTAGGTCCACAGTTGCTAGAGCTCCTCAGTTCAACACCCCATTTCATCTATCCCCATTTCCTTATTTTCATTTCAGATATTTGGCAAACCCTAACCTATTCACAGCTGCAGTGCAAAAGCAAAGAACCAAAATGTCTAAACAAACCAAACACAATTGTACTACAGTTAGGTTAAGGATGTAGTGTAAATACATTCCTAGAGTGTAAGTTGTGTAACCTTTGAGGTCTGGGAGAACGGAAGAGAGAAAAAAGTGAGAGGGAATGAGAGTGCAGGCGTGTGAACTTATCACCGCCAGGTCTCTGAAAGCTAGTGCCAGCCGGAGGAGCCACAGGCTAAAACACACTCATACCTTATGCATAATGCATAACTGGGGTTTAAACGAATGGTCAATTGTCCTACTGTCTACTCGCTGAAAAGGTCACCAGTGAGCAGGAAAAGGAGAGAGCAATGGACGAGTCCAAAAAATGGGCATGTCCAAAAGCTGAAGGGTGGTAGAGGTCTTCATTTTGCCAATTTAGGCGCTCTCTCTCTTCTCTCTTGCTGGGCAATAAAGAGCTCAGGCTTCAAAGTATGAAAGCTATGGTGGATAGAATTAATTAGTGAGATAAAAAAGCCCTCAAGGGTGAGCTGGAATTCACAGTGCCCTCTGGTGGAGCTGGAGGAATTGTATATACAGTAACTGGTGCTAGCAAGATCAGCATCAGTGGAGCTCACCGGCACCACAATGCCTTAAACATACTGTATCATTAACACTGTAGTGTTGTTGACTAAATTTTTCTCTATGATGCATTAAATATCTAATTTTATTCATGTTGTATGGCATCAGATAATTCTGGCTTGGTCTTCCATGTGATAAGTTCATGACGATGTGCAAGTGACTATTTGCCATTGTGAACACACTCAAGACCCACAACAAAATGTGACCTCTGCAGGCAGCTATCAACAATGGCTGGGGAGCAGTGTAGTGGGTCAGTACCTTGCTCAAGGGTACCTCAGTAGTGCCCAGGCCAAGATGTGAACCTGCGATCTTCAGGCCCCAAGGGCAATGTTTTAACCACTGGGCAAACACTGCCCACAAGATGTCCAAATGTGCCAGTACACACTGGTATGGGGTATAGTAATGAAGTTTGATCTTAATAGGTTTGTAGTTAAATATTTTGAGTTAACTGAACTTCTAATAGTAATCAAACAAATGTCAGTGTTTGGCATTCTTGTAACCCCTTTTCATATTAGCCACAAATGAAAATTATGCATTGCTCAGCAGATTTTTTATTAAAAGTTTAAGTATTTGAATATTATATAACATTTTACAGATTTTTGACTGGATTGTATTAGTACAAATACCTAAGGAGTTAGTTTCCAATCCAACAGTGGAAGTACCACCTGCTGAAATGTTCTTTCTTCTTTTCTTCTTTCTTCTTTTTTGTTCCATAATCTCAAAATTTTATGGCAGTGTATTTTTTAAAGTATGGATTTTCTGAAGTTTTGAATCAAACTCAGTATGTGATTTGTCTATGTTGAGTCTGGGACACCTTGTGTACATTTTCCAGGTTTGATGGCCTGAATTTGAGTCAGGTTTTGTCTGTGTTCTGTTTTGATTAGATGAGTTTGAGTCTGGGCCAGGTTGTGTTTGCGCTCATTATGTGATAGCCTGAGGCTGGGTCAGGCTTTATCAGTAGTAAGGGTTTGACTGTTTGAGTCTGAAGCCGTTTTGGGTTGTGTTTTTCCTGTGCTGTATATTTGACTGAATCTGTGTCAGGCTGTGTTTCTGTTCTGTGTTTGATTGGAGGAGTCTAGGTCACATCATGTCTGAGTTTATAAAGAGGGTGTATCAGTGTCATCAGTAATTGAAGTTTCTGGCAAAACATCCAGGGTAGGAAGAAAAGGGCAGGAAATTTGAGTCAGTATCGCTTACAAATCACAGGCATTCCAGTGTTTCTCCTCCTGGTGTGGTGTCATTTGTAAATGATGAGGTTCCGGAACATGGCATTGTGATGGAGTTGCTTGCTTTTGGAGTCCCATGAAAAAAGTGCATTTAATACAGCGGTGCTTAAGATTTTGTGATCCCTTCTGCATAAATGATCTAAAATGTCATCAGATTTTCAGACTCATGATCATTTTCAAACTGTCCTATTTTGGTCAAATACATCAATTTCCCAGGTTTTTCTGGCTTGTTCATGTGAACTTACAACAAACTATACACAGGCTACAGTGTTCTTTTTGGAGAGCAGTGGCTTTTTTACCCTGCCACACACAACATTGCAACTCATTGTTCTGATGGTGGACTTCTGATGGTGAACATCAACATTAGCTAATGTGAAGAAAGCCTTTAGTTGCTAGGATGCCTAGTCACACTTGACTGTCATTATATTAATTGAAAACACCTTAATCTAATTTCACTTTCACATTAATAAATGGTAATCCAAAACATACTTTTGACACTATGAGATATGCAAAAAAAGATCATTTTACTCAATAAACAAATGACTATGTGTAATATTTTTGTATTATATAAATGTTTTAGGCTGAATTTATGGCTGAAAGATACAGAAAATCATAAAGGGTTCACAAACTTTAAGTCACCACTGTAGGTGTATTAGATATCCAGTTCAGTGTTAGCCTATCCTGATAATTTGGGATCTTTGTATTAACAGGTGTGTTACTGGCTCTCATACATGTGTTTCCTAATCATAGACAAACCCATCCTCCTTATCTAACATAACTAAACATAAATAAATTGATGTTTGGGTTAGGCTTTTGCATACCTGATCAATTCCTAAATCAAACAAGTTTCTTGTCTAAAATGAGAAACATGATTTATATGGCATTAAATCAGTAGACTTCCAAAACTGTAACAAGCTGGGGATTTCTGTCCATGGCCAAACTTTTTTGCTGAGATGGTTCCGTGTATTTGATTGATTGAGTCTGACTCTGTTTTTGTGAATGCCCTAGCAGACAGAGAGCCTGCACCAGGTGCTGCATATTTCATGCTTGCTGACTCTCTCTTCTTCCCTCTTTTTCCTATAGGCTAACCCTGCAAACATTCAAGTCCATCTCTCCTGTTTTTTTTTTTTTTCAAATGCTCTCTTAAAAATTCCCTAAAGATATCTGCATACCTGATGTTTTCTTTTGACCCCTTTATTATTCCCTCCATCTTATCTCAGATGTCTTTGCTTATTCTCAGCTGTAGTCTGTCAGTATATATTCACTTTGGTAGCAGTCACACATTTGTGCACACACACACACGTATACACGCATGCATAACCACCTCTCCCCAGGCTTCAACACTACTCTGGCCAATTCACTCATTAGCATATGAACACACACATACTCCCCCTGCACAGACACCTCACACAGTCAAGTAACACTCCCTAAAAAAGGTAGGAGGTAAATCCATGTTGTTTTACAATCTGTTACCTGCAGTTTACTATACAAGAAGAGAGCACAGGCAGAAGTACCACCATTAATCCAATTCATATAAATTTAGCTAAACACACAACAAACGCACACAGTATGATGCTTACAGCACCCAGTGAACTGATGCTGAGCTGTACGTCATTCAATATGACAATATTTTCCAAATCTGTGTGGCAGTGTGATAACTAAAATTAACACTGATAAATCAACAGAAGTATGCCATGTGTAAAACCTTGTGGAAACGAAATAAACAGAATGTGCAAACTACCCTCCCACACCCCTCAATTACCCCTGTACCAGCTTTTCCCCACAAGTACTTGAGTAAGAGGATTTTTCTTTCCAGCACAGGCCCATAAACTACTTATAATTTATATAAAGAATTACTTAGTTTAGTTTGATTACCTAGATCTGATTTATTTTTCATCACTTAGACTAAGGAGGTGGCTGCTTTCCTTAGCTTTTGCATTAAATGTAGAAAATCAAGACAAGATTTGAAATGAAAAACCTCATATACACATGATTATTATTTCCACAGACCACTGTTTTTCTGCCAGCAAAAACGTGCACCTGGTTGGTTGACTGATAATAAGACCTTAAGGTCACTCAGTACTTTTTGAACTTTTCCTAACTCTTCAATGCATTGAAAAACCTCATATACACATGATTATTATTTCCACAGGCCACTGTTTTTCTGCCAGCAAAAACTTGCACCTGGTCGGCTGACTGATAAAAAGGCCTTAAGGTCACTCAGTACTTTTTAAACTTTTCCTAACTCTTCAATGCAGTGTGCTTTAGTAGCTGGTCATGGCACTTTGCAGCTGCTTTTCATAGAATTACAAGTGAAATGTGTCTGCATTAAAGGAAAAAATAAATGGCATCATGTAGTGTGTTTCTACCAGCATAGCAGCATGAAACAAATACTCTGTATCTTTAGAATATCTCTAGAAAGAAAGGAATGTTGTTGTATACCAATATTAATACAGTAATATTGTTGTATAACAATATTTTTAAACCACTATTGGTACAGCAGCACAGATGATATATCGCCATAGCTAACATATAAGTTGTAAATCAAGAGTCTTTTTCACTCACCCGTAAGCATGCACACCCCCTCGCAACAAGCCGCCCACCTACTCACACATAGAAGTCTATCCTTTTATCCGTGCTCAACCAGCAGCATCAGCACCCACGCACAAGTTCATTCTCTCAACCCATTAGCACACCACAGAGAGCGAGTGAAATAAACAGAAAGTGAGAGTGAGAGAGCATGGCATGCTGTGTACTCACCGTAATAGTAGGAACGGCAGTGACCAGCGAGTAGACAAGAACCGGTGGCACTTTGCTGTTCTCATCTGGCCCCGGGTAGGGTTTGGAGAATGCTTTGTCGTAGCAGAAGAAGCCCTGGACGTGAACGGGGAATGTATCCGTGTACTCGAAGTAATACGCCAACAGCACGGTGCCCGCCATGATCACCAGCTGGAAATAGAACATGATCCTGTCTTTAGAAGCGAGAAGAAGAAGAAGGAGGAGGAGGAGAAACACTCGAAAGCCTACACTCCACTCCCCTTACTACCACACACACCACCGGCATAGGGAGAGATGGAGAGAGAGAGAGGGAGAGAGAGGGAGAAGAGAAGAGGAGAGAGAGAGAGAGAGAGAGAGAGAGAGAGAGAGAGAAAAAAGAGAGAGAGAGAGAGAGAGAGAGAGGGAGAGAGAGAGAGGATGGAGGAGGAAGACAGAGGAACGGGGAAAGATATATGGGGGGGGCAAAGAGAGAGATGAAAGAGACAGAAAGAAGAAGAAGAGAGAGAGAGAGAGAGAGAGAGATAGAAAGGAAAAAGAGCAAGGGAAGAGATATAGTGGGGAAGAGAAAGAAAGAGTGTTTAGGGAGAGGAGACAGAGAGGGATGGGATAAGGGAGAAAGAGAAAACAATGTGGAGAAAGAGGGAGAGAGACACTGCAAAATCCTACAGAAAAAAAAGGTTTGTATTATTGACATAGCAACCCAAAGAGAGAGAGAGAGAGAGAGAGAGAGAGAGAGAGATAACAAGAATACAATGGATGGTAAAAAGAGAGAGGAAAGTAAAAGAGAGAAGAGAGGAGGGAAAGGCACTGCTAGAATGTGCCTGATGGAGAAATGAATGTTTGGGAGTGTGTGCCATGTGTGTGAGAATGTGTACGATATTTTTTTTCGATGTGTGAAGTGAGGCATGAGTGGATGCCATGTGTGAGCATGATCATTAACACATTTTAAAAGGCAGCTTTTGTTCAATCCTGCTTTTAGCAGCATTCCCAAATTCACTTGCATTGCAACACTCTCACTGAACATACTCCCTCTGGGGAATAACTATGAGTGCGCATGTGTGTTTGTGTGTGTGTGCATGGCATAGATGAGGGGCACCCTGAGGGGTTTAATTTCACACACATAACACATGTATGCTTGTTTTCATATATAGTCAGGACATTTGGTTGCTGGATTGTTGCAGGACAAAGCCATTTTTGTGAGGTTTTTTTTAAAATGTTTTTTTCCTCTTTCATTTAGAAAAATATAGCATGCAGCTTTTGTTAAACTTTGTGCAAAGTCAGCACTATGATGCTTGAAAGCAGGACAATTTTGTCCCAAAAAATTTACAAACTCTCTCTCTCTCAGTTATGTATAAGCCCTGTCAGTCAATCCTTCAGAGTCAGTTGCAAATGTCCTCCCCTATCCATCTTTCCCTGGAGAGAGTATATTGTTTGGCATGTCATTGTTTAATGGCTGGGTGCTTCTGCTGTTCAGATGTTTCAGGAAACAGAAAGCATTTAGAAGATGCCATATGTTCTGATAGTGTATGAATAACTAGGGAAATAAGTATGCCAATAGATACTTTTACACTTTCTTACATAGCCAGTGTTTCTCCTTGCTCCAGGGACTATACTGGTAAGAATGTGCCTCTTATTGTCTGTAAAAAACAAAAGAATTTCTAATAACACACTAAAATCAGCCCAAAAATTAATAAATAAATCAACCTTCCAGAAAGAAAACCAACTCCAACTGCTGAAATGCATTCTTACACTTTAACCCAGAACCACTTCAATTGCCCTATCTTGCACCAGCAAGTGTTTTTGCTAATTTAATAGCGATGCATTGCTCTACTTCGCACCATTTTAGTAATGTGCAAGCACACACCGCTTGTTACAGGCACAGATGCATGCTCGAAGGGCACTACTGGCACTCAAAAAGTTTAATGCGGAACAGTGCTGCTCCCGTGAATGATTTTCACTTCATGCACGATCAGGGCCTTTTCCTCTCAAAAAACTGATCTGGTTTGCCAGGTAAACCAAGCTATTATAATAGCAATGTGCCATAGCTCCTGAACCCCAGCCTTTTAAATGTGAGGTGACATGCCATTCTGATCAGTGTATTGCATGTTAAGCACAAAATACACTACTAAATAATTAAGAGAGTTAGGAAAACCTTTTTCATCTGGTGGTGGTGCTAAGTTTGATTTTTCTGCTGAAAAAAGAAATCAAACTGCAACTGGACATGCCAATAAATGTTAGGTTTGCCTTGTGCTTTGTGTTATATCATCAAAATAAGTTAAAAACAGTTCATAGTACTGAGTAATAGGTATTAGAATTAATAACTTAATAACAAGGCAAGTGTTCAGAAAACGTCATTATATAAACGTCGCTGTGCCAATTTCATGGTCTGGCTAAGCGCTATTTCAAGCCCATGTTTGTACACCTACACTAGTCCGACGACCGTCCCGCCTTTGTAAAGCCCAGCATAAAGCATTTGTCTCATTAGATCAGATTACTCACAGGGAGGCTCAAAATACACATCTTTATTTCACTCTCCGTGAAAATCCCACTCTGTCCTAATCTCATCGTGAGTCAACAGCACGAAGAAGGCATATGCTGAGCCTGAAGGGAAAGGCTACTGTGGAGAGATGCCTGTGCTTTTGAAGGTCTTAATAACCATAAAAAAGCAGGACATGATGACTCACATTAACACCGGCTTTGAAAATGCCATTTCTCTAAGAGATGTAGGCATGAGTTTTAGATTAGCCAGTTCCGAAAAGCAAGTTTAAGAATAAAGCCACAGGCCATATTCAATTAACATGTTCAGGTTCATGGGCATTCAATTAAATAAAGTTTTAAATAAAGAAATGTACACATAACTCTGTAAAGTTTGAGATGAAAGCTGATATTTTGTTGGAATATTGTACAGGGAATGCAATTTTGCTAATACAACTCACCTGATTTTTCACCCAAAAAGACGCACTATTTAATGTAATTAATCCAGGTTAGAGTATAGAGTCATTAGATGAAGTTGGGTTTTTAATTAAAACTGCTTCACTACTGAGCTGGGCATTTTGTTGTAACTCATTAATACTAGGTAGGTTGCCACAGCCATGTTGATCTGACCTCATATGCTGGATGCATTTCTTAGAGAACACACCCTCAATCCATTGATCAACCATTAATACCACCTGCTTAATATTGTGTAGTTCCCCATTATCCTTCCCAAGCTTGCTCTGACCATGGTACACTATGTGTTCTGACACCACTTTTTGTGTTGTGATAGCTCTTTGGTGGGGTCATAACAGATAGGCTATCATTCAGTCCCCACATTCATCATTGAGCCTTGGGTCCCCATGACTGATTGTGCTTTTGTGGACCACTTTTGGTAGGTACTAACCACTGCCTATCCAGAACACACCAAAAGACCATGTTGGAGATGCTCTTGGCCCATCATTTGTCCATCAAAATCTGGACCTTGTCAAAGTGGCTCAGATCCTTACACTTCCTCAATTTTCCTGCTTTCAACACATCAAATTCAAAAACTGACTGTTCACTTGCTGCTTAATATATCCCACCCCTCAACAGGTGCCACTGTAACACGATAGTCAATGTTATTCACTTCACATGTCAGTGGTTTTAATTTTATAGCTGATTGGTGTAGTTGGGGTAACAAAGTTTTATATAGCCCTATGATAAGTGTTCAAAAGGCCCCAAATTTCCATGTTGCAGTTTGGCAATTGTGGCCAGTTCAGCATTGACAGATTTAGGAAGCACTCAAGCACGCTGTTTAAATTTGGCGAGCGCATGAGGCCCACATGGTCCTATAACCCATGGTGCCAGAATCGCAATGTGGGTCTCTGCTCACTCAGAGAGCATTAATTCAGAGAGGGAGGAGGATGGTGAATTCCATATGGCACCAGGACTATTTTCTACTCCTCCAAATTTAGTTCTCAGTAGAGAACCCTTATCTCTATTTCTTGAGACATAATGACTTTGCTTTCTTATGGTATGTCATGGATATGCAATATTTACATTGCTTATTATGCAGGCCCAAATTCACATGTTCAATCTTTCTGCTAGATTCCAGAGACAGGTAGTTGGCATAACCTTATTGTGATGCTACTTCGGGTTAATGAGTTAATATTGGTCAAAAACATATAATTGTTTTAGTTCTTTCGAATGATGGACGGTATTATAAATAGCATGTTTCATTTATTTGAATTTATTCAGAAAACACAGGACCTATGATCATTTGCTTTATACAACACTCAGATTGTTTAATATCTATAAACAATAATTTGTTTCAACATTAGTCTGCTGCTATTGCTCTTTAGTCATTACTTCAGCTGTAGTAAGGCAGTGTTAGAGTTACATCTGGATGAGTTAACCATACAGATGGTAAAAGCTATTTTAATGTTGACATGTTCAGATGCTGGCAGCAATGACAGCAGAGCAGTGCCCAGAGGCCATGATGCAAAAAGCATACAGATTCGACCTCTCTAATGACATCTTGCTTTAATATCTCATTATTTTTTACATCCTTGAAATGTAGATTTTTTTTTATTTGAAGTTAACCATTCCAGAATGCCTTAGATTACACAATTTAATCTTTACAATGCCTTATGTATTTTTGGCTGGACCAATCTATATCTAATGGTTACACTCTAAGCTTAAAAGTGCTACTATTAGGCGTATATTGCAATCCAAAATTTCCACATTCCAATTTAAACTATCTACTCCTGACAAGCATTTTTATATCTATATCTTGTTGCATTTGCAACCCTAAATAACGATTGTAATTTATGATTTGGCTTTCTTTCTAATCTCACCTTGGCGTCACGTTTATGTTGCACATTTACAAGGAGCCAAAATTCAGACATTGCCTAATATTGCCTCTTACCACACTGACTAACATGGAGTTTAGTACATACAGGAAAAAAACCAACTCATTTCACATACAAAATAAATTAACGCAAAATTAGTAACACAACAAGCTGAAGTATTTTGACAAAGTGTTCGCGTGATGCTGTTCTTAAATTAGGTCAAAGGAGATTTTTGACAATGTTTTGTAAGTTGTATCCAGTCCAGCAACAGTTTCTATAAAAGAAAAGCATGACTTTTATTACAATTTATTTATTTTTACCTTTACTTTAGGCAAACAAACAAAATAAACCCATTAGCACATTCCAATTCTTTCTTTTAACAGAGATACAACATAAATAATATTTTCTGTTTACAATTTCCCTTTGCAACAGAGGCCAAATTAAAAATAACCTTAAACTGGCCAACTGCAGATCAGAGGTTTGAAGCAAAAAATCTGCCAATTCTGATCTTTGCATATGCCCCTAAACATTAATTTATGGGTGTGAGATACCATAGATTAGCAATGGAAAAACTATAATGTTTTGAAGCACTACTAACCAAAGAAAGATTCAAATTATTCATGGCAATGTATAGAACAGTGGGATTCCTGTCTTCGGCTAGCCTCCTCTAATGTCTCTAATATGCTCATTGGTGCAGTTCAGCAATCAGTAATCATCCACCTTTTGAAAGACATAACAATCAAAGCGCTTAGTGAGTGTGACATACAGAATCAAGTCTTCTACACAATAGGCCATGATATGCTGACAGTTTCCTTTGAACTTTAATGTCCAAACTCTAATTAGGTTTTGAATCATATTCATTACCCATAGATACCCTGGGGTATATTCTTGACTGTGCTCCCACATGAGGGCAATCCTAGCCATGGGAGCTCCACACAGGTTTTGCAGTGATTGCAGTGACTGACAGGTTTCTCTATGTATGCACTGCTCATTACAGACTTTAATTCTGACTGACAAGTGCACAGAAAGGTTCATGAAACTTGGCAGTCCGTTGTTTGATGAGGATGGATGGGTAGACATGATGCATGAATTTATTTTTAGCAGTGTAGAGTAGACTTTGTGTATAATTTGCTGATCTTTTCAAACATACTCAATCAGTCATGTTTGATGTCTAAAGAGTGTACCTTTAATATTGCACCACAGCTATGGAGCTTTATTAAAGCTTATACTACTGTTAGCATTGTGCAAAGTTTACACCTAAATCATCACACACTGGCCTTAAATCACACCCATTTCTTAACTGTTTGAAAAATGTACTTGATGGTATGCAGTATAAGTGGATATGTGTGCGACAACATACTGTTGTACAACTATTAAAATGAACAAAAACGATGTGATATGGTTTCTATGCTTTCTGTAATTCTGTCCATTTTTATAGATGGCATTGTCAGAAACAACTTGGCAGTTTTAAACAAAAGTGTGATTATTTAGGCTGCAGTTTCAATGGTGCTAATTAGTGCAGTACAATCTTTCATAACCAAACTAACTAACTTCAAGGAATAAACATGTTTTGATGGAACAATTAAAAAAACAGTGTAAATTTGATTTTCCACTGAATACTGCTTGAAAACATCAGTCAACATCATCTCAATGCAAAGTCACGTATCATCATGACAACAATACTAGTATCAAATGAATGCACATGCCATGATGAATCTCATGAACTGATTTATATCACTCAGTGTTCTGTGTACATTGTGTTATGTCATCTTACTGAACTGGTCATTCTGAGTGGCTCCACAGTAGGATGCGGCCACACCCAAGTCTCCCAAACTCTCATACGTATATGTTGGACTCTCGTATGTGAGAATACAAACTCTCATTGGAATCTCAGTCCAACACATACTAAACGAACTGGATATCTTATATTCTAATAATATTGGAGTCAGATTAAAATAGCGTGCCCACCGTCGTTGGTCGGGAACAAACATGTAAACTGGTGGGAAAGAGGTCGAACAGAAAAACCCTACAGTATCTTGCTTAAGGGTACCTCAATGGTACCTTGACTGGGACTTGTAATAGGGCAAGTCCCTAATCACTAGGCTACCAGTGAACCAATTAGAAATTAAGAGAGACATACGTTGCCATGAAGCTGACGTCTCTCTGGGAGTTTATTTCAGTAGGGCAGTGCCAGATCATATTCTGCATAGGCTACTGTCTGACTTCACAGACACAGACTGTATGTGCCTGACTGCCATGTTTTCAGTCCAGATCTGTCTCCTATTGAAAATGTTTGGCGCATCATGAAGAGGAGAATCAGACAATGGCAACCACTGACTGATGAGCAATTGAGGTCTAACATTAAGCAAGAATGGACAAAATTCCATTCCAGTTGCAAAACTACTACAATTCTTATCCTCAGTTCCAAAACAATTAGAAAGTGTTATTAAAAAGAAAGGTGGTATAAAAAAAGGTAAATATGCCTCTGTCTCAACTTTTGTTGAGTGTGATGCTGTTGTTAAAAATCTTTTCTTTGTACTTTTATCAGTTAAATAAAGATTTATGTGAATAAACGTATCACAGATTTTTGTTTTTACTGGATATTGGATAAAACAAAAACTTCTGGAAATGGGGTTTGTATGTATATGATGTGCTAGCTAGACCCATCATACCTAATGTGAGCCATTTATTTAATTACATTGCATTGTCACAACTAGCAAGCAAGTTAAAGTGCATGTTACTTTGTTTGTGTATACTCCTATTATTGAATTGTCCCTTTCAAGCTACAGTTCATTTTGTTATACGATTATTCTGACACCCAAAATTAAAAAGCCAGAAGAAGACTGACTCCTTATCAGTCTTATTAAGTAAGTAGAGTTAAAATGAGATAAACTGTTATGCTTGACTTGCTGCTTAGGGCTTGCCAGCTGGCTAGATAATTTTCAAAGTTTTCAATACAGCTAATTCAGGTTAGATTTTGACCAGATAATCAGAATTATGGCAACAGTAATGAATGTACATTTGAGGTGATGTAGTCTTATTTTATAGGACATGAAAACATGTGACACCACATTATACATTAAACCCTGATATTGATTACACTATTGACCTAAAGTAAATGTAGAAATAAGTTGGTAAGGGAAATGATTTTCATGGAATCCCTCATTTTTAAAAAGCTTGATCCATCCCTGACGTGTAGCACCTTGTAACAGGCATTCAGCAATGATATTTTTTGCTGTGTATACTGCTCCTTTACAGAGTCCTTTAATAAAGATTTGAAGTTGTCTTACAAATGTAATGCTATGGTATGTGAGCTACTGACGAATTTCTTTAGCCCTACCATAAACCAACCATCACTGGGTACAGGAGTGTTATTCTGAAAAACAAAAGTGGCCATTAGCAGTATCTTCTTTATCATCTTTTCTTTTTGGCTTTCTCTGTAACATGGGTGCCATGCTGGCACCTCACAGCAATAACTGTCCACAAAAATGTGTGAATGAAAAATGGCGTGCCTTATCGACCCCAGCTCTTGAGACTGATTAGCCTCTCGTTAGCACTAATGATGTACAGTACTACAGACAGAAAAATCAATGCAACCTCTGAGGAACTGCTAGATGTGTAACATTATTTATGGCCAGCCATCCACAGTGCTGACAATGACAGTGCCTCCTTGTTCAATCTAATTAGCCTGACACTTGATGTGTAGTGTTTAAGTCAGTGAAAACTGATACCAGCATTGTTGAATAAATTAATTGACAAATTAATCTACAGTAAATCCACTAACTGCACTTAATAATTAAAGATGCCAGTTTTGGTTCCCTAAAGAACCTTTCAGTTGATATAAAGAACTCTCACATTACATAAAGTTTTTATAATTAAAATGCTCAAACCAAAGACAGTAAGCTTTGTATTTTTTATGCTCATCTGGTTATATCTATTACTATTGTTATAATTGTTGTTGTTGTTTTTAACCCTATATCAAAATCTAGCACAGCACAAAGTCATACATCATACGTTAACTTTGTGGGGTGACAGCTTGGCCTATAAATAATTTAGAATTGTATGCCTTTGAAAGAGACTGCTTAATGCACTTATGACAAGAAAAACATGTCTAGTCAGAAATTGTGTCAACAGCTTTTCTCTGAGAATTCTAAATAACATTTTTCATCTCTAAAATAATATTGTATTTCCCATAGCAAAAAAGGCAAACTGAGAAAAACTAATCTTAAACAAGATATTCTGCTCACCATACAAAGAAAATATAACCAATGAAGAGTACAGAATAATATGAAGATTAACTCAAAAAAGTGTTTAAAAATTCTTCTTGTGCTGGAGAAAAATATTCCCTACACCTTTATGAGAAAATAAAAATATATAAAATATAAAAATATAATCTATTTAAAATAACAGTCAGCTTTCAACAATGGAAGAAGTGATTCACAGAAGGTCCAGCTCATCCCTGAGTAAGATAATGAATGTGTCTCCTCCTCTCATCCTTTGCCCCATGCTTTCTGTCCCTGCAGTGCTGTTTCTCCTCCTTCTCCTGCTGTTCTTTAACTTAGTGGGCTTTAGCTTTGCTGAATTTTTCATGGAACTGCCAGTGTAGTTCAACCTCAGCTACCACATGACTAGCACACACACAGTGACCCACCAGCATCATTATAATCAGCTTTACACAGAGAAAACATTCACTCAGAACCACAAACCCCACAAATTACAGCACTGATTATGTTTTACAATAAGACATTGAAATTAAACGATAATGTTAATATGCTAACTTTAACAGCAACCTCTAAGCTATGCTAATCTTTATCACTGATGCAATATTACTGTTGATGGCCTTTTAGCCCTACAGTCAGGGGGATTACGTAAAAACCAAAAGGAGAACTGTCAAGTAGGACTGGCATGTTCTTTCAGAAAAGTTTTGCAGCTGATTGATCATGGGATGCTATTGCACAGCTAGCATCAACTCATCCACTTTATGCTGATTACTGTTCTGACAAGTGACATGGTTCCAGCAGCTATGACAGCCATTGAAAATGTTCCGTTTTTCTTTTTTCCTTTATCCATCCTGTACAAATTTAGAATTGAAAGCCTGACACACTAAAAAAAAAGCTGGGACAGAGCAAAATAAGAGTAAAAGGTTTCTAGAAAATTCAAGTTACACCTTTTCAAATCATTCCACAATGAGCAGGTGAGTGGATCATGATTGGGTATTTAAGGAGCATCTATCAAAGGCTCAGTCTCAGCAAGAAAAGATGGGTCATGGCTCCCCATTTAGTACCAAACTAACACAAGATTATTATAAGAATTAAGGTCGTTCATCAACTACAGTACATAATACTGTGAAAATAAATCCGGGAATCCAGAGAATCTCAGACCCTATAGGACAAAGATGGAAACCTTTGAGCCCTCTGAAGGTACTGCATGAGAAACTGTTATGCCACTGTGATAGCCACAGAGGACACAGGAAGACTGACCGCTGTCATTAAACTGTTATTAGTAGGTTTGAAGGTTCCATTAATGCAGAGGTGTATTTTAGAGAGACATAATCTGCCATCACGGTGGCATCTTTTCCTGGGAATTCCATGGATATTTCAGCAGGACAAAGCCAGGCCTCATTCTGCACATGCTACAACAGTGTGGCTTCAGAGACACAGAGTGTGTGTGCTTGACTTGCCTGTCAGCAGTCTTGATCTGTCTCTTATTAAAAAATTCATGAAGAGGAGAATCAGACAATGGCCACCAGGAACCATTTGTGTGTGTGTATATGTGTGTGTGTGTGTGTGTGTGTGAGTGTGTGTGTATGTGTGTGTGTGTGTGTGTGTGTTATATAAAGTATAAAATAGAAGGATAAGTGATAAAATGATACATAATGATAT
The DNA here is from genome assembly GCA_037974385.1 of Arnoldichthys spilopterus. Taxonomy (NCBI): domain Eukaryota; kingdom Metazoa; phylum Chordata; class Actinopteri; order Characiformes; family Lepidarchidae; genus Arnoldichthys; species Arnoldichthys spilopterus. The sequence continues at coordinate 14,058,421 of JBBPDA010000030.1, forward strand.
ATACATTTAAAATATATTTAACCAACATTTTTGTTTTTGTCTTTATGAACAAATGACAAAATATGGCATGGAACACAATAATTCCCCTAAATCCTACAGCACTGGCTATGGATGTTAATGTTACCTTAAAAATGTTTGTGCAACTGTAAGTTTCCATGCAACTATAGGCAAACTCCTTATATATGTGAATACACTTGGCCAATGCAGCATAAATGTGGTTGGTATTAATACAGTCACACTGCATCTTTTACATGCTGCAAATCTCTCCAGCATTTCAGCTTGTGTTCTGTTCTCTCTGCCCCTCTTTAATGGTGAGTTGTTCCCACAGGTGCACTACTGTTAGAGCTATGTTAGAGCCTCACTCACTTAAAGAGCGTTTCTGTGTTTTCAGCATTACTGCAGTAGGTCAAAGGTGCAGCACTCGGCCTTGCCATCAAAAATAAGTCATCCATTAAGAGCTCTGAGACAACCTTCCCAAAAACACACATAAATACACGCCAAGTTGCTACACCTACCTTGTTGGCCATTTTATCAGAAACATCTATCATGTAAGCTGTAGGCTGTAGGGTTATAGTTACTGGGTGTAGCCTGCCTATTGCTGCACAATTCATCAGCCCTCCTCCTCTCCAATGAAAAGCAACCACTTTAGGACCACCACTAATATTATTGACACTGCTTTAAACACAGTGGTGTTGCTAGAGATTTCAAACAATTCAGTGTCAGTGCTGGGCTGAAAATCTTATACAGTTGCATGCAAAAGTGTGGGCACCCTAGTCAGATTACATGTTTTTCTAATCAACTTAATTTTGTAAAATAAATGGCCTGTGTTACATGTTATTTTTTCCAGCATGCTACACTCAGCAAATAAATAGAAATTGCACATAACATTTAATAGGTGTATTGATAGCAGGTGAGGTATCATGATTGGGTTTAAAAGGCACATTCACCAAAGGCTTAGTCTCTGCAAGCAAAGAGGGTTTGTGGCTCACAACTTTGTGTCGAACTGAGGTCTTTTACCATCTACACTACATAACATTGTGAAAAGATTCAGGGAATCCCTGAAAATCTTAGTCCCTGTATAACAAGGCTGGAAACCTTATAGCCTCAGATGAGACTGCATAAAAAATGACATAATGCTACCATTATAAATACAGCCATATGGGCTCTGTAGGACTTCTGAAACCCACTGTCTTTTAACACAGGCCGCCTCGAGGACAAAGCTGGAAACCTTTGAGCTCTCAGAAGGCAATGCATGAAAAATGGTCATGCTACTGTAATAAATATAGCCACATGAGTGCCTGAGGACTTCGGAAAGCCACTGTCACTTAACACAGTTTGCCACTGCATCAAGAAATGCAACCTGAAACTCTATTACACAAAGAGAAACCCGAACTTCAGTTCAGTACAGAAACACAGCTGAGTTCTCTGGATGCAAAAAAGACCATGGAAACATGTGTTGTGGTCAGAGACCCTTTTTTCAGGAAAATGGACTTCAGGCTTTCGGTGCCAAGGATAAAATGGACCATCCAGACTGTTATCAGCAAAATGTGCAAAAGCCAGCATCTGTAATGGTATGGGAGGGGAGAATCAGTGCCCACAACATGGGTTTGATTGATGCAGAGGTGTATTTTGAGATGCCAAAACAGTGCAAAAAGGCAAAAATGTCCTTACTTCTAATGATTAATGGAAGAACAGTTTAGAAAAATTTTAGTCTGAAGCATTTCTGTTAATCTGTTCATCATGAAAACCACATAACAGTGTAAAGGCCAGCTGCTGTGCTGATGTAGAATAATAAAAATCTAAAAGTAAAAAAATAAGTGAGAAGTTTTCCCTGGACAGTGACGATAGGCATTTATGATCTACCTAATAATTAAGATAAACTAAAACTCTCTCTCTTTCCAGTGAAATACTTAATTGCCTGAAAAAAAAGGCACAATGTAAACAATGCTTTTTCCAAAAGTCAGTTTGTTTGAAAGATGTTTCACTTTCTCCAATTACTGGGCAGATTCCAGAACTGTGGGTCTGCTTTTCCAAGACAATACTGTTGTATTGAAACTGAGCCCACGTGCAAAGTTAACTCCCATCAATCAATTTCCTGAGTCACTTGTCCTAATAAGTGTCGCAGGGGGTGCTGAAGTCTATCCCAGTGCACATAGGGCGAAAGGCAGAGAAACACTATGGCAGGTTGTCAGTCCATCACAGGGCAGACACACAGACTAACTACAATTGTCCTTATTTACAACAGTACACATTATTACTATTACTCTACATGAACATGAGCAGAAGCATTTAGATGCATCTTGTTACTGCTGGATCTTCTGAATAGTAACTTTGCAGAAAAATAAACAAAATGTAACTACTAATAAATGTTAATGTAACTTTATTCCAGATAAATTTGGATTTATTCCAACTCATTTTCATTAGTTTAGCCATAATGAAATGTTGAGAATAAAAAACAAAATTCTCAAAACTAAGTTTGATTTAAACATGACAATGATGGTTCGCAGTCTGAACAGCAAGCAAAAAGCTACAAAGAAGACAACTTTATCATTTCTTGTCTGAAATATGGCTTTATTCATGTTCCAAACATGTGCCAAAATGGATTTGGCAGCAGAAGTACCAAGCGTTGGCAAAAGCGAACACAGCTTTCAACTTTCTTTCTTTCTTTTGATTTCAGAATGATCATCATTTTGTTATTCTTTTCTTCTCGTTCTCTGTTTTTCTTTTTGTTTTGCCTTTTGTTTTTCAGTCACTCTCCTTCATTTGCTTTCTTTCTCTCACTCTGTATCTCTCTCTTTATCTTTTATCTCTCTCTGGGTCTCTCTCTGGGTGAAGTGAGCAAGCAGGAGCTTCTTGAGTGTACAGGCATTTGTGTGTGTGTGTGTGTGTGAGAGAGAGAGAGAGAAATCATGTACATCTGCTTACAAGTATGGCAGTCTGTAAGCACAAGCACATAACTTACAGTTCGATATGACTAAGAGTGTGTGGAGGAGACTCACGACAGGAGAGAACAAGGTAGAGTGAAAGTATGAGAGGGAGCGGGGCAGTATAGTGCTCTTATTTTTTAGGCTAAATAAAAATATTGGGATATTTTCAAATGTAAAAATAAAAAGCTTGGTGAACAATTTCTAGTTCCACTATTGAGTAAACAGCCCCTCGAAGTCACATTTGTGTATTCTGTTCTACCAAAATAATCACATGGATTCAAACGGAATTAAACAGAACCAAACTGTGGTGAAATGTGAGATTTCTTAATGCATCAAATCATTGATTTGATAAGAGTCATTATAAAATGAAATCGCACAAACTTAGAGATTTACACTCTACCGCTGCCGAGCAGGAATAGCAGTGGGTTTTCAAGAGCTGCTGAAAGGATGAAACAGAAGTGTGAGAGAGATTGAGAGTGATTTGGGAAAGGGCTGGACAGGACCTCTTCTCTTCTGTGGGAGGAAGAAAGGAAGAGAGTGGAGGAGGAGGAGGAGGAGGTGGAGGAGTGCAGTTCCAGGGGAATGAGTGAAAGCAAAGAAGAGAGGCCAACAGAGAGAGAGAGAGAGAGAGAGAGAGAGAGAGCGAGAGAGAGCAAGAGAAAGTGCGTGAGAGAGAGAGCAAGAAAGAGAGACAGAGGCAGGGAGAGATGGCAAATGAAGGCCTGCATTTTGGTACGAATGAAGTGTGGTAAATGTCTTTGGAAGCTCTATGTGTGTGTCTGTGTGTGTGTATACACAGTGGTGTAACTAGGATAACACTGGACCTAGTGCAAAATAAAAAAGCAATGAACCCCCATACAGAAATAACTTTCAATAAAGAATAAATGAATAATATAAATTGCTTTACTCACTATTATTATGGGTGTGTGTGTGTGTTTGGGGGTCAGCAGGGGTTGAGAGAACACTATGTAAAAAACGATTTTATATAATATTGGCGCCACAACATTATATCTGTAATGTCCACGCCCCTTGTTTACGTGTCTGTCTGCTCCACGTACTTCCCCCTCGTGTTCCCTTAGCCCCGCCTTACACCTGTTCCTCGTTCCCTGTGTACAGCTGTTTCGTGTTAGTTTGAGTATTTAAACCCCTTGTTCTGTTCAGTGTTTGTCGGTCAACCGTTGTTACTACCCCGTTCGAGAGAATCTTGTTTTTGTGTTTTGTTTTCTGTAGTTCATGACCAGTATTTGTGTTTGTTTGTTTTTCTTTAAACTTTTTGACTATTTGACTTTAGAAGCTATGCTTACTTCTTCATTCATCGCAGAACGTGACAGATTGACCGACCTAATTGAAATGGAAGTAGCAGCTTATCCGATCCAAACCAGGAAATGTGGAACCAGGCATATGAGCAATGGAGAAAGGAGGACTGTGACAGAGAGGAAGGATACGCTCTCCTGGAGACGATTAATTTAATCGTGGAGGATTCAGGTGAGGAGTGGCTGAGAGACCTGGGAAAGTGAGTCAAAACGCGCCTGGGGCAGGGCAGCCAGGGCTACGAAACCGAGGCTGCTGGCGGCGTATCGAAGAAAAGGCAGAAGCGCAAGGGAAAGCGCTGTGAAGTCGAGGGAGCTCCTGCGGCTGCTCTGTCACTCAAAGGTGCAGCTCTCAGTCGTTCCGCACCCCAAGTGCTCGAAGTAGCGAGTGTGCTGCTAGGGGAGCCTGCCCGTTCGACCCGGCAAACACAAGTGATGCGAGCGACGCGAGAGAAGCACTCGCAAACATGGCGAAGCATCACTGTGGAGGTAGGGACTCAGACGATGGCAAGGCAGTGGACGGTTAACCAGGAAAAAGCCACACAAACGCCGTCGCTAGCTGCATCAAGAAGCTCTACCTCCACATTGCCAAACGAATCGACGAGCCGAGTCCCCGAATCAACGAGCCGCGTCGACGAGCCGAAGGCCGGAGCCGACGAACGGACCGACGGAGGTGACGAGTCAAGTTTCGGTGCCTGTAGCAGGAGGTCAGCCTGGGCCCACCCTCACAGCGCTGAAGTCGCTGTGTCCCGCCCTCGAGCTCCTGAACCCAGAGAGAACCCATCACCGTCACCGTTCAGCTCCGCCCTGTCTTCGCCGTCACCGCTCAGCTCCACCCAGACGTCACCGTCTACGCCCAGCTCGGTCCGGTTCCCTGGCTCCGCCCCGACGTCGCGTGCGTTCCCTGGCTCCGTCTATGCGCCCAAGGGGTTCTGGACGGGAGCTTTTAAGCCAGAACATTTGTTTCCACAGCCAGGACCTGTGTTTCCCCAGCCAAACCTATATTTTAGTGCATATTTTGAATATTTCAGCTCCTATTTACATTATATTGAAATTTCATCATAAACAGACAAATAGAAATGGTCCAAAAATGACTAAAAAAGTTTTTCATTCTCTCGTGTGTTACCCTTGCCTTTTGGATGTTTTAAACTTACAGCAGCAATATCATTTTTAACTGAAAAAAAGCAGCAAGTATTTAATGTTTGGCAAGTGGTGGCTAGTATTTAATGTTTGGGAGGACATTGTTCTTGACATCTGAAGGTCCCAGGTTCAAGACCCACACCGGGCACCACAGAGTTACCCTTGAGTAAGGTCAAGGTACTGTCCCACTCCACTGCGCTGTTCATAGCTGGTCGCAGAGGTCACATTTCGTTGTGGTTCTTGAATGTGTTCACAGTAACAAATTGTCATTTTCACAATGTTTAACATATGTTAATTCTTTATTAAAATAGAATTAATCATAATGTAGATTTAATAATATTTCCAACAGCATACATAAAATAGAGAATAGTGTGTGTGTATGTGTGTAAGGAGGCTTAAGGACAGAACTGATCCTCCTCCATTTCTTGGCTCATCTATACAGAACATGTTGGAGTATCAAAATGTGTGCTTTTACATGCAGGCAGTTCTTATCTCTGTAGAAATTTTCTCTGTTCTACTCCAGTATTAACCTACCTCTTCACCTGCTCCCCTCCCTCTCTGCATATAAGAAATCATCCTTTAACAAATTAACAAATGCAAACCAAAGAAATCATTATACAGGGTTGCCTGGCTGATCAAAGCAGTGTTGTGTATATGTGTGTGTGGGTTGTGTATGTGTGTGTATGTGTGCACACGTCTTTATGTTGAAAGACTTCCTCTCTGCGACAGGTGCGTGTGAACAAGTGTTAGCCACCGTCAGACGTCTGATATTTATAGGTACAGGAATGTCAGCCAAACACACACTGTGCAAGGTGTGTGATCCCGCCGTATGGTGCTAATGAGCAAGTATGAATGTGGGAGTGTGCGTGCATGTGTGCCTCTGCTTCTGTGTCTCAGTGTGTGTGTGTGTGTAACTACGCACAAACGTGTACACATACACATGTTCCAGGTAAGCCCACTGTAACAGTTTCAACTGTGAATGGTAAACAAATGGAGGAAAATGTGCACTGAAATGAAGCTCATCTGCCTGCAGCACACAGGTAGAGTGCCACCACACCACAGTGGACACAAGCGGTACTGCAGGCAATACAGAACACAGAAATACATACCGCTCCAACAGTGCCCCCTACTGAAACATGCACAAAGTACAAAGATCCTCTTTCCCTTAGAAGTGGAACAGACCTTTCGGAGTAATTAGCATAAATTACTCTCTCTCTCTCTCTCTCTCTCTCTCTCTCTCTCTCTCTCTCTCTCTCTCTCTCTCTCTCTCTCTCTCTCTCTCTCTAAGTTATTTATAAACCCTGTGTCAGTCAATCCTTCAGACTTTTTCCCAAATGTCTCCTCCCTTCAAAAGACTTTTGCACACTCCTGAGTGTCAGAGAAATAGTAAACATGTCCTAGAAAGGAAATCCTCTTCTCCTTCCTACACTCCACTAAAATGACTGTAGCATGAACACCTTGGCACAATTATAGTAATTTTATGCTAACATGCCAGGCAATAAAGCCAGTCACAGGGTATAAGGGGTAGGAACTGCCACACAGGCAAAAACATGATATTCTCATGATATTTAAGCCACGATCAGTAGGTGATTTATGTTTTAACAGGGTGGGATTAATGTATATGGGGATGGCAGATTAACAAGAAAGCGCATTTTGGTCATTTTGCTAACAAGGGGATGCTATGCCACCCCTCCACCATCCACCCCCTTTGAACCGCCTACTGGTCACGAACAGTATTACTGTGATCAATTGGTGAGGTTATGTATAGGTGTCTCTGCAGCCATCGTGGCAACTGTGATGCAAGAGAAAAACGAGGTCTTGTGCCATCTTGTGGACTATAGAAGCAATGTTATTAGAGTAAGTACATAAACCAAAATGAAAAAAGTCCTAAAAATAAGCTTCATGTTTCTTCATAATGCTGATCTGGGTAGGTTTACTCCTAATTTCCATATTGTGTGAAAGCTTACATATAAAATTGGCAGATATGCACATGTAAAATATCACAGAGCAAAATTGGCAGACTCAAAAATAATATTAAACAGCATCTGTCCACATCTCCAATATTGATGCAACCCCACTCTTTTTTAAATAATCCAATCAATCTGAATCATGAAATCTGAGATTTTATACGCTGAATCACTTGCAGGAAGTGTATGTGAAGAGGGCTGATATTTACACCCCTATGTGTTACCTCCTTCCATCTCTCTGCAGAAGAGACAGCATGTTAATCATACAGTCACCAAAGCAAATATGGTGTGAAGTTATGGCTCCACAGCACAATCGCTTTCAGAAAGTGACAAGCAGAGAGAGAGAGAGATAGAAAACAGAGTAGCGTGTGTGTGTGTGTCGCATGTAGAAACGGTTAAAAGGAGACCAAGTAGAGACTAAGGAAAAACAGAGCAAGAACATTACAAAGATGAAATTGATAGACAGAAAGATAGAAGGGTGCGTAGACAAACGGACAGCAAGAAATCCAGCTGATTGGTCTCCATAGTAACAGCAGTTGAGATACCAGAGTGGGAATTTCTGTGTGTGTGTGTCTCATCTCACACTCCCCATGTTCATGCCTTCTAAAGTCTTGGATTCCTCCGCTCCTTGTTGTTTAAAGCGTGAAATCCAATCAAACAGCACTCCCCCTTACAAATCCCTGCCACTTTTATTAAACTAAACGGCTTCACAAAACTCAGCCACAAACACCACGTCTTTCAATCTACCTATAAAATATTCAACAAGTCATTTTCATTTGTTGTTATGTGTATCCAATTGCAACTCCTCTCTCTGATCATGTAACGTATGATTAAAGCCCATCATTGCATAACGTACAGTGCACAATGTACCCCAATCATGACCAGGACTGTTCCACTACACAATACACATTACACTGGTACATACTTTATTAAACACACTGATGAACTTAAACATTGTTAAAGACTAGTGCACAGTCTTTTTTCAACCAAAACAAACTGCATGTCTTGATTCATCAAAACATCACCCACAAAACATCTGGAACACCACTGACCAGCCAGGAAGCTTACAGAACACTTTGTGAGTTGTTTGAAGACTCATTTGCATGTTACAGCTTTCTGCAGTATCAGTCAGCGGTTGCATCACAAGCAGCATGAGGGAGTGTTGCTTTTGCAGATTCTTAGTTTTTATCTTAGCACAATGCAGGGCTGTAAAAATGCATAATTGCTTCATGATGCCGGTTTCTGAGAGGAGCTGATAACAGTAAATGTATGCACTTATTTTTTTGGCAAAAAGTACAATTCTCATTGTCTAAACAAAAAATTACAATTGAAGCTTCATGCATTTTCTTATCATTTATATCCCACAGCTGTGCATATAGTTCCTCAAGTCCTTGTCTATCCAGTCTATTTTTATATTTGCAATACAACATCTGAACCTAATTATGATAAAGTCTTAATAACGCACCTTTCATTTCCTAAAGAACCATAATTAAATCAAAAGTCAAGTTAAGTGAAGCAACAGTTTTACCATAATAGTACCCTCATACACTCCTAACCCTAGCTACCCACAAAAATTATGAACTGCTGCATTATGTCCTCAACTGTTTCCAGATCCTCTACATTCATATGCTTATATTGTATCCCCCAGATTTAACATCATTTATCTCACTGATCTTTCCACTGTATAATCTGTGTACCTCTGCCTCGTATTGTATTGCCCCTGTATTGCTTATATCAGTTTTATCTATTGCCATATTTGAGTTAGGATAGTACCTATAAGTAGTCCTGGGAGAGTGGTTACCAGCTGTGGAATTATCACTGTTGCAGTAAAAACTACAGATATTGTGGTTCATGTTGGATTAAAATCAGAGTGAATGACCTTCAGATCTTCTTCAGCAGTAGCATTCCTGTTTAAAGAAATCTTGTGTTAAGATGTAAAAATGAAATTAAATAATAGACACCACCATGTCTTATTTGGTGATTGTAAGCCATATATTAGTAGAACAAAACATGACAACACATTTCCCTTATCCCCAATGTAAACAACAGCACTTGCATGTTTTTTGTTTCTTTTTCACTGCTTTGTGCCATGTGTTGTTGTGGTTATCGATACCCCTTATATCAGGAATGAGTTCTTGAACCAGCTTCTTTTAGAATGCTTAGTGCCATGTGCACCAAACCGGTTCACTTTTACACTCATTTTGAGTAGAACCATTGAAATCAATGCATTATGAAAGGAAGGCATTGCACAATGGGAGTTAACAGTAGCAGCAACACAGCAGACTGCACTGATTACACACAAGTTTTTTTCTGCTATTATTTCATCTAAAAGACAAATGTTATTTACAAGATTTTATCCTTTTCCATCACTACATTCTGTCTCCTCACTAGACCATAAAATAATGCCCACTGACATCATCACTGTTCATAGTAAAAAAAAAAAATTTTTTTGGGAACTAACTTTTCAGGTTCCGAACCAATTTATTTTTGGTTGAAAATATTGTTGTGTGAACCACAACAGAAATAGTAACACTAATATAGTAATGTAGAGAAATATTATTTTGCTTCATCTAAAAAAAAAAAACAGTATGACAAGTCCTAAATTTTTTAGTATTTTGTTTAAAGGCTGATGCAGGGTGATATTTATATACGTTATTTTAATGTGTGCATGCATGTATTTTTTCATTACTTACTTTTTCTACCTTAATAAATAATTATCAGGTCCCATCAGGTCTCCAACCATCACACTATTTTACCAAGCAAGGCAGGTGAGGGCATATATATGTTTTGTTCTGGTCATACAAAAGTACAATACAAAAGTCATACAATCACTGCACCATTTAAGACTGCTGCTAATGCAACATCATTGAACAGTTCAACATGGCTGGAGGAGAACATTAAAGAACTATAACAACTGGCCATGGCTCTGCATGGCTATGGCATTACTGAGAATTATGGTCGCAGTCTCCTGACAATAAGGTCAATGCTTAGATTCTTTCACCGCTCTGTCTCCCCCTATATTTTATAAAAATGAAGAATTATTTTAAAAGATGGACGTCAGCCTACAGTTCCCATATGGGTGGAATTGCTACTTATTGACAACCTAAAAAGAATGGAATTGCCTTTAGATTTATGGTTCATATTAAGTGTCTTAGTATGTTTTAGTTGCCACTGTCACTGTGAAGCTATTTCTACAGCCCTACTGATTTTCTATTATTTTCTTTTCTGCTACAGCCACTTGGTACTTGCCACCACACCAATAAAAACCTGCATCTTAGCTCTGGTAAGATGTGCATCAATGTGGGCAAAATGTCTCTGGATGTATCTGAGCACTTGTGAGCATATAAGCATGTTTGATGCCACTGGATCTCACTAAAACCTCCTGCAATAAAGAGGAATCCCCTTATGCTCCAACAGCTATACACCAGCTTGTTCCTCCAAACTCAGAGCGACAGAGAAGGTGAGGGGAGAGTTATAACACATTCACTGCTCACAGTGATAAACACTGCTTCCTTACAGTGCTGAAATATTTACCAGCACTGCCAAGACACTGATGTACACTTTGGTTCTTAGGAGAATCGCTAGTCTGTCTGCTCATTCTTTAGTTAAGATAAAGAATATTCCCATGTTACACTGCCTTGTGTTAATAATTGAAAATTACAGCATATAAATTACTCACCATTGCCTAGTAAGTAAATGCAGGACGTAACATTCAATCAGGCTGAAACCTCAACCATGTTAAATTAACACCCAGTGTTTACTGTTTAATAACAGAGCAGCTCCTTAACCATCCTTCGCTGTACTTTCTAGGCACAAACAGTAATCCATTTGACCATATGACAGTACAACACTCATATGGTACACCAACTAAAAAAACCTTGTTTAGTTGTGCAGAGGTGAACTGTAACACTACATTTCAGCATTTAAGTTTCATCTAGGGCTGGAGATCCATAAGAACATAACGTTTGCCTTTGCACTGGGGTCTCTCTTCCTCCATGCTGAGCTTAAAGGCATGTCACTTGCCATCATTTCATAAAAAGGTTTAAGTTGCATTGAAACATATGAAGAATGAACAAACATGCAGGAATTCCTTAAAGCAATGCCATAAAAGAACCATTTTTCCTTCCCTAAAGAACCTTTTGGAGGCAGTTTTTTCTTTGACATTGCCCATTTTAGTGTACAGCATCAAAGAAACAACTGCAGGGGTTCACAGTAGAGCTGCAAGATAGTAAATGTTTTTTAAAAGCAATAAAAATTAGAAGCCCCTTAGTAAAGTAAACCATAAGTTTTTTGAAGGTCAGTACTGTGCTAATGATTATTGGTTGATACTGAGCTGCACTAGTTCACAGAAGCCTTTTTAAGAAATGGAGATGGAAAGGGAGTGTGCCTGAATAAGGGGTGTGATGGTGTATAATAATGAAAAAAGCTTTTTAATTGTAAGAAATGACATCACTTTCTACAGTTCTGGTGAGATGTCTCCATAAAACTTAGAACTGGCCTCAAACATCTTGGTGCAGTTTTATTCCTTAAGAAGCAGTAAAGCCTTTTGCAGCATCAAAGCTCAAAAAAGTTCCGGTGCTATGAACAGTCCCAGACCTATGTTTTATCGGGCAGTGGTGGCCTAGTGGTTAGGACATTGTGCTGGGGACCTGAAGGTTGCAGGTTCAAGTCC
>JBBPDA010000030.1:14070536-14112677 GCA_037974385.1 Arnoldichthys spilopterus
GTGTGTGTGTGTGTGTGTGTGTGTGTGTGTGTGTGTGTGTGTGTGTGTGTGTGTGTGTGTGTGTGTGTCTGTGTGTGAGAGAGAGAGAGAGAGAGAGAGAGAGTGAGCAAGCAAGAAAGAGAGTACAAGAGGGAGAGAGAGAGAGAGAGACTGCGAGAGGGAGAGACTGTAAAAGGGAGAGAGAGTAATGCAAATCAGTGTCTGAGAAATTGAAAAGCATGCCTGAGCAGATTTATTGTCAGAATGCATTTCACATTTTTCAGCCATGAAACTTCTGCTCCACCAGATGTGACAGTTATGCCTAATTACCAAACATGACATTCTATCAAATACAGAGGATGCAAAAGCAACATATCCAAATAGAACATTTCATTTAATATGCTGATGACTGATTAAAAGGCATATTCAATCTCCTCGTATCATCTAGATGAACTGGCTGGCTGTGTTTCTATAAATGATGACTAATCATAATAAACTTTCTCTTCTGTAGTAGCATTTTCAGCCTTTAATTGAATTCCAGTCATCAGGTGCCTAATGCCATCTGAACCTAGTGCATTTTCACTGTAGAATAAATGAAGTGAATCACCAGAAGATGCTCAATTTTTCCAAGTTGTAAGGGTTAAATCTAGCTTAACAGTGCAGCTGATCCACATCCAGGTACTATTGCTTGGCAATCAAGGCCATCTTCATAAGGTCATTAAAGGTAAATGAACACCCACTTAGTGAGGAGCCCTTACCAGAAGTTCAGCTGCGAATAATTCTGTCTCCCAATGTCCTCCACCGTGTCTCCTTCTGTATTAATTCATCATTAACAAAGGAAGACTAAAAGGCCAACAGTGACATAAAAACAGGCAAGCCAGCTGCATACTACTTGACCATGGTGAGGATACTTGGATAACTGACTGCACTGAGAGGTATACCACTGTATAAAATCCACATGTACTCTGCAAATATTCATGATATGAATATATTATCCAACCTGTTCTGTTGCATGAAATTGACACACCCACATTCCACCCACAGATGTGTTTTTTATGGGGCTTTTTTTCTCATGAAAAGCAGCAGTGTAAACACGAAGAGGACCATCATGAAAGAGGCAGTAGAATTCACTGTCAGAACTCACCACAACAGGTTTTAGGCTCTAAGGATCTGAGCTCTTGGTTTTAGCCTCATCCTCAACAGAGAGTTTAAGACTTTGCTCTAACTGCACCATGTCCATGTGAAAACAGGTACTGTTCCAATGCCAGGTGACACAGATTCTTAAACTAAACCAGCAATTGCTTTCCTTTAAACAGTAAACCATATAATGACAATCATTGTCCTTTTTAAATAGCCTTTGCTGATAAAGTGTACAGGCAACAAATTTTGTGGCTTGAAAAAAGACAATGTTTCCAAATACTAAATATAGTAAATATTTTATTAAAAATATTTAAAATATTATAAAATAAGCCTTCAGTTTTAAAAGCAGCTGTTGTTTGGTTAAAGATGCTTTACACAATGTTACCAACAATTCTGTTCATCTTAATTAAAATTTGTAGCACACCATTCTGTGATGCTACAATGAACAGTTGTTGTTAAGGAATGCATTTGTGGGTTGAGCATGGAAAGCTTAATTTCAGATATTGATACAACATATAGTAGGTATGCACATGACAGCACATTGGTTGGAGGTCACTGTGGTTAAGTCTAACTATGATTAAGGGGCAGTATGAATACATTAAAAGAAAACATCTAAAATGAGAAAGAATTGTTCTGCGATTGACTGTACAAACACATTCAACAAGGAGTTTGAACAACCTATTCACAGAACACCAAAAGCTAAAAAAAAGAGAATCAGATGGATCACTGGGAACTGCAGTTGAAAGAACTGCCTGACATTTGTTGTTTGTATGCCTTCAGGCTTTGTTAAGTGTATTTTTCCAGCATCAAACTCAGGTACATATTAGTTTAATGTCAGGAGACCTGATTCCCGGCCATGTGGATATCCAACTTGTCCTTTGGTAAGTTGTATGAATCACTGTCGAGTCCAACTGCCTTTAATTTATGGAAAGCATAATTTTTTATACTCCTGGTTTCCCAGTTTCCCCTACTGAAGGCAGATATGTTGCAGCAAGTTTAGCCACTCAGTCTGACTTAGGGGGTGTGTTCAGGGGGGAAGTGTCATCAGGAAATACCCTCAATAGATCTACGGGTCAGCCTATAGTATAATAAAGTGAATAAGAAGAAACAAGACATGACCTCTGCTTCTTTATGATTGTCCAGTTTACTTCTGAGCTTATTTCTATTTACCCATTCTATCTGCTCTCTGTAAGCAGTGCCAAACTATCATATGCTTCTGGGAACAAATTAAACGCTCTGTCGTCTTTAGAGAAACGTGGGCTGTGAGTGACAGTTATAAACAAAAGAATTTTGTGCCGCTTGAAATGGACTTGGCAGGGGTAAACTTCACTTCATCTTGTGCATTCTTTACCTTGATAATTTTGTTTCACATAGGATTCACTTCACTACAGCCAAGTTTAATTTCCAGGCACAGATGTTTACAGGTGCCTTCTTCCAAACCCACACTGTTTTCTTGTCCTAAAGTCTTAATGATATTGGTCAACATAATGTCTAAAGCCTTAACTATATCCCTTCAACCATGTCCATTAATTTCTATCATTGCCATCCCTTTAGAAAGCCTTGATCTCTCCAAAAAGAAAGATGTATTAGTGTTTGCCCCTTTAACATCCTACAGAATAATCATATTTTATAAGAAATGCCTTAATCCATCCTTCATAATGCTGATGATCAAATACTCCTCCTAATATTTAGATTTTTTTTCAGCTAAAACAGCAACTATAACAACCAGCTCTTAGGACTAATTGTTTAAAATCTTACAGAACTCTCTGACTGGCCTTGTCAAACCTATCAGACCTATCAAAATGACATTCTACAGTCCATGACCTCAGTAGTGTAGTAGAGTTCAGTAGCGTTCATATACCTATAGATGCTTACTCCATTAGGACACATGTTTCCCCACGTCTTCAGTGTTCTGCCCCAAATTGATAGATCACATAGAAAACTGTAACCAGAAAGTGGCTCAAATGCAGATGCATAAAATTCCAAAAGAATTCTTCAATTTCAGGCTGAAAGTGCTTTTACTTTCACACTATAATTACAAGCTGTGATTGTCAAGAGCCCTTTGAACAACTAGATGATTATACCAAGCAGAGACCACAACAAAATGTTGAAATACCATCAACAGAACACTGTCTGCAACTATATTCTTGGTACTGGTGCACCAAGGTAGTCCACTGTGTAAACTAGTCTGGTGCCCTTAGGGTCCTAAATTGCAGTGGTTTGTGTGTGTGTTATTGTATAGCAATGCTGTACACCATATTACACTGCAGTCCCCTGAGACTTTGAGTCGCTCTCTGCTTCCAGTCAGCACTACTGACAGACCATTAAGGGGGGGGGTCTGGGCAAGGGGCGTAGGATGTGAATTTATGTTACTACGGCAACCTTGTATCCTCAGAGGCTGCTGCAAGCTTCAGGGCATACAGATACAAATGAAACACATACTGGAAACTTGTATGCAATCATGGAAATATTATTAAAGACTCTTCACGCACACACACACACACACACACAAACACACACACGCACACATACAAATGCAAAACCTCCTTTCCGGAATGAGACATCCAAGGAAAATTATGTGTTTCCGTGTAATTTGTGGCAGTATATTGCTCACTGTGAATCCATTTGTGCTATTCAGTGACACAGATTCATTAGCAGTAATGGCCTCTGAACATGTACTCCTACAGTTCACTGGTCTAGACATAATCAGCCTGAACAGCCTCTCCAACCATTTTCACTTTAGACATGAATATGCTGCCAAATAAGCAGACAGCTTCGGTAGAATGAAAAGGAAATGAATAAGATGAATGTGTTTTCAGATGTGGCCACACTCTTGTGATCTTTCACATAAATAGACACACTCACAATCAAGCACTGGTTTGAAGCAAATGTGGTTTGTGAGACATGATCTTCCTTATCCTTAGGCTCTTTTTACTTATACGTATGATTACTCCATTCATGAGCATGCTCATAAATAACAAAGTATAGACATTAACCATCAAGTCTAAGGGGGGTTGGGTGGTTCCAATTCTTCTCCTCAATATAAGGTGCTTTTGACCAAACAATTCTAAGGACTCATTGGAAAGAACTAGGAACTGGGGAGCTCCTCTGAGAACTACACACCTTCAGGGGAACAAAAAATATTTAAAAATTCTGGTGTTCCTTTATGGAGAGTGTCTACCCTGAAGTAGGAGTTAAAAAGTCCCTCAAAACAGCATTCTAAGAATTATGATCATCCTTAGTTTCTGCAGTGTAGGCACACAAAAAAGGGGGAACTTCCTCTAACAGTTCTAAGAACAAATAGTTGTGTTTAATTCAATCCACAAGCTAGTATTCCCCTAACACACAATACCACCAACACTGGGAGGAAATCCTGCTTAAAAAAAACTTTCAAAGGATGCACAATTTTGTCAGAATCATACAAGTATTAATTGATTGCCATTGTGAACTGAAGGTAGGAGGTTTAAGTCCCATTCCGGGCACCACTGAGGTTCCCTTGAACAAGGTACCATTCCGTTACACTGCTACCCGGGCACTCTTGGTAGCTGCCGGCTGCTACACTGCTCCCTGGGCGCTGTTGATAGCTGCCCACTATGCCATGTGTGCACGTGAGATGGGTTAAATGCAGATGTCACATTTCGTTGTGGTGCTTGAGTGTGTTCACAATGACAAATAGTCAAATTCAATAGTCACTTTCAGATAATTTCTTCAAAAATGATCAGCATTGAACTGATTTTTAGTATTTTCTGATATTTAATGACATTTATTGTACTTCAGAAGAGTAGAATACTTATGTGGTGTATTTATTATAATATATCTGAAACCCTACAGTTTATGTTTTGTTTCTGTCTAATGCTCTTAGATAGGTACACTCTTGATAAATTGCCTACAAATAAAAGTCAAATACTTGAACAAAACCATATGGAAAAATAGCTTTTTCAATCATTCTAATAATCATATTTTTCTAATAGTGACTCTTTGTCATTGTGAACACACTCAAGCACCACAACGAAATGTGACCTCTCTATTTTACTCATCATACGTGCACACGTGGAGCAGCGGGCAGCTACCAACAGCACCCGGGGAGCAGTGTAGTGGGACGATACCTTGCTCAAGGGTACCTCAGTAGTGCCCGGGCTGGGACTCGAACCTGCAACCTTCAGGTCCCAAAGGCAGCGGCCTAACCACTAGACCACCACTGCCCACCATTGCCTCAGTTAGCAGAATTAATAACTTAAAGGCATTTTGCATAATTGTCCAACAGCCTCTGTCATCGGCTTGCTGAATTTTTCTATGCAAATTTTCTTTAGTTGAGTTCAAGATGTTTGAGGGTTTTCTTGCATGTATTTTCCTTTCAAATCTTCTTTTTTTAAATTATTTTTGAGCCATTCCTGGGTGGATTTGCTAGTGTGCTTATAATGTCCTCACACTACCTCCAGGCACTGTTTAATATGATTCAGAATTCACAGCTAAATCAGTGACTGGAAGCTGCCAACTCCCTTAAGCAATAAAGCAACCAAGAATCATTTTTTCCACCACCATACTCCACAGCTGGCATTGGATTCTTCTCCTGAAAAGCTATCTTTGGTCTACACCACACGTTATGTTCTTTGCCAAACTGTAGTCTAACTTATATTTTGTTTTTGGAGAACAAAGGGTTTTCCTGACATATGGGTCAATTTTGTTCTTATGTAAATGTATGCACCTTTAGACCAATAGTTGCAAGAGTGAAAATAGTTGAAAAAAAGTTGAAAGAATTAAAGTGTGGGGTTCATAGCTACTTTTTTAGATTCAACTCGAGCTGAATTTGCTGGGGCAGCCAGTCCTGGACAAACTCGCAGATCTTTGAAATCTACACTATTTGCAGATTCCTTCAAGTGAAATTTTTTATTTATAATAATAATAATTAATTCATAGGCATCCACAACCTTTTTTTCTAAAGGCCACAGTTCTTTAGATCTTGACATGATAACACCATTAACTTTATAACAATAAGAACACAAGACGCTAGATGTCAGGTTAAAATAAAACAGGTTTCACCAGCATGAAGTTGTAATCAATGGCACCTAATCTGGAACATCTGAATATATATAATTAAATATGTAATAAATATAAGGGTATATATGCTTTTATGTTTGTTTAAATTATGAAAACAATTATCACATGTTAAGTTTGTACGTCATTTGCTGGCATATACTCACTTGTTCAAAAATCAAAGATTTACCTGGGATGTATTTTTTTCATATGACTATATCATTATCAAATGAAAATCTCTATAACTTTTTATGCATAAAGTTATAATCAGGAGAGACACAATGTGTCAGCACACAGTGACATTGACCTAGGTAGGCATGGCCGTCCTTACCTAATGCAATGCAAATGGGAATGTCAAGCATCTGTTAAGTGTGGAACACGTTCTAAATTATTCAGCCTCATTTGATTCACTGCCTGGATTCAACCAGGCACAATGTGACTGTTCCCACTCTCAAGCAAGACCCTGATCAAAGCTACAGTGGTTTGCATTATGTGGGAGTTTTGTTACAGCGGCAGTGGATGAAGATTGGCTGTGATGTTTAATCAATAGAGAACGACTCATTTAATTATAGCCTACTTGTTTTTTTCATGAGATCTTCAAGAACCTTTTGTTCCAGCATGGGCATTATGAATATACTTTTTTTTTCTTTTACTTTTTTTCTGCCCAAGGGAACCACACATAACACCAGATGGGGAACTGAGGCATAATGCACAGAGTTACTATTTTAATAATATGCAAATCTATGTTTACTGTGGTTGATTAAAATTCATGATGCAGCAAGGTCAGGAGGGTCAGGCCACAGAAAAAGTTTTGGGGCTAGGCTGTGCACCTGCACAGGCAGATTTGCCTCCACCTGGGGGTGTAACTGCACTTGAAGAACTGTCTTTTGAATTTTGGATAAGGTGTAATGGATTCAATGGGAAACAATCATTTTAGGTCATCAGTGTTGTGGGATAAATTTGGACTGCGGCAGGTTTAATCATCAATGTACTTTAAGGAGAAACTTCAAGCATCAATGTTCCTCATCCAACACTGAATATAGATGTCCTTTGAACCGACCTGCTGATGCAATTCTCAATTTTTTGGTAAATCTGAGGTCATAACAGCTTCTGTTGAAATCCACAAAATGTTAACAGATGTTACTAAAATGATAAAATGAATATCTGTATGTATGTGTAAAAAAAATAAATACTTTTTTTCCCCTAAAAAATAAAGGGGGGGGGGCAAATAAAACCTTTAACATAACCAGGCTCAGACTGCTGCCTGCTAGTTCTGATAACGAGGACAATAAACGGCCTCCTTTTCAACTGCCACAAAGATAAGGCCAGAAATATGGGGGTGTTCAAATGAAACAGTTCGCATATATTTATCATTATAGACAAATCTCATCATTTAACCAGGAAATTTCCCAAAACAGCCTCTAATCTTTGGTGTTTACCTTTTCCCCTGTTGACGAAACTGTCAGTTCGTTCCACAAAATAGATGATAGCGAAGGTGAGTTTTGGACGGTGCGCGTTGGCAGAGGAGTTGAGTGACCGGGGCTTTTAAAAGCGGACACTCCCACACGGTGGTTCAGCCTGCCCTTAGCGGTTACAGAGTTAATGTGTGTGTTTTTACTGTACTTTTAGCTCTAAGCACCGAGACAGGAGAGTCGTATATGTGAACGCTGCAGCTGCTCGTCAACTTAAACGTCCTCGCGGTGTTTACACTTCCGAGGCTAAACAACACACGCCAGGTAAGAGCAGAGCTCGTCGTCCTGACGTTTGCTCTGTACACTCGTGATTTAACCTAATATTTCTTGCGTTTTACTTGGCATTAAACTCGTTTGTACTGTGTACGGCCTTTTGCTAAAGTGGTAAAAAGTCTGTTGTCGTAAACTTTGCTATGCAGCTCTTCGCAACGGACGAACTTTTTAAACTGATTGTTTACCACAAAACTGACTGCGATTATCAATGGTTAGGATCAGATTTAAGCTTTAACAGGTTTGCCTGCAGTTTTGGGTCTACATGCTGTTGTCAGTTGTCTGTAGTGATGTTTTATCAGACAGTTCATTATAACATTTTAGCCATTTATTCCACTTTACCCTCCCGAATAAATAGACAGCATTTGCATAAGGGGAAGTTTAAGGGGCTGGTCAGGCGAATTCAGGTGACCGTCCTCTTGGCGACTGTAACACTTATTACTTGGTTGGTTAAATATAACCAGCCACAATAATAATGAATAACAGCGCTGGTTTCTGCTGGATTCCAAACAAACAACCTGCTGCTGAAAGGCAAAATCATGCACATCAGGGCCACGAGGATCTTTATTAGATCGCTCTCTGAATGCTCTTTGCCTAATCTGACCATTTAACTTTATATTCTGTACCACAAGAATTCAATTTGGTCCTCTGGCCATACTTCTGCCACATTCCAAGAGTGGGCTAAAGGCATCCCCACCTTCCTGTCCAGGGCTTGAAGACATGGCACCCCACCAGAGCAGCTGTGGGGTGGTCCTCACCTAAAATGCGATCAATCAGCCAAGACACGTTTGGTGTGTTAGTTGATGTTTAGTTCTGCATTGAAGCTGCAAAGGTAGAAAAGGCAACAAGTAATAAAAACTTATTAGAATACAAACTATATTTCTAAATCCTCATATTTTAAATCTCAGACTCGATCTAATGTGGTGTCTATGGGGCCCCGCTGGTGATCTCCCCTCTTAATAAAAATGTGTCCACAATTTATTAAAGAGTGGGATTTGGATCATGCATAGCCACAACCTAATGATCACAGGTTGTTGATCTTGTTTCCATACCTTACTGACTCATGGTCACAACTTAACCTTAATCTTATTTCCACATTGTACTTAGTTGTGACTTTGCAGGTGTGGGATGCAGATCGCATTCAAATAGTTTGGTAGGTTGTTTTTATATTTAAAAAATGTAATCAGTGGGTTTATGTAGATTGTTGATGTACTATCTTCTAAAATGGACAACATTTGTATATGGGAAGAACTGGTACATTTGTGTTTTACCCTGAACCATCAGTTAAGTAGTCCTATATAAATACTTACATATATGGACATACTGAATCAGTAAAAATCCAGACCAGTGATATGGCTGGAGCTGAAGAGAGTAAATCTAATATGCAGTTAGATTAGTCAGTCCCATTTGGATGCTCACTTCTCATCAGTTCTATAAGGACATGTGGAACTGCACACACTCTTCTTCCCATTTATGCATCTAGTGTAAGGAACCGTGCTGGCACAGGGACAGATGTTCTCCACTCTCTGTTTTCTTCATGCTACACTCCAGTAACCACAGTATAGCTCTGAGGAGCAAGATTGCACCTGGGGCAGTGGAGCTTTTCTTTAAAGACCCCCTGTATGTCTGAGCTAAGTGCAGGAGCACTTAGGAGAGAACATGAAGGGATGAGCACCAAGGGTGGTCCAAATTGAGCAAAATTTGTCTCCCAGTTGAGCTATCATAGTGTTATTAAAGCTGGTATTTCAGGGCCACATCAGCGAGACAAATAAATTGGACAGCTCTGTCAAAATATGAATATGTATGGATGTGTCTCTTGAGTTGGCCACTCTAAAAGACAAGGCTACTGCAGGCTTCCGCTCTGTTAATGTGAGATATGTGTAAGCCCTACTGCCCTACTTTTCTCAAGGCTTTCCTATTCAGCAGGCTCTGCCAGCACTAAAGCACTTTTATCTGACATGGTTCAACAGGACATACTTGGGCTTTGATGTTCATTTATTACAAATAAAGTTATGGTTATGGAGGATATCAACTGAAGTAAAATTAAGCATTTTAATTCAGTGGAAAGAGTTTTATTAAGGATTTACTACTGTGAGAGCAAAACGTTGTTCGTTTGTTTTTTACTTTTTTGATGATTTATAATTTATAATTGTAAATTAATTACACTCTATGCCACTGATGATTACTGTGCACAGCACAGTTTGAAAATATATACAACCTTAGGCCTCATTTACACTGATACCATGTCCCATGGCCCATTTCTTCCCCACCACTTTTGGAAAGATCAGTAAATTTTGCGGCATCCTTGAACAGCATGATACAGGAGAAGAGCCACTCATTGAGAGCTGAGCGCATTGATGAGGTAGAGGTTGGCTTTGTGGCCATTCCTTATTAGGGCCAAGGCATTAGAAGCACGTAGATGACGTCCAGCACTTTGAACACAAGCACTGATCACCTGTCCATCTTCTTGTTTCCCACGCCTGTCACTCTTGCCATTTCCCAAGCTCATGTTTGTGAACCTTCACTGTTCCACGATGCTTTGCTGTTGTGTAAAAGAAGCAAAGAACATTTGCTGAACACATTTGTTTTCTTTTTTAAAATGCAATGGTTACTAGATCTGGCTGCAGTTTTTATTCAATTTTTTTAAATAAATTTAGAGGATGCTTTATGCAAAAGCTTTGAGCTGCTTGAGTCAGATTTTTAGCTGGCCATAATTATGGGCATGAAAATACAAATTCCTCAGGTCCTGCAGTCATGAGTGGGTAGATTTGTTTTGAAATTGTACCCCAGGCTTTTTGCTGATACTTGTGATTTTTTTAATTTGCTTTTTTAATTTTTTTTAAACACTTCTCATCGCAAATATTGACATGCCATTCATTTACATTAATAAATCACAAAGCACACATTTGGTTGCATTAAGTTTTAAAATCAATTCACTGTCCTATTTTTTTAATTAACTTCCATTATAAGTTAAGAATGTTTTTGCTCCTCCTGTAAGGTTACTAATTTGAAGATACAAGGTTTTATTCCATCAGTGAAAAAAATATTTTTAATGGTTATTGATTTGGACATGATTTAGGGGGGAAAAACATTAAAATAGCATCAACCTTTTATATTATGTGTTGCTTAAACTTTAAAAATGTTCCTCACACTCGCAGCTCATTTACATAAATGGTTCAAGTACGATCTACTAAAATTGCCTACTCTTACTCTTCAGAGACCTCCTTTTGGTCAAAGTTGGTGCCTTTATTTTATAAAGTGCATGAATAAGATGGAGAGAATTAAAGGGTGATTAATTCTGCAGTGTTTGCTCTCAGCTCGAGTTTGCTCAGGCTTAAATCTAGAGCATGGATTCATTTGCTGCTGTTCACTGCTGCTGTCAGGGAGGGCAGATGTGATGGAATGATGTTTAAAGAGATGCTGCATTAAAAAACCCCAGGGCAGTTAGGGATGTTATGTATACAGCATGATAGAAATCACAGGAGCTGATTGTGAGTCACCATGCCTTTTCTCGTGTCTGTACAAAAATGGCATGACAGCAGTCCTGAAGTTCAAATTATGGCCCCAGTCATGATTTTGTAAAGCTGTTCTCGTTTTTATTTATGTCCTTATTTATTGTTGCTTTTTATTAATGTTTGCATACACGTTTACAAAAATGTAAATATGTAGAAAGATTTGAAATGGTTTTGTTATCCTAACCATGTTGCTTCTTGCAGCAATGACCTGTCTATTAAGGACTAAAATGCTCTAAACGTCCTTCCCTGTTTTAGAAAATTATTTTTGTAGGCTGCCAATTTGCTCTTATGAAATGCTTGATTGTAGATTTAAGACATCAAGTTTGTTTAGTGCTGAGCTAATATCAGCTTCCCAGAACCCTTCCACTGCATATTACATCATTCATAACACATTGATTGATCATACTGTGATAAGCAGTAAGCTTAAGACTTTAGCAAAGCCACGTTATCGGACTGTAACGTTTAAAAGCTAAAGCTAAAGCTTAAAATTTGCAAATCTGGACTGGTTTGCTGCAAAGGGCTCACTGACAAGTCATTTATCAGTCTGACTGCGTGAGTCATGCCTGTCTTTAACAGCATAGCCCTGATCATGTTCCTGTGAAGGGTCAGCAGTGTGAATATGAATTAAACAAAATGGCCTTCGCTGGCAGTGTTGAAACTGTGCATACAACTGTTCATTATTTATAAGTCTCAGCTGTGCTGCACAGACTGATTTACTTTCAGATGGCGGGAGCCGCTTCTGAAAAGAGATCAGAAACGTCAAGACGGCTTCTGTAACTATAAATATTGTGAATTGAAACACTAAAGCACAAACATGCTAACTCATGAGGCATGAAAGGGTGATAAAAAAAAACAACCAAATTCTCTCCCCCACCCCTTACCACACACACACCTCACTCCTGAAGGTTTGATTTTCACTGATGTTATCAATTAAAATGCTGAATTAATATGCTGAATAGAGTAGAATGAAATAGAATAGAGCAGCAATTCATGGCAAGGGCATACACACCCATCACACCAACTCGTAATAAGCCTTAGCCTTACTGGGATGGGCTTTGGAGGCAGGGCTGCAGAGTGGTGGAAAGGGATAAGGAAGAAGTTGGAAGTTGTTATTCAAATTATCATGAAACGTTCACTCTCTTCTCAGTCTTATCGTTTTAATGTCTTCTGAATGCTGCACCTGTACCTCCATTTATTGCTTACTTCCCTTTTACTTAAATGAGATGATCTACATCTAATGCTTCATGTTCTGTAAATGTTGTCCCAAGGCTCTGTACGTCTGTTGTCTTCTCGGTGTCGTCACCGGACTGTGTATGACTTTTGGTTAATGATCTCTAAATATCTTTACAAAACCATGTTTTTTCCATTGCGTGCCAGTATGGGCACTCTGACTGGTCTACAGCAACGCAACTCCCTCTTCTGTGTGATCAAACAGGATGGGCTAACCTTCGTTCCCCGTGAACGTCTAAACCATTCGGTCAATTATTTCAAACCATTTTAGAGATGCTGTGACCCAGTCTATGCATTTCAAGTTTGCCCTTGACAAACCCACTCTGGTCCTTATACTTGCCCATTTTTTCTGCTTCCAACACATCAACTTCAGGAACCGACTTTTCAGTTGCTGTATCTGAATATCATCACAGGGCCATGCAGTCAGTTGCTTAATGTTGTCTGAATGTCATCCTGATACAGACATGCATGTCCCTTCATTATTTTCTGAATCTTGTCCCAAGACTATGTTCATCAATGTGTCCTAAAAAGGGCTTCACAAATCCCTGCAAAGCCATTACTTATGTCACGACAGTACCTTGTCTGTTAGCAATGTGAATGTCTACCCATGACTGGGTCAGGTTGGTTACGGTCAGATAATTAGAAGATTTTTGTGGACGTGGGTGTGTCTTTTGGTATATGCTCCCGGAATTTCTGGTCTAACTTTTACCTTGGGCAATGAACAGACCCAAATGAGAATTTGAACTGTTCAAACTGAAGAACTTCAGTGACTTCATTAAGAAGGAAACAGTGTGCCAAGGAAAACCTAGTAAGTATATAATCTTTAATTCTTTTAAGACAAAAGTATAGCATACAAGCTTTTTAAAAAGCATTTGAACATTCATTGTTCTCTTGGGGTAAAATGTATGCATCTCTAAATATATAAGTAGTGAAGTTATTATAAGTCATATAGAATTACTCTCAGGGGAAAGACTTCCATCCATATTTTATGCTGTATTTAGTTTTTCCACCACTGTTTTTTTTTTTGTTTGTTTGTTTTTGTTTTAAATCAATGCTGTCTCTAGACTGCAAACTATAAACCAATCATAGTGTAGGGGCAGGGCTAATTGTGAAAAACATATTTGCACCTAAATGGTGAGGCAATGACATGCAGCTGTGCATGCAACCAGGATCAGCATAGAGGAGATGGGCTACTAGCGTATTTTAGCAAGGTGCTGGTGTGCATTATAGCAGCAGCAAAATCAGCAAGAAATAAATCCAGGACAGGAACTGGGAGAGTAAGCTTAGTTGGTACTGAATGACCATATGAATACTGTCACAGGACATTTGTTGCTTATGTCCTCTGTATTATGTAACAGGAGCATGTGCATGGCTTCTTGAGTAACTAGCCATGCAGCATTTGTATGCTTTTGCTCCACCAGCTTTTAGTTTGTTGTGCATATTTACTCTCTCTTTATGCTTTGTTTACATGTAGATTGTTTGTTAGCCCTAGCTTTGTCTTAAGCCATTGTGTAATTGTGTGTAATAATGACTAAATGATTAGTAAGAATCATTAGTCATGCAACTTTGCTCTATGTAGTTTAATACATTGCTGAGAAATTATACTTTAGAGGTCTTGGCACTTCAGCACACTGCGGAATAATGTTGATGCCACCAAGGAACTTGTACAATATGCCCAGTGACTTCATACAAATCTCAAGTAACATCAGTAACACCATGACTCATAGCTATTCCACAGCCACACTCAGCAGACCACTGGCACATTTTTACTATCAACACACTTTTAAGAAATAGAGCATAAAAACCAACATGTTTTAACTGAACACGGAAGATTAAGAGGCCTTCCAGAGGGGAAATGAGTGAGAAGGACATGGGAAGGTAGTAACTAGATTAATAATAACTGAAGAACAGAATCTTCTACAACGGGGTTTCTCAATCCTGGTCCTGGAGGCCAAGTGTTCTGCACATTTTCTTGTTTCCCTACTTTCAACACATACACTTTAGCTCAGTGAGAGGTCGTTGATGGATCAGTTATATTGGTAGCAGTTAACTCCAAAAATATGCAGGGCATTGAGCCTACAAGAACAGGAAACTCTGTTTCAAATTACAATGAAAGACCAATACTGGAAGACAAAAGTAAATCCTGCATACATTTTTAGTGTAACTGCATTTATTTGGCACTTTCCTAACATTCTCCTGTCCATGTTTACATTCTCACTGTGTAGATAGATGTTTTAAGCTTGTGTGTACAGAGAGTATGGTGTTGTTGGCAAAGCACAGCTGACAGCATTAGAAGAAGCGTTGTATGATGTACTGATCTGTGTGCTGATACCGAGAAAATAAGCAGCCAGATGCAAATGAATTCCTGAAACAGTCAAATGACCCCATCTAAAAATATATAAAGTAGAGAATGTTTATGGAGTAATGAAAATAACTATTATATAAAGAGACCAACAGGTATCAGATCATCTTCAACAACAACAAAACAATTAGGCTCACGATTAAGGAAAGACCCAAAGGGCATTATTCCAAATCATACACCGGGTAGTAGTAATATATGCATATTTTGGCAAGACTCCTGCAAGTGAACCATAATACAGGCACACTCAAAAGTCCCAATATGGCAACATGTGCATATTTGCAGGCAAGATTAACCTTCTGTGTGGCTCTTTGTGTTTGAACAGTATTTTAATGTTTGTCCTTTATAGTGTCTGGCTTTGATATTCTGATACCTAATAAAGTAAAATGTGTAATATAGTAAATTATGTTTATGCTGAAATTAGGCTTGTGACTGAGATTTTGCTGTCTCCCCTTTAAGTTGTGTAGTTACAATATTCATAATGGGATTACCTCTTAATTGCAATGACTTGTTTTTCTCCATGTGTGTATTTTTGTGACTCTCCAGGGCAATGACAAAACATTTGGTTAATGATTAAAGAGTACAAAAAAAAATCACACTACACCCCATTTCTGTTGTATGTTAACACACATGAACTTTACCCTCCCCTGAAGACCTCAGATTTAACGATAATAAGCTGCTATTTATGGCAGCAGAGTCCTAAGATATGACCTATTTTTCCTTATAATACACTGTGTGCCTTTAGCATAGTGTTTAAAAATAAGAGTAGGTTATTAAACAATGGCAATATATATTCACTTAAAAATCATAAATTATGTATCATGTATGTTATTATTACTAGTTGTACTATTAGTACTACTTTAAATTATTGTTAAGTTGAATTATTTTTTTAAGATGGAGATGCCCTAAGCGCTGTGGTGCTCTTATGGAAGCGTTATTATACTTTACAACACAAAAAAATGCACTTTTGATGGTTTATTAGAATTTGGGGGTTTCTGTGATTCATAGACTGGTGACAAATAAAAGGTAAAACACACAACTTAGGTTGTTGAGAATGGCTTTGGTAAATAATAAAACAAACAACTGTAGAACAAGCCTTTCTGGGCAAAGGAAGCAAAGAACATGCTCTTACTAAACTGAGTGTTTAATTTTGGAACAGAGAAAAGTAGAACATCTGGAGTTCCAGAAACAGTAATTTTAGGTCAATATTACAGTACAGATAGAATGTTCTAGATCGAAAGCTGCTCATCACATTTGATCTTGAAAAGCTCACTTGTTCATGCTGTGGTTGGTGTATAAGATGCACACTAACATAAATACATCTAAAGGCAAAATGTTAGGAACCTGTTCTGTAAACTCCTTCTAAATATGGTTAAAATTGAACAACAGAAATTCCATTGCAGAAGCTGAGATTTTGAGTCTGAATGTTGAAAACCTGATTTTAAGCAAAACAATGTATTACGAACAGGCCTCAGAACTGCTTTACCCTGTAGTGTGGGCAGAGCTAAACCTTCATTAAAGGTGCTAAATTTAGGGAAATACAGTTAATAAAAAATAAAGATATTTCTGTTGTTCTGTCATTTTTAAATGACTTTTGAAGAAAAGACATCTTGTATATGCAGTTGATCTAAAAATGACAATGATTGATGGGACCAAGTTAATATTTTCTGCCAGTAGTGCCTCACCTTAAAACAATGATTAAAGTACCAATGTGTGATATATGCAAAACTGACTTTCCAAGGGAGCACAGCATTACCTTAGACCAAAGAAAACATCCAAATTTTGATTTTGAAGCAGGAGAATGGTCAGTAAACACTCCATTATCTGACACAGCAAAGTTCTGGCCAACTCTTTGAGACACAAAAACACTTGAATATTCTTAGCTGTAGAATATGTTATTGACAAACAATTGCATAATGAAACAAAATGAAAAGCTGCTTCAGTAGACACTGCCTCATAGGTGTGCCTGAATTTGATGTTTCAAAACCTACCGGGATGCACACATCAGTGCCGTGTCAGAAGTGTCTTATTTAAGCCATGTCTTTAAAACCTTCTTTTGTGTCAGCAAACTCTAGTTTATAGATGTTCTTTAAACTTTACAATGGTTCCTCAGACTCACAGCTCATTTACAAAAATGTAAGTAAGGAACTATCCACCAAAAGATTCTTTAGTGGTGTTGCTTCAGAGAAACCTTTTACACATCTTTTTTGAAATTGTACGAAAGTAGACCTTGTTAAATGTGGCTAATTTTGTGCCACCTGCAGTCAACAGGCTGAATGCAGCCACGAAGAAGAAAGACCAGCAGTGAAAAGGAATTGGTGCATTATGAGCTGAAACCATTTCATTGCAGTAAAGTAGAGATTCTCCATCCAAGAATTCCAGTCATTTATATGTTTGTGAATGATATTGTGAGAAAGTGAAAGTGAATGGTTCAGCTAGTGAGAGAAAAAGAACCAACAGAGTGAATGATTTTGAACAGAGTTGAAGTGAAATGGGCTGTAATGATATTCACTCCCTGGAAGCCTCTCCCTATTATTGTAATTACTTAGTATTTGTCAAAGAAAATCAGTCAGGCACAGTATACATATATACACAGTTCACATCCTCAGCTTAATTCGTTCTACACTCTGATGAACTGATTGAGTTTGACAAACACTGAAACTGAAGAAATAACATTATACACAATTCTAGTCTAGTTCTGAAAGTACAACTAAGAGTAATGGAGAGAAACAAAATAGCCTGCTGCGAATTGTATGTGTTTTTTTCAGCATTGTGAAATTTGATGACTGAAATGATGGAGAGGGACGCAGAGTTGGCTCAATAATGTGTATCTCCCTTAGGGCATTTCTCTTAATCTTCTCTCTCGCTCTCTCGCTCTCGCTCTCTTTCTCTCTCTCTCTGTTTCTCTTTTTATCTCTCTGTCTCTCTCACTCACTCTCTCTCTTTGTTTCTCTGTTTCTGTTTCTCTTTTTATGTCTCACACCCTCTCTTATGCTGTCTCTCTCTCTCTCTCTCTCTCTCTATCTCTCTCTCTCTCTCTCTCTCTCTCTCTGTCTTGTTTTTTCTGTCTCTGTTTCTGTTTCTCTTTTTATTTCTCTCTGTCACTCTTACTCCCTCTCTCTTTTCTTGTTTCTCTCTCTCTCTCTCCCTCACTCTCCCTCTCTCTCTATCTCTCCCCTGCTCACAAACGCATGCCTGGAGGCTATATACAACTGAGTGAAAGCTCAAGTCTGGTATAATTTACTGCATGGAATATGTGTGTGTGCGCAGATGCCAGCTGAGGACCATCATTTGGCTTGCTGCATTGGCCTATTTCAAGCCATTTACTGCCAAGGCTCACAGTTTCTATGGCCTCCGTGTCTGTTTTACTCAAGGTGCACAGACATTCATACATGTATATTCCTTTACATTAGCTTAATTACTTTTGTGATTTGTTTTGATGATGTGACCCATTGTACCTTAATGAAGAGCAGATTTGCAGTCAGTTTACTTTATATTGTAAAACTCTAATGTACTATAAATAAGTAAAAGCAATGATACTCAGGGAAGACATTATGCATGGCAGGAGATTTTGCTGACTGATGTTCTTCGGGCTTTGCTCCAGTATGGATTAAATGACCAGTGCAAAATAGCACAATTTATTGGCTTGTTTTGAAAATGTGGCAGTATTGTCTAATTGGTGCAATGTGTTTATTCTACTTGTGAGCAAACTTTTAAAAACAGTAGAGCATGATGAGCATCATGTCAAGTATTGCAAAATTACACACCTTTCCTGTGAATGCCAAATTAATACTGAAAGGATCCTCGCTTACATTTTAAACTTGTATCTACCTCCACAACCTCTTCCCATACACATACACACACACACACACACACACACAATGTCTGACAGGGTAACTTGCTCTAAAATAAGCTTGTTCAAGCTCTCTGCTTCAGGGTAAGTGCAAAGCTCGGAGTACAAACGGGATGAGAGTGGCTTTAAAAACAGGACAGCCTGAGGTCAAAGTGGAGTGCCTGAGACGGCTACTTCTTACAGCTGAATAATGTATTGTAGAGTATAGAGGTCCAACGCAAAAGCATCAACCAAAACACAGGCTTTCTAAGACTTAAAGCTCCATTTCTTCTTTTCATTGTGGTTGACTAATGCCTTTAAAAGCCTTACAGTGTTATAAAAGTAGTAGCAACTACGAGCTAATCGAGACGAACAAAGTGGATTTGAGGTTAAGCGAAGGCCTTACCCTGCTGATGACGTTTTGCAACCTAGACTGGTCTCCTAACAGGCAGGAAGGAGATAAATGGAGCTTGGTATTTTAACATTCACCCACACAAAGCTGTGTGTAAGACTGTATAGTGAAGCATGTGCTAAATCAAAGCGACAGAGGAGAAATGCCAGTACCCCACCATGTGAAAAGTCGCTTGGTGAAAAATCGCTCCCTGCCATCCATCATAGGGGTCAGGAGGGCTACCTAGACTTATCTGCCACACACACACGCACACACACACACACACACACACACACACACACACACACACACACACACACATTACTATGTCTTGACCCTAGTTTGAGGGCCATCAGTTGAACATGAATTAGTGCTCTATGTGAGAGCCCTTTTTATTTGTGTGCGTGTGTATTGTGGGTCGTACTGCAGAAGAAAGAAAATTTCAGGAGGGGAAAAAAATAAAGCAATCTTAGACGAAATGAAAGAGTAGCTTATTAGATTAGTCATTGTCCATGTACATCAAATGAGGAGGGTTTAACTATTATAACTATGGAAAGCATTAAAATTGGTCCTACCTATTCCATCTCCTTGGACTTGTATGTTCACACTTGTTCAGCAAATTCCACACTGCTTCTAACACCAACAAGGATGTCATTTGTTGCCTTTTTAAACATTTATCACATTTATTTATAAACCAAAAGCTTTGGTTTTGTTTTGTCTACATTCCAATAGCATAAATATTTCCTAATTTTGTTTTTAGAGGGTTTTTATGTTTTTTATACAATAAACTGAAGTAAAAACATATTAGTTTTATAATTTATTAAGTAATTAAGGACCATAAACAAAACAAATTTTGTGTCAGATTTACACCCATACTAGAAACTGTAGGCTCTATAGATATGATTAGTCAGACTAATCAGATAATAAATACTTTAGTCTGTGATGTGGGCAGCAGTTGATTAGTTAAGGTCAATCCCTAAAATAATGTGGCAGTAGAAACCGCAGTGTATACCTAGATGACTGTTCAGAAAATGTTTTTATCTGCAGTGGGTGCAAATACTAAACAACTTGAAACTAGTTACTGCGGTGTAAAACTACACTGACATAGTCTCCTTAACTAGACCATTTAAGTTTAACAGAAAAATGCTCTTAGACTAACTGCAAAGAGTATAGAAAATAGCACAATGTGTTTAACAAATTCCAATAGTGTGCTGGTTGGCAAGCACACAAGGTACATTTTCAGTCCATGAAGTCTTCACTTCAGGTTTAATGTGCTGTTTCTTGTTTTGAAAGGCTCAATTCTCAGGGTACTGCTACTAGCATTTAGGTTGATTAACCATTATTTGTTTCACACCTGCCTCATGAAATCGCTTCACAGACAAGAAGTCTGGAGGTGGACATCTGAAATGTGTACTGGTTTTAGAAAACAGTTTACAGTCTGAATACAGTGTTTGAACTTTTAGATTAATTGGAACAGAACAAAAAGTTCATAGCTCAAAACCCAATGTTTTAGATACTTTTCACACATACTGAAAACACAACACTTTGTTGAATGACTAATACTCATTAAAAATCAATAGTTGTTATTATTAGAAACATCACCACCAAGTGCATTAATGCAGGGCTTTTTCTGTAAAGAAAGAAACACTTGGACTCCGAGACCTCTGAGAGGTATCATTCAGTTCTGTACTGAAGCCCAAGCAACAAAATACTGCTTCTGTGGGAGTGTTCAAGGTGATCTGAGTAGCTTGCTGGAGGAACAGCTCACTTTCTCTCTGTCTCTTTTACATTCTGGATAGTGCACATCTCTCAATGGGCATTCAACAGATTCACTTCTTGCCTAGAGCAAGCTCTGCTCCATGCCTGTTTAAGTTCAACAGTAAATGATAGACCAGGTGTTCTCATCTTCTCATTTATATTAGGTTCTGTGTTCTTAACAGCCCTACAAATTGTGTTTGTGGTTTTTTTTTTTCTATTATGAAACTGTGTCAACCATTATGGTCAAATGCAAATGGAGAGCCTACAACCACCATCTGGTGAAGCAGAGAGAAATTCCTTCGGTGGAAGTGAAGTCAGTGTTGCTGTCCTAAGGCTCCAAAATGTATTGTAAGCAACATGAGAGCTAGAGGGAATCAAGTTCTGTGATTTTGTTGTTGTTGTTGTTTTTTTTGGTCTTTTTCTTCTGCTTTCAGCAACCTGTGAAAAAAATGTTTTTCTTGTTCAGCTCAGAGTTGCTTAGTACTTCTATTTCCCAAGAGATCCAGCTGATCTCCATCTGCCCCTGCTAACCAGGTTAAAATCGAGAGCTGATGCATAAGGACTCATATGACCAGCATACATCATATCAGCCTCACTTGCCACAGGAGCTGTGCTCTAGGCCTAGAGGAGTGTGAATAAATCTGCTGTGGGATATTCGTCTGACCCATTTATTCAGTTCATTCTTACATGTACAGTAAAGTGGAGCAAAGTTGGTAACTTTACATAATGTGGAGGTTCTTAAAACTTTAAAAATGTTTTTTAAGCTCGCTCATCTCATTCGTCACTTTTCAATTGTCTCTTTGTAGCAAATTTGAATTACAGCTGTCATTATCAATGATATTGGTAATTGCATAATCTATGTATTATTTAAATGAGTAATTGTTTTGTTTACCCTTTGGTAACAAAGGAAACCAGGAAGAAATACAATAATTATTTATTTTAAATGATTTAAACCCAGACCAGGACTGAAGGGAATATAAGCAGTGTATTTAGAAAAAGTGTATATAGGTAATAGGCAGTGTATTTAAAATGTTAAAAATGCATAAAAATCAGTTTTACTTTACAAAAAGTGCCTAATGACTATATGACCGATATTCAAATGATGCCCCAGAGAAATTTCATTTAACCCACAGCCAAAGCTGTGTTTGTTTCACTGAGCCAAGGGTAAGCAATCTGAGATTTCACCACTGTTTCATTATTTATTACATTTTATAGCACCAACAGTGACTTTTAATGGTTAACCTCGACAGCCTCAACAGACTTCGCAAGCATTAGTAACCACTCATTTTGTGTTTGTAAATGCTAGGAGGGGGAAAAGGAGGGCAGATTGTGTAGAGAGGGCATCCAAGTAAGAGGGGAAGGACAAAGCAGACACAGCAGGGGATCCATCATGCTGACAGTAGAGTCCCAGGTGTTCTTCTCATCCTTCCACTAGCAGCCAGCATATTCCTCCATCACACTGACAATCTGCTTTAACGAATGACTAGAATTTCGTCCATCATTGGCCTTACAAGCCTTCCTTACATAAACATATACGTAAATTTAATGTGACGTGTATTGACAACACTTCTACTTTCTCAGAACTAAAACCTTAGCTAAAAGTACCTTGGTGGTGAGGACAATGTACAAATGAAGTACAAATCCCATTCAGATGTTGGGACATTTTGTAAATGCATTGAAAGCAAAAATCTGTGATTTCTCGAACTGACAAAAGTACAAAGATGTTTTCACTGACCAACATAAATGTTTTTTATGAATACAAATAAATGTATAATATACATGTAACATGCTTAAATATTTTGGGACAGGGATGTTTTTTACCACTGTGTTTCTTCTTTTTCTTTTGATGACCCTTTTTAATCATTTGGGAATTGTTGTGGTTTGCAAGTGGAAGTTTTGCCCATTGTTTCTTGACTTCAGACTTTAGCTGCTGAGCCGCCATTGTCTGATTCTCTTTTTCATGATGCGGCTTAGTTTTTAAGAGGAGACTTAGTGCTTAGGACATTTACATTTATATTTAATCATTTGGCTGACGCTTTTATCCAAAGCGACTTCCAGGACAGAGGAAACAATGAAGCATTCGCATTGCATAGATCAACACTGAGAGTGGTGCTACACGGAAGACCAACACATTGCTCGTGGTTGTAAGATAAATAACAGACGCAATTTCTTTAGTACATACATACGCCAAGTGATTATACAACTACAAAGGGCAACTACTGCAATAAATAAATACGCCAAGATCCTAAACTACTGCAATAAATAAATACGCCAAGATCCTACACTACCACAGAGAGGAACTTCCATACATACATATGCCAAGTTCTTACACTACTAAAGAGAACAATAGATACATGTGCCAAGTGCTTACAAAAAACTGCTGCAGTACAACAGTACAAGGACCTTTCCGTTGTGAACAGAAGATCACAGATTCAAGTCCCAGCCCTTGAGCAAGGTACCACGTGTGCATGTGTGATTGGTTAAATGCACTGGTCACATTTCATTGTGGTGCACTTTGTGTGTGTGATTGAGTGTGTTCACAATGACAAATATGTGTCTTTGTCTTATGAAGCCATGACGTTAATGTGGTTAGTACATTAAATGAATACTCCAGCGTACAGTTATCCCAGACAATAATTTTAACATGTGTCCTACCTGGTAAAAGAACACAAAGAAACCCACTGATTAGGTTTTCTCTAGAAGCCAATGTCCTGGTGCTGAAGCAAGAACCGAGTGACCGAGAGACCAAGAGTATGCCTTTAAATATGGAAAAGGATCCTCAATCTATGGTTCTGAAGACAATAAATTGCTTTTGTGCTTTTACAACAAATATGTAAAGTTCTTTTCTCCTCTTCATATTAGATATGTGAACATTGATATGTTTTTATGACTATGGAGTTGAAGTTGCATCACTGGTTGCATAATTTTTATTTTCACGATATGCTTGAATGTCCATGTTTATTAGAAACTTAACACATGTAGCCAGGCCATACTGGAATCTGAAACGAAACATCATTCTCCACAACAGTCTGGCTGTGAAAACACTAAATTAGGCATATCAGTGTGACAAACAGTTTTGGCTGTTTCCATAGACATATTTAACTGACCGACTACCCCCCCAAACACAACCTCTGTTATGACCTGTAGTTCTCCTGTTGTGTCTGTACACATGTTTTCTCTTTTGTAGCAGGTGTTTCTCTCTCTCTCTCACACACACACACACACACACACACACACACACACACACACACACACACGCACGCATGCACGCACACACACACACACATACATACACAGAGCAAGTGCTGCAATGATTTCAGCATGTTAGTGGAAATGAGAATTGCCATGGCAACAGTGGTGTCAATAAACCTTGAGTACAAAGTAGGAGCTCTTATCTTTTCCACCAGTGTTTGCACTTTCATGTGTGTGTGTGTGTGTGTGTGTGTGTCAATCACTTGGGATTCAGTAATCTCTTTTTATCAGGGTCTATCATATAATACCACTTAGGAACACATCAACAAAACATCAAAGTCTGTTCAGACTCCTCCTCGTTAAACTCCCACTGTTTCTTGTGCAGAGCAATTGGGCAATGGATTGTGTGTGACACACGCACGTACGCACGCCTATATGTGTGTGTGTGTGTGTGTGTGAGCCTGTGAGAGAGAGATGGGTAAAAAGAGAGTGGAATAGTTTATACTTTTTGAACTCATTCTTCTGGTGTTCCCACATTCTAATGCCTAGGACCTGGAGGCATATGAGTGTGCTAAGGACAAGCTAATGATTTTAATAGCATTGTGCAAATTATCTCTTACTGATTAAATTATTACTTAACTTAAACTGCATTGAGTTATATAATCTCAGACCTGCATATCTGGTTTCTGACATATGACATGTTGTAATCTATAAAAAGGACGTAAAGCTAAAAACAGCAGGAGCCTGAATTGTGTCCCTGTTTTTCCCACATGTGCATTTTAAGGCAAAATGTTAACATATTCTTGAGTTCTACCACTTCTCCTTCTGTGTGCTACAGTGACAAGACTTAGTTGATGCCAGGTTGGGATGGACGAGGCAGAGAAGTATCAGCAGAGGCTACAGGTCATCGCAGTAAGTTCTGCAGGATCTGGCACTCTTCTGCATTCAGACATCCCTTCTCCTTCATGCATCTGCATAATTCTGTGATCTTACAAAATGGAGTTAGGTTAAATTTTAGGCACACTGATCAAGATTCTGTAAAGCATTAGAGGAAAGTAAGACATAGAGAGAGACCCAGCAGAAAAAGAGTTGGGCTAATATGTGTATGACACCATTCGGTTCACAGAATAGCTTTCATTCCTTTGGACCTGTGGCTTCCAGCCCCATTATGGATTAGCATTGCCCTGCACATTTCAGTGTTCTCCTGCTCTAAGACACCTAATTCACCTGACTTATCAGTGCTCTGCTTGTTAATGTACTTTTGGTTAGGAAATTTACAGAATGTCAGCAATAATGCCATTTAAAGGAGAATGTCATTGATTTATGAAACATTCTGCACAATTTAGAGTATAAGAAGTTAGCGCTGATGGTTTTATGTGAAATCATTGTAGAAAAAATAACTGACATTTTGACCGTGGTCATGATGGGTAGAAAAGGTTCTTCATTACAAATTTATCCATTTTATGTAATAT
The DNA here is from genome assembly GCA_037974385.1 of Arnoldichthys spilopterus. Classification (NCBI taxonomy): domain Eukaryota; kingdom Metazoa; phylum Chordata; class Actinopteri; order Characiformes; family Lepidarchidae; genus Arnoldichthys; species Arnoldichthys spilopterus. Next base: position 14,096,181 of record JBBPDA010000030.1, read on the forward strand.
ATGTTGTGTAATGCTGATAGTAAAACAAATTTGAAAAAATGTCTAGAGCCTTTTTCTTAGAATAGCTTGCATGGATTTTAGGCCCCAACTTTATCTCAAACCTATGTGAAAACAAATGTCCCCACATCTGTTGTTATTTCTAATCCACCTCCTTTTGATTAGCCACAATAATTCAGTCTAGCTTGGTAGCATAGCATTTGAAAATCTTAAACCGAGAAATTCAAGTCTTAATGCATTACGGAATTGGATTTTTGCCAGCATTCTATAAAGATGGTCAGACAGTTGCTATCAAAGAATGTGGGTGGAGTATGGTTAGGGTAATTAGCTGATTAGTTGGATCAGATGTTTAAGAGCAGGGAAAACACTAAAATATGCAGGGCGATGCTGCTTCAACACAGAGAATCATTGCTTTGGACAGGAAACGGAATATATATATACAGAAAATGAAAGATCTTCTGGAAGACTACCAAACAGTCATGAACAAGAAGAGATCAAACAAGAGAGGAAAAGATCAAATGTCCTGCTGCCATTTCTGCAGTTAGAATCTGTTTTTTCAGAAAAGCGACAATAACGCCACTCTTCCCTAACAGAAACTGAATCAGGTTAGAGCTTTTAATTCAATTCAGCCCTCAGATTAGACCCCTGTGTTCAGCTAATCCAATAAAAGACATGGGTGGCACAGAGGAGGGACTCCACTGAGCTGTTTGAAATCGAAAGAGCTGCAATGGGCTTCTGGCCCATTTAGAGTGTTTGTAAAATGTTTAAATGTTAAAAACGCAGTTTTGTAAACACACAGTATATGTAGTATAAAATAGGATCAAACGTCAGCATCTAAGACTAATCTTCACTTGCCTTTCGGGATCTGCTAATATATAGCAGAGTCTTTTATTGATATTAGCAATTTATGACCTTTCAGCTTTCTCAGTCTTCATTCTGTTCATTGTCTTGGGTTCCCTACATTTCATTTATAACTCCCGAACATCTTCCTAGCACTGTATATTAGAACATTTAACACACTTGTCTGAACCCAGATTTTTGAAAACATTCAAAATGTTTGAACAGCGATTCCAAACATATACAGTGCAAATGGGGGAGTGAAACCAATCTGGTTACAGAAAAATCTATAAAATGATTTTGTGTGTGTGTGTGTGTGTGTGTCACTGAATCATTGAACTGCCTACAACTCTGCATAAACTTCTTTCTCACTCTTGCGCTCTCTCTCTCTCTCTCTCTCTCTCTCTCTCTCTCTCTCTCTCTCTCTCAGGAGAAGAGGAGAGTGCAGGAGGAGGAGAACAGAGTGAAGAGAGAGATGGAAGAAGAGTGGCTGAGGCTTGCACAGCGTAAGGTCTGATCCTGTCTCCTAAAGAATACACACATACACTACAGTCTTCACCCCAGTGTTTTCTTCTTTAAAAGGAATAGATTAAAAATCAGTCAAAACAGGTGCAATTCGGTAAATTCAGTGTCTGTTTTTTCAAAAGCTCAAAGCTTTATATTTACGTTATGTGGAGCAGAAGTTTTTTTCGCGATCGTTAATTATTTAATGATTGTATTTTTTTGGCCCGTTACAATCCAAAGAGTAAGCTGCTTGAAATGTACTCATTAATAATGAGCTTTACTTTTGTCTCATTTTTCACTGTTCTCTATCTTTTATTTCTATATCTACGAAGCCATTATTGTGCCGTTTGTGTCTGAGGCTCAGCACCTCCATCAGTCACAGTGAAATGAATTACATGAGAGGTAATCCCCACCCTCCACCCCCCCGATTAAGAAGGCTTCTCGCCCTCACTAATTAGAAGGCCAACTGTCTAGTCTATTCCCTTTTGCCTGCTGTTTACAGCATATGTGTATTCTTCTGCTCTGTGTCTGATGCTGCTCAGTGATGGCCTCACAAAAGCCTAGTGTATGGCACAGTGATGTCAGGAAAAAATCAACTGATAACTCATGCAGGAATATACTGTTGTGCACAGTTTGCCATTAAAAACAATCACAAAAGTACCTAGTGTTTTTTAAACTGGGTTTAGACATTTCTGGTCAAATTACATAATTTGTTGATTTTCTAAATGAAAAGTTAATGCATGTTAATGCATGCACAATTTCAAAAACATAAAATGTGCCATAATGTTTGCACAAGATGCATGTTTAATACATTCCGCAAATAAAAGGATTTTTAAGATTTAGTTTCCTGCTGGTAGCAATTTACTGAACAGCCTTCCTTAGATTCATGCTGTTCAATGCAATGTTCTGTGTGTTACTGTTCTGTGTGAAATGTGATCTTAGATTAATGTCAGTGGCTTTATTTTTGTCCATATTGTCCCATTGCTAGGATATTGTTATAGCCAGACACTGCTTCCCACACATTATGGCTTTGCTGCTGCTGATTCTGCTTTTAGGGGTGGTGTAGGGACATACAGATTAGAAGCTGCTCCAGCGAATAAAAGATTGAATGAGTCACACACAGTCCTTCCAAAAGCTTCACCTTCAGCAGCCTGTGGCCTAATAGCTGTCACCCTCATGCATGAATCTACTTCACCTCATCTCACCAACTCTTTGTCTTTTGGTGTCTGCTTCACTAAAGGATTACAGTCCTGTAATAACACGTTCTGTGGTTCCCTCATATACCCCTTACAAATAGGGCTGAGAAATAAACAGATCTATGTAATATATACTACTGTTCTAAAGTTCTCATATGAGACCGTCTTTAATTTCTGTGGGGTGCAGGACAAACCTTCAGTTTCTGAAATGGGTGGTCATCCTAAGTAAGGGGTCATAAAGGTCCACAAAGAGCTGATCTGGCTACAGGTTTTTATTCTATCCGAGCAGAAGTACATCTGATTCAAACTCTTTAATTGGTGGATGACCCCTTTCATAAGCCGAGGCTGTTTAGCTGTAGTCATATCACTGGTAAAATTAACAAAATACACTTGTAAAGTAAAGCACAATGCCTAGTATGTAATATGATAATAACCACTATTGTCCAAAGGCATAAAAATCATCATTCAGGAGAATCAAGGTTTTCAATTACGTAAAACAAACATGTTTTTGTAACTAGATTCTTTCAAAAAGTTACTTCTCTTTAGCTTTGTAGGTTTAGACTTATTTGTAGAAAAGCTATAAAGTTTTTTTTTTTAAGTGTCTGGATTGATAAACAGAGCTGTAGATTTTTACATAATCACTGAGAAAGATGTTGAAAACTAGGAATGAAGTAATAAAATTATCATTCAGAATTCATCAGATTTTAAGTGCAGATAACCAGAATTATTATAAATAAATCATTTCTGCATCTACATCTGGATAGCAATTTACATTTACAGCATTTGGCAGATGCTTCTACCCAGAAAGACATACATGGTGCTTTTTAGTCTACAAAGTAAACCTGTTACACCAGTAAACCTAGACTTGGATTAAGAGTAGCTAGTCAACCAAGATTATACCTGAGCTGATGCAAATCTTTGACATATAAAAGCTTTTTTGAGGTTTTCTGCAGTTCTGACTGTTAGGGGAAGTTCATTCCACTACTTGAGAGCCAAAACTGAGAAGAGCGTTGATGTCTGGGTAGGGCCAAGAATACATCCCTGCTTTACTCCACTCTTAATATGGAACTCTTGCTGTCATGGGAAACAACCCATTCGTTGGTCAGGTCTACAAACATGATGTACTGAAGTCTTTCTTGTTCTATATGTTTTACTTGCAGTTGATGAACACAGAATGTCATGTTTACTATGGTGCAACCAGCGCAAAACAACACTTGACTTTTAAAACGAATACATTCAGCAAGAATCTGTAGCCATGGTAGGGTAACACAGGCAACAGTTTTGCCAGCAATGCTGATTAGAGATATTCCTTTATAGTTGTTGCACATCTGTCATCTGGATAATATGGAAACTGTAACAATATTCAAGTAGCATTATTTATAACATGAAGTAGGATTATTTCATTCACATCCAGAACAAATGGGTTATCAAAGTATTGGCACTTAATGAAAATTAAACATCACTTTACAATACTTAATAATATTAACATAAGAATGTTTTAACAATGCACATTATGTGTGTCACTGGACAGAAAATTAGTCATGAGCATAATTTCTTCTCTAGTACTTGGTCAAGAAAAGCTATTAAGGCAAAAGAACGCATAACCATCAGTAACACACGCACACACACACACACAACTGTAGATTACACCATCCATCATCTGTTGGACTGGTCACATGCAGAATGCCCAATGGTGGTCATTCTGGAATGTGTGATTATCAATGATGTGTATTTAGGAGAAGAGAGGAACCTCCTAAAGATACCAGTGTGACCCTTACTTTAAAGGACTAATGCTCTTAGTAAGGCAGTTGACTAAGATTTTTTTATATATAATGTGTATGGAGAGCTTGTTTAGGTTGTTCTGAAGTTTGCAAGCCATTCAGAGTGGACAAAACATTCCAGCAAGATTGCAGGTCCACACTTAAAAAGGCTACCAAATTATTCTGCTCATGTGCTTTTATAAAGTACAGTAATCAGGCTGTCTGTAATTGGTTTAAGTCTGTCTCTTTATGATGCTCTTAAAAATGTTTTGTGTTCTAGAGGAACTGACCATACCTATCAAAGATCGACAGATCTATTTCCTACGATTTATTTAAAATGTAGTCCCTCAACTACAACCAACAACTGACAGAAAATCACAATAGATGACATAAAGAACCTGGATTAGATTTTAATATATGAACTTCTTGTATTAATATCACTTATAGAATTATTCATTCAAAAGTGATAGAAAACTGAATCCCTTCATCCAATGTGCAAAATTGCTGTTCGCACTGGTCACTTTTTCACTTTTGCACGTTGCACTTTGCACAATGTGCCCTTCCCTTGGTTCCTTTATATATTTGTAAATATTCTTTTTTTATATATATTTTTTATTTATTAATTTTATTTTTACTTTTATTTTATATTCATTTTTTTTTATCATGTTTTTCTGCTGAGTTTACTGGTTCTTCTTGTCCAACACATTCCATTGTACTGTTGACCCAACATTAACATACATATGATCAATAAACTAAACTAAACTGAACTGAATGCATAATATTTGCATTATACATTGTTAAGTACTTTAAATACTGGTAGCCTGTGATTGTGAATGAAAGGAACCTGTTTTCAGAATCTTTGTACAGAAGGATGAAGACGATCTTAATAAATATAATAGACAGGCAATAGATTTTTATTGTCCATCGTAAATGCCTTCTTAAAATTCACCTTGTGAGCAAAACTGAATTATTAAAGCATTGTAAGCAGGTCAAAACAGGCCAAATTGTTTGTGAACTGTTTTGTTAAAGCCAGTAGCTCAAAATAATGTTGTTTGTGCGCCTTGTGGAGTTATAAAGGCAGAGCCTGTGCTCCTATGAGCCTGATTGTTTCGTGTCGTTATTAAGTGCCCATTTTGTATGCAAAACAACAGCCAGATGGCATGTGGATAGGGACTCCCAGACAACAGAACCCTCCTGAATGAGTTTTATATGCACAAAGCTGGCAGACTGATAAAGGGAGTAATCATTAGGGTGTGCAATGTGTTCTTTCTCTCTGTCTGATAGAGGAAGTCTCTGAGAGACCAGTGGTTGATGGAGCCAACGCCCAGCAGTGCAGAGGCTTCTGGGACACAGATTGCACCCTGGCCCCCTGCTCAAAGTAACGAGGACAGCACAGACAAGTGAGATGAAGTCCCCTAATTTGGCATGTTGTTACTGTCAGAACAAAATACTTTCTTCATTTTGTCTTTTTTGACATCATTTAAAACACCAGCTGACCTTTACAATGTGTCTCCCATTGGGATTTTTTTACTTCCATTATAAGTCCTGAATGTTCTTCCTTTTTCTTCCTGTGTTTCCATTTTGGTGATGTTTTTGTTTTGTTTTACATTTACATTTATTCATTTTGCTGACGCTTTTATCCAAAGCGACTTCCAAGACGGGGAGCAATGTAGTTGGGACGGTACCTTGCTCAAGGGTACCTCAGTAGTGCCTGAGCCAGGACTTGAACCTGCGACCTTCAGGTCCCCAGCACAATGTCCTAACCACTAGGCCACCACTTAAAAGCAATTATGTGTAATATACAGCATAACCGGCTTATCTCCATGTAAGGATATCCTTAGTTGCCTCAGAAGCCTCAAGATTATCTGAATAATTTTGCACAGCTTTTTCTGCATTTTAAATGTAAACTTTAATTTTCTTGTATAGCCTTTGCTAATGAACTTAATGAAAATGCTGTTTATTTTACCTTTTAAGCATGGCTACAATTTAGCATCAATAAGCAATCAACATCCTCTATTGAGGTACCCTTGAGCAAGGTACCATCCCACTACACTGCTCCCCGGGCGCTGTTGGTAGCTGCCCGCTGCTCCACGTGTGCATGTGTGATTGGTTAAATGCAGAGGTCACATTTCGTTGTGGTGCTTGAGTGTGTTCACAATGACAAAGAGTCACTTCCACTTCTATCATGCTTAGGTTTTTTGTTAACGGTACATTATGTGTTGTACTTACTATAATAAGTTAAGTAACTTACTGCATTTATCCATCATTTTCTATATCTTGCCATCATATGTATCTGGGTTTTTTTTTTTTTGTCAGAACCCAACACATGCAGAAGGAGATAAAAGAAGATGAGAAAACAGTAAACATAAATGATGAAGGACCTGCTTTATTTATGGAAATCAAGCGTTCAAACCTTTCAGAGGACAACACAGAGGAGCCCACACAGGTAGGTGAAAAATCCCTGAGTTAATCCCCCAGATAATTATTAATTTACATTTTGGTGAACCAAATGAGTCTTGAAATATATTACTAGTGATAGCATTACACCAGTTACCTTCCTTTTCCAGCAGTAGTTCACTAGCACACCCTCAGTTCACAAAGGGAACTGCAAGCTACTTGGTCAGGTGACTATTGTGGTTGAAGGGTAAATGAAAAAGCAGTTCATGGTTGTGACATCACTTAATGAAAATGTTATATTATACGCATCCACATATGACACAGTCAGTGTAGCTGTGCATTATACATTTGGTAAATTATTTCCAAATAAGAGTGAGGAAAAGAGAAAATGCATATAAAATATTAATTGTTGGGCAGTGCTTAGGGGAGGATGGCAGCAGGGGCATTTTAATTATCTCTCTCTCTCTCTCTCTCTCTCACTCTCTCTAGGCAAACCCATGGCAAGAAGAAACGAAGGGTTAGTAGTGTAAATTACATTGTCACTGTCTCTTCTGCTGTTTTTTAAGTGCATTGATTGCTTGTTTTTTAGCCAGTGCAGCTTCTGAAATTTCTATGGGTATCAGTCCTGGGGTCCACCTTCAGAACAGACAGCTGGACAGATCAGGTAACAGCTGTTGCATTTTTTGCAGTGAAATATACATGCACTTTTGGAGCCAACCATTTTAATCATTTTAGCTGTACTGACAGGAATGTGCTGACATTAGCCCTCACTGCTGGATTCCCAGTATACAGTAGGCCTGTGCCTGGGATTCCAGCACAAATAAATTTTAAGGTTAGTTATCTGTCATGACTATATAACAGACATGGGGACTCAAATCAGCTACATAGCAATCCTGACTCTCGACTTTCAAAACTAAAGAACTGTAAAAGTTTAGCCTGAGGGACAAAAAAAAAACACCTTTAATTGCCAACTCTAAATGTGTCACTTTGCATGCTATACTCATGTGAAGTCATACTGCAGTGCCTTCAGGTCCCATACTGCTTGAAATAATGAGCCTTTGATCAAAAAAAAGCTTCAGTATGAGTGATCAGATCTCTAGCTGATTAGCTATTATACTAGTTACCTAACATACCTCCTATACATACTACAGGCTCACCACACATTTTGGTTGGATTTCCTTTCAACAAGAGATTTGAGCCCTATATAAATTTACTTGTGACCATCTTTGTGATTTACCATTACCTCTGGTGAGTGTGGTTACATTAAGATTACCTCAGCCTGTCAAATCAAGCGAAAGAAAGCATGTATGAACAGATTTACACACTGTAGTTTTGTTTATCAGAAAACCTTTGATCAGTACTTATACCTGGTCTGCACAAATGTAAACTTTCATGTCCCTGTATATCATTGATTAAATGATATTTTAACCAGGTTCTATTAGCTTGATTATTGATTATTAGCTTTATTTGCATTAATTCCTAAATAGGAGTTTTATTTTCCCATGACAGTACTTGGAGTGTTGGAGATTCAGGTGGAGAAAGACCTAAAAACAGGAGTCACCACCATTAAGTCCATGGCTCCACTATTGGCAACAGCACTTGAGTCTAAAGGAGAAGCCGTGTTTGATGATGGCCGGCGGACAGTGCATGCTGTGGGAGGGGCTGAAGGCAGCCAACATTCAGAGGAGGAACTAAGCCAGATTCTTAATGTTGTTTCTAAAGTGGGCATGCAGACCATACTGCATGGTGTGACCCTCACCTGTTCTGAAGAACAAGGAGTACAAAAGGAGACAAATGCAATGCCAGAGGATGAGCAGTCATCAGAAAGTGTAGGGGGATCCTCTGATCTAACCCATTATACGCTACAACAAAAAAAGACATCAGAAATAGAAGACTATGTTTCTTTAGTTGCCAGCAAAACAGAGGTGGAAGAAATGAGGCTGAATGGTAGGACAAATGGAGTGGATAAAGAGAAGGAGGTTAAAAGAAAGCAAAAGGAAAGGGAGGTTGAAGTCGAAAAGGATGAATGGGAGATGGTGAATTGTAGACCAGAAGAAGGCCTGGACCCAGTTGTGCTGACTTTCTTGGGCTTCAAACAGGTTCAGACAGACTCAGGGCTGGGTTATGAAGATGAAGGAGTACTTCTAAAGGTAGAACAAGTCTTTGTTGCTGGTGAAGAAGATTTAGGCGTGGATCCATCTGAGGAGCTGAGCACAGTTAGTGTTAAAAACAATGCTCAATGCGAAGAGCCTCCAAAATGTGATGAGTCTCAGCCTGAGCCGGTTGTATCGGTGGCCTCTTGCCCAGAAGGAACCCGAGAAGACACCCCTGCTGAAGTGATCTTACAGAATGTTTGTATTGTTTCAGGTACAGGTATGTCTGTGCCATTGCAAGAACTTCAACACCTTTCATCTGACACCACAGATGTTCTAGGAGAAACCAAAGAAGTTATTGAGTATTCTACAGAAGGTGCCAAAGAGTACACAGAAGAAAAGAACATGCATATGGGCAGAACTAGTGTTGTGGTGGAAGGATTAGAGAAAACATCAAATATTGAAGATGAAGGTCAGGTCTTTCAAGATGTTCCTTTAGATGGCAATGGAGAAACATCTCAGACTTTGATACAAAAGGAAATAGTGGCCCAGTCCATTGAAAAAGAGCCTGAAATTAAGGCTGTGGTGCCTCCAAGCAATACCCCAAAAAGAGCAGTAGGAGAAATGCCAACAAAACATAAGACTTGCCAATGTTGCAGTCTTATGTGAGCATACACTCTGACAGCTCATACATAGATCTGTTTTTATGCCCTTGATGCTCTCTTTTATGCTCTCATTTTATCAAGAAATCTGACAATACTTTACATATGAATTAATAGCAGGGAAAAAGTCTGAGAAGCCATGATTAGAACCATAGGTGTGCCTTTCAGATTTGTTACTGAGTGTTACAAATCATTGATGCCCCCTGCTGGGCACAACATTGTATTGAAATGGAAACAGTAATTTGTGACCACGCCAAAGAGATATACAGGTTTATATTAGCACATTGTTTTTATCTCCTACTCTTAGATCAGAATTTAACTGCTTCTATACATATACAATACTCAGTCAGACGTGTTACATTTTATTTTGAGTGATTTTAAATCTGCTTTTGATGTATATTCAGTGCAAGACCAGTGCTTATTTGACTGTTGTATTACTTAAATTTGTGTGAACACGCATATATTCTGAAAGTATTATGCAAATATGCATCACATGGCATAATCTAAGCGGACTTGTTTAAATGACTGTTTGAATGTCATACTTTTAAAGTAATAAAGAATTTTACTGTGTAATGTTTTTTTTTTTTCATTTATAATTTTTTTGTTTTCCTTTTTATGCATGATGCATAAATATTTAAACACACTGAAGAACTTCATTGCCCTCTATGAATAATGAAGCATCCAACTGACTTCTACCTGAAATATCTACTCAAGTTTTAAACAGAATGAATAAATTAATTTTTCAGGTCACCAAGCACAAATTTTCAATTTCACCCTAGCAGGTCCATCAAAAGTTTATCTGTTTGGATGCAGCTGTCCATGTTGATCATTACAGCACATCCAGATGGCATGCACATTCTGCTGGGCAGCATTAGTCACTTGTGCCCTAAAACGACGTCAGCCCTGCTGTCGCTATAGCAATGGCCCAGGTCACAGTGCAAGTAGGGGATGATGTTTACTACTTACTGCAGGAATGAGGGGGTGGAGCCAAAGAGACGGTAACACCCCCTTTCTCCAATCCCAAAGCAGCCCCAACATTGCCACTCCAGACTCATCCACTCTTCAGACAGGTAAGCCACTGACTACTCTTTTTTTGTTTCGTGTTTTATACAGTAGCTAAATTGCATTTGTTTTTGTGGATAAAACTTCAAAGTAGTTGAATTAGTAAATTAGAGAGTTTCATTAGCCAAGTGTAATACTACCCTGTACACTGCGTGCACATAAGTTTGTTACACCTACACATTTAATGTTTCTTTTTAAATCATGGGAGGTAATAGGATAATTTGACAAGCTTTGGCTTTGCTGCCGTGACCATCATCAATGTAGGCTTTACATAACGTGTTGGAACATTGCAGTGAGGATTTGTTTGCATTCAGAGCACTAGTGAGGTCCTAATGTTGAATGTCTGTATCAAAAACCTCACTCCAGCAATCCTAGAGTTCTTGGATTGGACCTCCATCACTCCATAGAATGCATTTCCACCACTCAACAGCCTAGTGCCTTTATACTCCTGTAACCAATGCAAAAAAAGGTCCTTTAAAGTATGCCATTCTACTGACAATCTTTTATATAAAGATTACAAAAACTGTACAAGGTGCACCTTAAATTAGAAGGGCAGTCTGACTGATCATAGTAGGCATTTACTGTTTCAAACAAGCTACTAACATTACAATGAAACGCTTAAGTGCAGAGAGGTATTAAATGTTTGGGATGAATAGTTTACTGAATGGATAGGTGACAATAATCCAATACATTAAGAGAATATAATATTTTGCCTACGTATGACTCTAATCAGTTTAGATAATAATAGCAGTGTACGTTGTCTATCAAGGAATTAATAGCTCAAAGACATATAATGACAAACTCAACAGTAAGAAAAGTGAGATGGTTTATACAGAGAAAACTGCACAAGTACACATCTAGGGCACATATGTATGTGACAATAAGCCATAACTTCCAAATTCTTTGTAAGTTTTTTGCTAGCAAGCTTCAGTATCTGTGGTGTTCTTTATTAAATAGTAACTTTACAACATAGACACAAATAATTACAGTCAAAGCATGCTTCTTTAAATACAAAGACAAGGACAGAGTGAGGTTCATTTTAAGTGCATTTCTTTTTATATGTTAACAATTACATAAATTGTGGCATAATTTTGCACAGATCATATTTTATGTTTTCCAAACTTTTGCATACCTCTCAGCCCTTGCCATGTGGGTCAGAAGACCTTCTATTGTAGGTTTATACCATCAGTAATGTATCTGCTTTAATATGGTAGATCAACAGACAGAAAATATACTGTCATTCAAAAACACGTTCCACTCACTCTCAATTATCCTCCAAACTGGCTTTAACTGTAATGTTTGTTGATCTCAGGAAATGGGACCTCTGTTAACCAATAGAAGTACTGTATGCGGTCTTTTTCCCAATGTCTGAGTGACTACAGTCCCTGAAAAAATTTTATTTCAGCATCAGATAATATTAGTGAATGAATGTGTGGCATATGAGCTCAACATTTATATAGAGAAGTTTGCCCAAATTCCATATTGTGAAATTGTGGGCTGCAGAGGTCAGAGAGGTGACTAGTAACACCACACACACGGTGAGAGCAGAGCGGTAAGCTGATTATAGCTCCTCTTCCAGGTCAGCAGTAAATGCCAGGTTGCCTAGCATGGCCATTACAATGGCTACATTTAAAAAAAGAAGAAGAAAGCACCAAATTAGAGTTGTCATGGTACCAGAAATCTGAAATCTGAATCAGAAATTTTGTTTATTGTATTGGGATTTTTTAAAAGAAGCTTAAACTTAAAAAAAAACATGATAAACTGGACAATTGTCAGTTTATTGATTAAAATATCTACTCAAACAATGGGGTTCTCTTTCAAAGAAGGCTTAAATGATTGAGCACTTCTAGCATAACTTACCAATCATAAGAACAGATTTAACATTCTCTCCTCCTTATTTAAATTTTTTTTTGCAGTTGTATTTCCTGCCATCAATAAACCACAGCAACCAGGTAACATAACCACAGGTACATACATGGCAGCAGAGAAAACGGTGGACGTTGCTTATGCTAAACAACTCCATGAATGCATCACTGGTTCACCTGGAAAAGCAGTCATCGCAAGTAACAACACTGAAAAAAATTATTTGACAGGGGATTTTAAAAACTATGAATCTCAAGTAGACAAAAGCAAAGATCAAAAGGCCAAATCACACACCGATACAGATGATGTAGATTACATATTTTCTTCTCCTGAGGCACCTAAGGTCACATGCAAAGAGCACATTACAATACCAAGTGAGCTGAACAAGGAGGCTTCATCAGAAGAGTGTGATGAGGTCACCATAATGCATAAAAACGAGGCTGGCAAACTTGGGACACCCCAATATTTATACCCAGAACAGCACAAGAGACAGACTGCATTTACTAGTATTCAGCAAGAAAATGCTACCCCCACTAAAGAAGGAAACAATAATAACCCCAATGATGTAGAAGACCATGATGATAAAACTCTCACCACAGAGGAAAACAATACATGGCAAGAAGAAATGATTGGTGCTTACTTTCAGAGCAAGGAAAACTATACTGCACCAAATGTAGCATTAACAAAGGATGAATTCAGAGTCACTTATCTGGAAAGTGATTTCAGTGCTAGCACTCAACCTGATGTTGAAGCAAAGTGGAGGTTGGAAGAGGACTGTGTATGCCAAAATGAGGTTGACAGTATTGCTGTTCTGAAGGATGTAGCTTTAAGTTTAGCTTTGGATAATTGCAAAGAAGTAGATATGCAGCTGAAAGATCTATATGACCCTCAAGAACATCACATTTTGAAAAAGCTGGAGCCTTTTGAGGGCAAATTCTTATTAAAGGAACCTAAAATAAAGGAAAATGTAAATGCAACAGCTGTTCCTGATCAAGATTCACGTCAAGGTGGAGCAGCCTATTTTTCTTCAAAGAATGCAATTGCTCAAAATATCCATCAGGGTGAGCTGTTGCTTCATCGCCTGCGTCTTGTGCAGCAGAATCAAGAGTTGCAACAGGTGTCACATAGTCCATCAGCATCAAACATTGCAGCCATGGTGATGCATGATGATGTTACCATGATGCCAGGTAAAGAGGGGGAGGTTTGTTTAGAGAAAGAAAGAGTGCCTTGGAGAGTGGAAAACCCAGAAAAGAAAGACTGTGAAGAGGAACATTACCAAAGAAAAGCTGAGGGTGCTCATTTGACTTCTCTAATATATGCTAAGGAAGTAGAACAGGCTAAAATGGAGAAGGTAAGTGATGATGATCAAAGTGACAGTGGGGTGTCTGCAGACTTTTTCCCAGGTGGAATTCACAAGCTTCCTACATCTTGCTTTCAGAACATCAGGCCCATAGAGGAGACTCCCATACAGAGAGAGATCAAAAAAGGTTTAGAAAGGGAGAAGAGCTTGCGTCGATCCAGGGGCCTTGATGAATTGAATGAGAGATCACAGGTGTTACTGCCAGTTAAGAGGTCTTTGGAAGGTTTAGGCCACTCTTCTTCGACATCATTTGTTTTTGATGCTGAAAAACGGCTTGCAAAGAGAAAAATGCTACAAGACATAAAGCAAGAGGCAATCAAGGAGCAGTCCCTAAAAACACTACAAAATGGTCCAGGTTTCTACAGTAGTGGTCATGCACAAGAACTAAAGGAAAGAAACCTGCTCTTTGAGGCATTCCACCCATGCAAGAACATGGATATGCAGAACACTTTCAGGTGCAGGAAATTCTTCTCTTCTTCCTTCACAGCCAAAGATGTTAAAACCTGTGGTGTGGAAGAGGACAGCCTACCATTTGTGTCCGTGCTTGAACGTACCCGCAGTCTAGAACTGTTCACAAACTACCAGTATAAAGATTCTAGAATTAATTTATGTGGTAGTGAACCTGAAGAAGCCTCCGGCACTCATGGTCAACCTGACGATCATGCTCATGAAGAATGCCAAAATAAACCTTCAAATTCTGACCCCACGTATACATCCTCTGACGTAAAACAGTCAAGATGTCATTATCCTTCTATAAGCTTGAATTCCTTGGACTTGGATTCTGGTGTAGTGCCTTCCATCATAGACATTATGAAGGAGGAAGGTTCGGTCCTAAAAACAAAAAATCCATTCTTTCTCCTCCGTCCTGCTCTGTCTCTAAGACCAGATGTGGAGAAGGAGATCAGAGAGTCTATGGAAAGGGAGCAAGAATTAAGAAGACTTAGGAGTAGACTCTACGGTGACCAGAGGAAGAGACTAGAAAACCAACAGGAAGAAAATACACAGTCTGCTTCTGTTGAATCCACCACTACAGTGCCAGGTGATGGTATACTGTATTATGCAGTCTTTGAGTAACTGATTAATAATAGAATTCTAGTTGCTTTGCACTCCAAAACACTTATAATGTGTATATAATGTAGACTATAATGTGTGCTGGAGAACTGTGCAAAAGGAATAAAAATGGTGATCAACTGTCTAGATACTTTAATGAATTACATGTTGCACTGTGCTAAACTCATTTACCCAGTTCCATACTACAATTTTGACTTTTGCATTTTTTTATTATTCATATTTAAGTGTCTTTACTTTTGTGTTATCCATGTAGAACATATATACAGAGGCAAGCTAACACTCAGCTGGCCCCCACCCTGCTCTAAAGTGGAAGAGGTCAGTAATTTTCTAGTAATCAAGATGGTCTAACAAATACCTTTTTTTGTAACATCAGTTTTCACACATTTTAATGAGAATTTTGTTCTAACACCAGGACTGTAGCTTCTAGAACTGAACTATACAACTCTCTGAAGCATGATGTTGTTGTGCATGTTTAAACTTTATGGAGTGAGAACTTTGGTTTCTATCCATTTAGGTCTATATTCCAAAGATGGATAGGTCCTCATGTTCTGCCACACCTTTTAATGTACTCTGTTATACTAATTGTGATGAGCATGCATCCTTTTTGAGAGTCTCATTTCATAAAAGTTCACTTTCCATGGTAATGTGGACTAGAGAGCCAGAGAGCTCCAGGTAGCCACATTCTATTCTGCCATTGGAATGGAAACTGTGGATATTTTACTTAATATAATCAAATATTATATTAATATTTTTACCCTGTTACACTGTTCTTACATTAGATAGGATGCAGATGAGCTGATGTAAAAGCTGCTAGTGTTTACAACTGGTGTGAAAAATAACTATAATAAGTGAGAAGATTATTTGAGAATAAGTGTAATAGTAACAGTAATGGGACATTATTAACTGTATGCATATCTCTGTGCTTTAAGGACTGTGGGCCTTCAAAGCCAATTGGACAGAGGTCTACACTTTGGCACCACTGGGAAACAGGCATGGTGAACAGCTCATGCAATGAGAAAAACTAACATGGCATCACTATAGTGACCTTCAGCCCTATCAGACGCCATAAATTCAAAAGCTCATATAACCAAAGAAATAAAGACACCAAAAGAAAAGTACGCACATACCATACAATAAAGAGAACCCAATTAAACAAATGAGACAAAAACATTATACTTGGCCATTTACTTATTAAGGGAAATTATCTAATATTACAAATCTGTATGTAGCAAAAGTATGTGAACCTTTGTTTTCGTTATCTGGTGTGACCCTTTCAGTGGCAACAACTAAACCACTAAACAGGTTGGATGAATTTTAAGCCATTCCTTCCTTACATAATAGCTTTAACTCTGGGATGTTGGTGGGTTTTCTTAAATGAATTATTTGCTTCAGTCATTCCATAACATTTCTAATTGCTTCAGGTCAGGACATTGACTTATGTCTTATGACTCTTTTCATAAAATCAAGCAGCTAGAACATTCTTCTAGGGTCGGGTAATTTGTTTTCTATTTATTATATAAATGAATGTAAACTAATGTGAGTTAAAGATACAACTAAAGACAATTTCATTGGCTTCAACAATGAAAGAGATAGCTTAGGGCAGTGGTGGCCTAGTGGATAGGACGCTGCCTTTGCAACCTGAAGGTTGCAGGTTCGAATCCCGGCCCGGGCACTACTGAGGTACCCTTGAGCAAG
>JBBPDA010000030.1:14130156-14177040 GCA_037974385.1 Arnoldichthys spilopterus
AAGGGTGTGTATTTACTGTTTAAACTGGTTATTCTGTATATTGTTAGGTTTATTGTTTAGTGTCGTTTCTTATTATTCTAGTTTTTTTTTTTACCTGTTTACATTTTATAACACATATTCTAATCTTTTGTAATATATATAATATTAATAAATATTATTTATGTAATATTGTTTACTTCTAAATTCCTTTAACTTTATTATTTATATATATATATATATATATATATATCATGGCACAAGTACAGTTTGAATTGATTCTGAGAACAGATCAAGTACCTGGAAATGTCCTTAATATGTGGGTTTTATGAAGAATGCATCAGTAGGTGACTTTTGGGGACTTTATTGGGTAGTCATGTTTCCCAAGATGCATTTCATACAAAGGAGTGGTACGGTTCTTCTCACACTCCTCAGTCAACACAGCAATCCATACTTTGATCTGCCCATCTTTGCCATTAACAAAATTTTGATCTAGCCACTTTCTATCATTTTTTTTATCTCTCCACTTCAACAAATATTTTGTCAGTCACCCCCTCAACACTTCCTATCACCCCACCCCCTCACCCACCTTCATTTGACCACCTTCCCAACTAAAAGGGCACTGTTTTATCATAAATATCAAATACAGTGAAGATAAATGCAAGAATGCAGGGTTTCAAGCCTCGAGTTGAGACTCACCAGCCAACCTGAGCTGTGATCTCAGCAAGAACTCTGTTGTTGCAGATTAAGCGAACTGTTCTTGGGGGTCTCTCCAGCTGAACTTGTTAGGTATGAACCCCCAAGAATTGGAACGCATACCTGACACACTCCATACAGAAATGGACACAAAGAGTTTAGTCCCCAGCTCTTTTCAAACCAAAGGGACACCCCTGCTGATATGTGACTAATCAGTCTAGCGTGTTATCGTTTTGTTCTTTTTATACAGGTATACAGTGGGAAGTAGTCTAGATCACGTCACTGGCGCAGGAAAACAGAGGCTCCTAAAAATAGACGCCTCCTCTGTTGAGGATAGCCGAGCTTTGAGAGGCGACGTGGGCGGAGCCAATTGAGCAATATTACTTAACGGTTTGGAAAAGAGTATTCCGACGAATGTTGTAGCGAGGGAGAGATTAGCGAGAATATGGGCGGGTCACAACTTCTGATATTTCCCACCCGTATTGTGACAAATCCCGCCTGCTGCTGGTTGGCACTTCCTTTTCACAACTCGTCCTCCTGTGCTAGAACTGGACAGTAGTTCGTATAAGAGGGAAGATGTAAAGCTGTATTAAATCATTATACAAAATGTTTTTCCATAAATGTAAGTTTAATCAAATAACATAAATACCAGAAATAAAAATAACACCAAAATATTTAAAAAATAATAACATAGCAAAAATGAAAAAAATAAATACATTGTATTATAAAGTAGACCACAGATAATTGTTCTCTTGCTCAATTAACTAAGAAATTTAGGTCAACCAGGTTTACGTTGATTGCATGATTTTTTTACAGTGCAATTTACTTTGTGTCACCCCCTTGATGTGATTTTCTATATTTGTGTTTCTTTAAAAAAAAAAAACAGCAACGGACAACTAGTCAAACCAGGATTAGCCAATCTTAGTTCAGGGGTATCTATGTTCAGCCAATCATAGAGCAGGACTAGTCGAAGATTTTCTTCTAGCCAATAACAGGGCAAGACCAGCCAACCCTGGTACTGTTCGGCAGCCTGTTCGCGATTATGAATGACTAGCCGGTCCTCACGCAGGAGGCGGTGACTTCCGCAATACGGGTGGGGAAAACAAAGCCAGCGCGCGGCTCTGTCAAGTACTCCCGAAAGCAGCCACGCGGTTCAGACGAGGTTAGAGAGCGTCCTCGGCTGAACTCCACCAGGGAGAAGCTACAAATAGGAGTTGCGACGTTCAGAGGCGAGCACATACGAGCGATGAAAGTTAGCAGCGCGTCACATAACACCGGCAACGTCTGTTTTTAACGTGTCTACCTGGGAGGAAAAAGAAAACCCAGCCGCTCGGTCTGACCAGTTGAGTGCGGAGAGGACTTCCACTGAAGCTTTTCACCGGGAAGCGTCGCTTTAAAGGTAATGGCTCACACATGAAGCGCGTACACTGTGTTTATTCAGAGAACACTCACTTCTGCTGCTCGGGGTGAATTTTTCAAAACTCACTTATTCACACTCGTGGATTTAATAGACAGCGTTCGCGAAATGCAAGTTTCGGTACGTTTGAAAAGTGTTAGGGAAAAGCTCCCCGACAAGCTACACATACCGGTTGTGCGGGGTTTTCTCCCACCACACTCGCTCTTGGTTAAAAGAGGAGCCCACCAGCGCTTCCTCAATGAGCTGAATACACTGAGCGCGTAGCGCAGCACAGAGCACGGAGCCACAGCCTCTGAAGTGTGAGAGCGTAAAGCAGCTCCTCCGGCTCCTCGGGCTGCTGTTATATAAGAGTAAGGAATATTTTATTTGTAGCGAACAGCCTGATTCTGCAACACCGAGAAAATGTCCCTCGTTTAACACGTGGACAAGCAAAATTGCTGGAATGGTGATTTCATACTGAGCTTACGTCACGAGCTGCTGCCTCCTTTTGTGTTAAATGTTAAACTAATAAATGTTAAGATGATAAAGAAATTTGTGAATTTTAAAATGTATATAAAAATGTTTTATTGAGAAACTGGGATGGTCTGTCATAAGTATGATTTTTATAGATTTTATATATGTATATACGTGTGTGTGTGTGTGTGTGTGTGTGTGTGTTAATAGTATTAGTGTTGAATTGTTCTCATTTAAAGCAATTAAGCAAAGACCACTATCACTGTGTGACTATCTGTTTGACTTTGTAATCTCTGTATTGTGTAATCGTGATGATTCCCTGAATAAACCCTTTCACTGGGTCATGTAAGATAAGGTGTTTAGACTCAAATACATGACCTGTGTTATCTAGGTCAGCTGCAGAATTCCTTGCAGAAACATGTTTAATGCATTTCAGCTGTTTGAAGTCATAAAATCTAACTTCAGAACTGAAGGATCTTTTTGGGCTGATTTAATTTCAAATGTCAAATCTATACTGTCAGACTCACAGACTAAAGAGACTCTTTCCAGGTGATAAGTGTCACAGAAGTGACAGTTAGCCTGCTGAAATTCGTAACAAATGAAATTGTGAGCAAAGACAGCTATAACCTTTGTCTTCTAGTAGAAAGAGCAGTAAATGTGCCCTAATGGCTTTTTGCTCTATATTATGGCATGTTGCACAAAGAGTACTCAGCCTTACTGGAAAGACGTACTGGAGTTACATAATATTGTGTTGTAACGGATCTTACGTAATGACTAATGCTTTTCTTTTTCAAATTCCATTCTTTGCCACCAGGTTGGGCTGTTGTTACACCAGTAAAGCTGATACTGACTCGCATTCCCCCAAAGGAAAGAAGAAAACCTGTCTGTCTACTGCTGAACAGCTGTTTCTTTATAAAGCGTGATCACAAGGATGTTTGAAGAGGCATCTCAAGAAATGAGAGAGCAAAGTTCAGGAGCCCTGCCAGTTGTGGAGCCTGCGGTCGCCACAGGGGTGCTGGGGCTGGATGTCACAGCCCCCAGCAGTACAATGTCCTTTACAGACGAGGCAGTCTCCATCTTGGCCTCGAGCAGCCTGTTGGCCCGCTCGCTTCTGGGTCGCACATCGGCCCTAAAGCGCAAAGAAGCAGTGCCAAGTGTAAATACACTGCGGCGCAAGCGTGAATTCATCCCGCAAGACAAGAAAGATGATGGCTATTGGGACAAGCGCAAGAAGAACAACGAGGCGGCCAAGCGCTCCCGTGAGAAACGGCGCGTCAATGACATGGTCCTGGAGAACCGCATGCTGGGCCTGCTAGAAGAGAATGCAAGGCTAAGGGCGGAACTGCTGGCACTTAAGTTCCGCTTCGGCCTTGTCAAAGACCCTTCCAACACACCCATCCTTCCACTAACCACCACACCCTGCACCCCACAGCCAACCACTCCGCATTATTATATGCCTCGTGAAGACGGGCCTCATCCCACCACAGCTATGGCAGCCCATCTTAATTCCACACAGGCAGTACCCCACCTGGGAAGAGGTATCAGGGACAATGGCAGCATGTCAGAAGACTCAGGCTTCTCCACACCTGGTGGCTCCAGTGTTGGAAGTCCTGTGTTCTTTGAGGACAGATTGAGTGAACATGGCAAGCTGTCTCCTAATCGGGCTGAAGAGCTGGGTTATGAGTACCACCACTCCCCTGATACCCTTGGTGCGCAAGGCTCCACAGGGCATGTGTCCATAGCATCCGGTCGAGGGGAATCTGTGGAAGGCATGAAAAGCCTCCCACACAAGTTGCGATTCAAGTGTCCAGGTAGCACCGATGGTGAGAACCCCAGTGACCAGCGAAGTCCTGTGCAGCCCATGGGTGGACGGGATGGCTCCAGAAACCATTTCCCATTAGGTGTGGGAGAAGGGGCAAGATACTGGCAGCAGGAAGGGGATGAAGCTCGAAAAACCTTCACACATCCTCAATGTGGGCCGGGTGGCAGTTACAGTAACAGCCAGCTGGCTGTGAACAAC
The DNA here is from genome assembly GCA_037974385.1 of Arnoldichthys spilopterus. Taxonomy (NCBI): domain Eukaryota; kingdom Metazoa; phylum Chordata; class Actinopteri; order Characiformes; family Lepidarchidae; genus Arnoldichthys; species Arnoldichthys spilopterus. The sequence goes on from JBBPDA010000030.1 coordinate 14,134,719, forward strand.
AACGACATGTACTACCATGCAGAAAACAGCATGCTCAAATCTCAGCTCAGTTCCCTCAGTGAGGAGGTGGCCCAACTCAAGAAGCTCTTCTCTGAGCAGCTCTCCAAAATGAACTAGCAAGCCATGACTATCCGCTCATTGTAACATACTGAATGCAGGGAACTTGATCTAATCTGACCCAGCCAAACATACTGACACTCAGTCTCACTATTAGGAGCACAGAGACTGATGGAACAGACACTATATATCATGAGCTTAAAATGCCCCAAACACATGTTGACGCAAGTCACATTTTGGAGTACCAGAACAGTTTTATGGCTTTGAAAGATGTTAGTTACAGTACCTTTCCTTCTCTTTATTTTTTTCTTAAGATCCATAACAGGAAGTGAGTGAAGGAGTAGGCAGGGGGTTGAAATACAATTTGGATGTCACTACACTGTGTTTGATTATTGGCTTGTGTGGCTAGAGGAAGAAAGTACCTTACCGTACGTTTTTTTTTTTTTTTTTACCGTGTAAAACCTTTACATTAAGTATAGATTCTCACTCTCTGTCACTGGCCATTTTGTCCCCATGACTTTTGAAAAGATAAGCATCAAGTCAGCACGTGAGAAAACGGCATCCTTAAATGGCCCAGCCAAGAGTAGCTTTTCAGCCTACATAAGGTTAAGGAGCAGAGTGTTGTTCAGGGACAGTTTGGCTTTTCATGAGTTGCTGATGAGGCCCCTTATGCCTGTGGCATTTGCGGAAAAGCCCAGCACGGAGATAATGGCTAGCATCACAGGCACAAGCACTCTCTAGGTCTCTGTGTGCAGGTAGGTGCCATTTGTGCACACTGAATGCCTTTCCACTGTGCTGTTTCTCTTGCTCGTACTCGTGAACCTATACTGCTTTGTGACCCTTTACTGTTGCGTCATTTAAGCACAGAAGGTTTGCTAAACACATTTGGGATTTTTTCAGTAAAGGATGGGTTAATATAACCTGTCACTGTGCTTAAAGATATATTTGCTGATCTAGCTTCTCTCCACTTCTCTTTTCTCCATAAATACTGTGACAAAACCCTGAAGTAACTTGGAAGCCAGTATTTCTGGTAATTGTGAGTCCACAAAACCAAAGTGCGACATGCTTGTTTAGCATGCCATTCCTGTATTAAGTGTCAGCTCTGCTGTTTAATGACTGATTGATGAATTTGAGTGTGCTCAGGCTGGTTATGTTTACATGTGAACGTTCCATTGTAGCTGGACCATGGCTATGCAGGTTCAAAAGAGAAGTAAAATAACAGTGTTGTTTTCATACATTGCCAATATTATACAATACTAACATGCCCCAGTATCAGCTTACAAATTTAGGAATGCACATTTAAGGAAACATCAGAATATGGTCGGAGTCATTTTAAATGTGGTGACACCACATGATTAGGACTGCATAATAATGTAACAGATCAATTGTTGTGGTTGGAGTGTGTTTGGTGTTTGCACATCCTTACTAGAGCCTTTTTTCCCTCCATACAGCTAGTTAATTCTGTCTGGGACAAAGATGGTATGTAACTAATAAGAAAAACACTGTCATTTGTATTTTGGTGTTACAATTGTGTTGCCTTGTATATGTATCTGTGTGTACAGTGTGTACATTTTTATATATGCAAATAAATATTTGCCAACAATCAGTTTTGCTTTCCTTTGTACAATTATATCCTTTTCAATAAGTCAGCTCTAGATTATATAGAACATATAAACGAAAGTATTTGGACACACCTCTTAATCGATTAATTCATGTGCATAAGTCATAACCATTTCCATAGGTGTATAAAATAAAACACAGCAGGGATTTGTTACAGAATGGGCTATTCAGAAGAGCTCAGTGAATTTGTGTGGAAATGATATAGGCTGAAATGTCCCTGCTAGATGCTCCAAGGTCAACTGCAAATGATATTATTGCAAAGTGGAAGTGTTTAGGAACAACAGTAACTCAGCCACAAAGTGGAACTCAATGATGCCTGTGGGCTGAGGTGTGTAGTGCTTAAACATTCCCAGTGCTCTACTGACAATAACTACAGAGTTCCAAACTTCCTTTGGCTTTATCCTCAACTCAAATCTGTGCACTGAAAGCTTCATGCTATGCAAGCCTCACATCACCATGTGTTATGCCAAACATTGGAATGGTGTAAAGCACGCCGCCACTGGACATGTGAGCAATGGAAATGTGCCCTGTGAAGTGATGAATCACGCTTCTCTGTTAGCATGTGATGGACGAGTCTGGGTTTGCACATGCCAGGAGAATATAACCTGTCTGACTGCACTGAAGCAACTGTAGTTTGGTGGAGGAGAGATAATGGGGTTGGGCTAGCCCCCTAATTACAGTGAAGGAAAATAACAGTGCTTCAGCATACCAAGATATTTTGGACAATTCTATGCTTCCTGCTTATTGGGAACAGTTTGGGAAAGACCCTTATCTATTCCAGCATGACTTTGCCCCAGGGCACAAAGACATAAAGACATGAATGGGTGTCCAAAATCTTGTGAAAAGCCTTTCCAGAAGAATGGTAGCTGTTACAGCTTCAGACAGGGGACCAGAACTATAGTGATGCATGTGGATTTAGAATGGAAAGTTTATATTTGTATATATTTGTCTTTATATTATTGAAAACACAAGTTCTACACTTTGGAGTAGACATATGGTAAGTAAACATAATCCATTAAAATTGAAAAAAAAAACTGATTTACAGTAAAATGTGATTACTAGTAGGGCTAGATTATATTAGCAGAAAGATATAAATGTGAAATCATGACTCTCCCTTTCTCTCCCTTCTCTTCTCTGTTACTCTGATGTCCAAAGCTTCATTGACTACACTGCTTCAGACTTAATTTTAAGGTACTTTTGTAAGGTAAAAATGTGCACATTGTTCAACATTAACCAAATATATCATCAATACGGTGTTAAAACTGCATTAATGTAATATATGAGGAAGTGATTCACACGTTTGAGTCAGACACATTTATGCATTTCGTTTTTATTTCCAGTGTGGCATGTAGGTCCTGGTAGAAACTTGCCTCTAACAGCCCACAGAGCTCCACCTGGGCTTGGCCCTCATCCAGCACTCTCTCAAGGGGAACGAACAGGGCTCAGGGGCTTACACTTCCCCACACGGTTTACTGCTTTCTCAACAATCACAATCAGACGACCTGTTACTGGAAACCAGAGAAAGAATAACAATTACATATATTCCTGTGAATTTCTGATGTTTGAGGGGTATGATCTAGACAGGTAGGTCATACATCAGTCAGGGTAGAGTTAGGTTTTTATAGCCTGATGCGTCAAAGCTTTCCCTGTTTATTACTATGTCTCAAGGAAAGGTGTTAACTGTACCAGGGTTCCGAGGATTTTCTTCTCTGAAGGATGGTTTTAATCACTATTATTATTATTAGAATTCAAAACTGAAATCTTAGGGGGTTTTTTGGAAATTATTTAAAAGCCAAACCACAATTGTGGTTTGTGAAAACAAATGTTGCATTGAATTTATTTGATGTGTTCTTAATTCCCACATGTACATCAAATTCAATATTGTCCTTCATTTACTTACTTATGCTAGTTAATGATTGGCCATAACATGCTTTAGTTTATGTGGCATTTAGAGACGTGTCCTATTTAAAGCAGTTGTCAAATTTATACAGTTTTGGACGGCAGATGTAGTTGATAAGCCAAGACATGTTTGGAGTCCAAATGTTGCCTTTTAGTTATCACTGGAGGTTCATTTTGCTAACAAACACTAAAAGTGAAGAGTCACTCAAATATTTTCCATAAATACATCTCCAAAGCTCTCAGTACAATCTCAGCACACTCACTGCATTCAAACTGCATCCAACTCTTCATTAAGGTGCTACAGGTTCATGTACATGGTTTAAGACAGAGTATGACTGTGCGATATAAAGATTAACTAAATGTACAACATGTACTTAAAGACTGTGGGCACTCATTCAACTTTTTATCAGATATTTACAGAGAGGATCTGGGTGAATATTGACTTCCAGTGTTTGTTAGAAATCTAGCACTAAACTAAAGGAGCAAATGTGGGACACCAAACATATCTTGGCTGATCAAATAAAGCTAAAGTAATTGGAAAATTGGGTTAATTCTATTTTTTTTCATTTTTTATGCAGTGGTGAAGATCGACTGTGTCAGAACATGATTTATGGCGGCACTAGCGAAGTAAAGAAGAGAAGCCTAAACCCATAATACATTTTTAAATGCTGTAATATAAATAGTGACTTAAATGGAAGTACTAAAAACCTTATGGAACTGCAGCAGAACTCCTAACATAAATAAATAAAATGCTAAGTCAGATTTGTGACCAATCACAGGGCACTACAGATGATGTCACCAACAGAACAGAATGAAATTAAATACAAATGGTGTTAATAACTTAATTGTAATTACTAAAATATAACCAAGTAAAAATAGGCCAATTTCTGTCCCAAAATATTTGAGCAGGAGTGTGCTGTAAATCCAAAAATACTCCAGGAAATGAAAAGTACAATTATAAGTCTTTATTACAAAATGTACTTAACTACATTAACCTAGTAATCACCCACCTCTGGATATAAAATGTAATAAAAAATTCCCACATTTTTTTAGGTCAAATGCATGCAAATAAAAACATTCTATACACTTACTATATACATTGCTTTTGTTCATTTATTGAAACAGATTGTATATTCACAAAAACTTTATTACTGTTTCACAGGCATTCCCTTTATTTAATTGGCTATTACTGAATATTGTATGTCAATACAAGTATGGTTTCTGTATAGTAGCGCTTTTGTATAAACTTTAGTTTTATAGAATTTCTGATGCTTAACAAAAGATGAAAAATGTAATGTTCATTTCTACTAAATTCTCCTCATCCACAAGGGGGCAGCAGGTTAATTTGATTCCTCTTTAGCTGACTGTTGAACCATTCACTATGTAGGGGGGGGGGGGGGGGTTGAGAGGGGTATGTTGAATTTAATGAAGTAACTTTAAAGTAATTTTGGTGTGCGTCAGCTTTATGAAAAATAGATAAATCCTTTTACATGTCACAGCAGCTTCTGTCATCATTGCCCCCATGTAATGATTATATTTACAGTGGTATTTCAATACTTCAATACTGAAATGGTATTTCAATACTTCAATACTACTAACAGCAGTGCAAAAACAAAACAGTGTGTCAGTGCAGATTATGCATGTTAGAGCATTGCTATGAATCTAATGCAAGCAACATGCAGTAAAAAGAGTCCAGTTCAAACGTCTACATCATTTCCTCACAAATAGAAATATACTAGACCTACAGCACAGAATTTTGTCTTTTGGTTGACTTAATTTTGGTAACAACTGTGCTGTTCATACACCTCATCGTATAAAATGCACACATGCACTAACTTGAATCAAGCTTATTCAATATGTTTGTTTTTTTTACGTATATCTCCAGACCTGCCCTTCACCTTTTTTAGGAAACAAAAGCAGGAGGGATTGTTGCATTATTAAATCTGCCTTAACAAAACCCAATTATTCATGAAAGGTGATCATGAAAGACAAAATGTCACAGCACCCTATAGCGTTACCCAGGCCCTTATCGGAAAATCAGCACATGCCGCAGGATTCCTTTTATTGTCATCACAACAGCAGGCCTCCACAGCTAATTTTATTTAAGATAAGCAAAATCGTTGAACACTCCCATCTTCCTGTGTAAGAATATGCAAACAGTATGTGGTCCCAAATGTTCTCATCCTAATATGAGCCCCAGTCTAAGCCATGTGACCTATGCTCTTTTCAAGCTGCTTGGTAAAATCTATTAGCCTCCTCCATTTGAGGAACAGCCTGGCCTCTGAGCAAATTAAGCAATCGCAGGGTGCCAGGCAATGAATGAGGCTGGGGTCGAGCCAAAAGAGCTCGTTTTAATGAGGCCGCCCCCCCGTTCAACCACACACACCACAGTCCTGAGCCTCCTCACCCCTTCTGCCCCCTCACCCCACTCCTCCCCTGCCCCACTGCTATTCGGCAGGAGACTGCGCCTGTTGCTAGGCAGGCAGTGCGACAGTTGCCATGGGAACTGCTCTCTGCCAAAGCTGGGTGGGGTCGGGTGGGGTGCGAAAGGGGGTTGGGAGTGCCCTAGGACAAGAGGGGGAGGAGAAAGAGAGGTGGCAAGTTCAAGGCTGTCGCTAGCTTCATGAGCGCTACCATTCCTGGACAAAAGAAGAGAATGATCAGTCAGTCAGGATTTATGGAGTGTTTCGGAAAATGCCAATAATCGAGACAAATGTAAACTTAACAGCAAATCATCACTACATTGTTTTATTTATTTATCTTATTTATTAAAAGGCATTTTGCAGGTTTCACATAGTGTAAAGGACAGATGATATGCTCTGATGACACAGAAAAATAACATTCCAAAAAAATGAGATCCAGAGTTTTGATATGAGAATGATAAATGAAGAATGAGATAAAAGACAAGGACAAAGAGAAGATGATGTTCAGCTTATAGTACTTTGCTGTAAAAAAAGAAACAGTAAATATACCTGATTTTCAGCAGTGCATTGTGCTGTGGCTGAGAGGACAGCATTATAAAGGCATATCATCATCAATGTATTAAAAAATTCAAATAAAAATGGTATGTATTATAAGTGTATTATACAGCAATGTACTGTCATAACTATGCACTGGACACTGCTGCAATGAGTACAATGCTATTCAAAGCAAACCCAAATCTTTGCGCTGATGTGGCACTGGATTGTCTGTAATTCAGTTTGGAACATTACATATTGTTACTCATTTTCCTGACAGACAGTTGTGAGTCACAACAAGGGAAGGTTTACAAAGTATTAAATAATTCAGTGTGTTGCCTAGGGGAGAAAAGAAGAAGCAATAAAGGTCTTGTTAGTGCATGTAGCATAATTTGCCACTGCATTCATTAGCATCGCCAGACAGAAGGCACCAGACAAAAAAATGCATCAGCTTACAACTCCATATGAAGTATTCTGATACATTAAGATGTGGCCTGTTCAATGGAAAAAAATGTGATAACATACCAAATATGTTAGCCATGGTATGTTTTTCCATTCCTGTGAAATCTAATATTTAAGGAAACTATTACACTATCAAACAAGGTCAATAGCACATTAATCCCCAAAGTATATGATCTAAGTTCTAAATAAACTTCTTTTCTTACAAATAACAACAACCAGGATTTGATCTTATAGCACTATGACACATGCCCAATTTAAACTACTTCATGCCCCGACAGCTCAATGGCTAATTATCAAGCTCACCAGGTGTGGCAAAGGCAGAGAAAACCTGGAACTGTGCAGGGCAGTTGGTTCTCAGGGTCAGGTTTTGGGAACCACTGGCATAAGGCATTACATCAGACTGGGTCAAGAATTACAACACATTGTGGAGACCCTCTTTCTGAGTTGTATTTCTATGTATGCATTATTTAGCACAGTATAACATATCATAATGCCAGGGGTGCCCGACTCCAGTCCTAGAGATGTACCACCCTGGACAGTTCAGATCCAACACCACAAGGGCCTTTATTAACGAGATCCAATGGGTTAAATTATGAATGGAGCTAAACTCTGCAGGGTGGTAGATCTCCAGGACCAGAGTTGAGCACCCCTGATAATGCATAATGTACATGTAGACCAGGGGTCAACAACTCTGGTCCAGGAGGACTGCTGGTTCCCCTCCTCAAACACATTCACTGAGCCTAGAACAAGTGTGCTGAATCAGGTGCTTTTGAGCAAGGTGTGCCAGCTCTCCGGTACCAGAGATGGGGACCACCCGGTAGCCCCTTTTTTCATTCTCTTTCCATTTATGTTTAGTTTGTTTTTTTCACGCATACAGTAAAACGCGCTCAGTGCAGTGCACCCATGAAACTACTGTCATTACAGCGCACTGTGAAGTTACGTCACCAGCAGCGCTTCAGGTCGAACAGGCTGCTGAACTGCAAACAAGCAGAGAAAAGAGTGGGGAAAAAGACGGATACGTTCTTTATGTTTATCATGAACGTGTTGGGACAGCTCGCTCTGCGTTTTTTTTTTTTTTGCTTTTTTTTGTTTTTTTATCTGTTTCTTTTTATATCATCTGCTGTGGGTGTGTTACTAAAAATGTCTCCTCGCGGGCTCTTGTTTTCGAGGTTTCGAGTTCTCGCGCCCCCCTATCTCTCATCCACCCCCCACCCCTCCACTAACCGTGTTATGTGCATCTTCGCCCTGCATCTAAAGCGCCTGGCCTGACGCCTAGCCCCTCCCACCTCCCCTGTCCCTGCAACGGAGAGAGAGAGAAAGAGAGAGAGAGAGAAAACGTGACTAGGCACCCAAAGCGTCCTGTTATGCAACGAGTGACCTACTAACATACATTTGGAGACGGGCAGGCTGGAGCGAGGGAGAGGGTGGGAGGGAGCATACTGGAGCGGTTCAACAACATAACACGAGGAACCAAAATACAGAGCAGCCACTGACACCCGTGTCCGCATTCAAGCCGCGAGCTGAGCGCTATCAGACCTTCTGAGGGGCGAAGAAAACCGAAGAGCACTCATGTGGATAGTAGCGTGAACGCATCAGCGGTAAGCATTGCTCATCGGGTTTATACTTTATCTGCGTAAATGCGCGCGCTTTTGAGTTTTTCGTGTTTGCTGCACTGACACGCCGCTCCGAAATAATGGAAGCAGTTATGCCCCTAAATGTCTCTTCTCCAGTGGCTGCTTGTGCATTTTACAGCACGCTCCACTGGCACGGGCCATCAAGACGGGCTTTTGTTTGATGGCGCTTGCTTAGAAATCACATCGCTTTTTCTTCTCCACGCCAAGGCGAGGCTTTTACTCTCCCCCTGACTCCATGTTCGAGTACGGGGCTGATGCTATAACAGCACCATGCGTCTGCTGTGACTGAATTGCCTGCAGTGACTCGGGGGGCTACCTTGTTCGTGTGTTCTGATTTACATAGTCGAGATCCCAGGAAATTGTAGTTCTTTTTTTTTTGCTTTAATGTGCGACGTATTTGGACAAGAGTGTTCGTGCCGCTCTCCATATGGCAGAGCAGCGCCGAGGAGGGAACGGCGGACACGCTTCGGGTCGTCACGTGTGGCCCGGTCTCTGTGGAGGTTAACGCGGGTGTTTACGTTTCCAGTCAAACCCTCTTAACCCTTTCATGAGCTGAGCGTCTACACCCAACTGCTTCCCCTTCACACTCTATTAACTCTGACTGAGGCGTCAGTGAGAAACTTTTAGAGCAAGCTAGTGGAGGCGCCCCCAACTAATCCACAGCGAAAACAACGGAAGAACAAACCGCTGATCTTAGGAGTACGGGGTTATTGAAAATGACCTGAATTATGTAAAATGGTGAGCAGCGGGCAGTCGTGCTGTTTGTGGCTGTTAGCATATACCTGCTAAAGGTGCGTAGTCTAGTCCACACCGCCACACAGAGGGAATGTAGGTGTTGTATGTTTGAACCCACTGAACGCCTGGTTTCCCCACGGGTTTAGTAGTATCCCCTAAAATAGTAATGAGCTGTGCATTCAAGTAGGACCCTCGCCATTGCAGTTTTCCACTACAGTTAGCTGAAGGTAGCGCGCTCAGATACACGACAAGACGTAAACACTAAATAACGTCACGGTCAGCGCAGGCTACATAGCCACGACGCCGTGGGCTCCTTTCCCTGCTTTTATAAGTGACTTAACTAGGTAGATTTCACTCGCAGTTGGATTGAACAATTCATGATACGGCGTACACGTGAATCCGAATTTTAACTCATTTTAATGAAGCTTTTGCGAGGCTAATCGGTTGGGTTTACCCGCGCTGTTGATGTGGCGAAACCCTGCGGTTGTCTCTGTGTGCAAATGGTAAGGGGTAAGATACTGCCACAGTTATTACCATGTTATAAGAGGCATATTATTTCGTGGGAAAATGTATATAGAAACGACATTTTAAAAAATAAAATAAAACACACACATTGGCTTGTTAAAGTTGCAGGCTGGCGTGACATCGCTAACAAACCTAAAGTCATTACGTCAGCGATGCACAGGCGCTTGCACTCTGGGCGACAGTGGCGACAGCTAGTTATGCAATTTGACACCGTTTGCGGATTAAACAGCGTTTTGCTTTCGACTATATTTTGGAGACGTGAATGCTGTCTTCTCTGCAAAAAAAGATGACGCAATCGGCGGAAACCCCCAGTCGGTGTTGCGGTGCACATGGCTGAAGTGGGGGTTTTGTGCTCACCCCGTTTGTTTGTGTGTGTGCACGCGCACGCTCGCGCCGAATGTAGGTCATATTAGAGGGAGGGAGGGAGGGATCAGGAGCTATGCAACCCCACCAAAATAAACCTTCACCGCCATAACAAAGAAGATTCACACAACGAGCAAAAAAAGGGCGAGTCCACATGGAGCCTACCAAAAACTTTTACACGCATCGATAAGTTAACATTAATCATCATCGTTATGCACATCACTGGCATTGTTATAGTAAAACAGATTTAGGTATGTGATTATTTTGAGGAGAGCAGGCGAACAAGTAGGCTGAGCGTGCCCCTGTTTGACCTAAAGTATATATGGCCGTGAACTTGACTTTATTGACTCTGAGCTCTGTGGGTTAGATCCTGACTTTCTCGGGATTTCTTGGCACGGGGTGATGGGAGGGGGGGTTGCGGAGGAGGAGGCGCGTCGTTATTGTGCCAATGTGGCTTAGAGGGAGAGGCACATTACCGAGCTTTGTAGGGCACGGGAGCGCATGTGACTGAGGAACACATGGACTGGGGCAGAGCGCGTTTTTTTCCCTTGTTCGAGTAAGGCGAGGGTGATATGCGAGTGTTTATAGAAGGCCTGGATCTGCGCCCGGCTGTACGAGATTCACCGCCCTTTTCTTGGGAAGATAAGCTAAGACGGGGAATTTCGGGCTGAAAAGAACACCCCCCCCCCTCGCCCCCACGTGGCAAACATTATTCGACCCCTGGGGTCAGTCGCTTGGCTGAAACCCTGCACCACCGCAGTCCTCTGCTATTTCCATTACTTAAAACAACCCCGAAGCAACACGTGCACCAAACATTTGAGCTGAATTACTGTTTCCATGCCTCACCCAAGCTCTGTAGTTTCTTCTAGTGGCTGTGAACGTGAAACTGGGTTAAGAGTTTATCTTTAAATAGAATTAGGTGAGTATTTAATAATAGTAACAATAATTAATAATTATTATTTAATTTATAATTATTTATTATTCAAACATCTGTGCATTGCGTTTCTCCACTCGCTTCGTCGCTCTTTTTCTCTTTCTTCATCCCATTCTCTCTGTCTTTATCTCACCTCCCTCTATTTTTAGCTAATTCTCTGCCTCCCCTGCTCTCTTTCTCTTGCTCCTGCTCTTGCCGAAGTACTCCTGACCTATATTTGAGCGCAGGGAAAGAAGCCAGCATTGCCTCACGCGCTGCCTGGTTTCTGGGTCAGTGGGCCAGCAGGCAAGAAAGTGTCTCTTTCTTTGCCCCTGAGCTCCTAAAAGCACAGTTCTGAGGTCCCAGTGTACTAACCTTTAAATATAACATTAACAGTGCATCAACCTTGTCTGGCTGTTTATGAACAAGTGGCTTAAGCTTAATTCGCTTTCTTATGAAAATAGGGGAATATTTTTGGCCTTACATTCATTTCCTATTCCTGTTTCTTAACATTTTTTCATAACAAAAAACTTTCTACACGGGAAACGAGTTTTAACTCTATATATACATATGTACATGTATATAGAAGTTTAATTGGTTACTGTAGTTACATAATTATGAATCAGAATTTCCTGGGAAAAACAAGCTCCAATATCATGAGATGTGCATTACTAAGCGTAACAGAGACAATTGTCACCACAGTAGGAAATTCTTGACAAGCCTTCATAAGGTGTGTAAATCTGAGTCAGAAGTTTAAAAGAAATATAATTAAGCTTGAATGCTACTGCTCAGTGCTGATGCATATTATCATACATTTCAGATTGGAAAAAAAACAGTGAGAGAAAAGTAATAGATATTAAAGTGACTTCTAATCTTTGTGAATGGGAATCTTTAGGGAATGTTGTATTTGACTCCATAGTTCCTTCTAGGACATTAGGTAAATTCCAAATACATTCTTTCATGTTCCACACAAGTGTTACATTGTGATGCATACCTTCTGACGTCTTAAGTGTTATTAAATTAACCCATTCCAGTGCACTGCAGGGAACAATATTAAATGAGGAGCCCCATTTTAAATTCATCAGCTAAATATCACCAAAGACCCATCTGTCAAATCAGCTCTTAGCCTGCCCATCTGAAAACATACCAGACACAAAACAACAGCCACCTCTAGTTAGACAGAGGGCAAATGTTGCTGGCCATCACATCACAGACACAGGAAACAGCAGCTGTAGAGCCCATTCAGTTTCCCCTGGAACTCACTGTTTCCTTGCTTTGCCCCATTTCAAAGACTTGACATATATAGTGAACCCATCTAAGAAGCCTGCAATGTGACCTGCTTTTTGCTTTCTGCAAGCCTTTTTGACTGACCTCTATTTATTAGTTTTGACCTCATTCATCACTTGGGGTTGTTGTATGTCCTGTTGTATTTCTTGACCTTTATTAATATTCAATTGATAGTGCTTTAGTGGTTTATCTGCAGAAAATACCTACACAACCTGTCTGGTTGTATTTTTCTGCCTGAGTGTTTTGGAATTTAGCTCATGACCCAGATAAGAAGGGAACCCTATATGCTCACACCTGAAAGATCTATTACGCTGGCTCCCTCACAAAACTATTCAGCAGACCATCTAGCCAAAGAGTAGAAGCAGTAACATCCATGTTATAAGTTTCAAACATTTATATTTTAGCCTCATTCTGCTTCCCACAGCCCCAGTGATGTAATGCAGGCTAATGTTTCAGAATGTAAAAACAAATCATGTTCTCTTTGCTAACACTTGCCAGACATGTAGACATGATTATGGCTCTTGATGCTGCAGGGGAATTCTGCACAAAAGGGTGATAAATGTTTAAAGTTTTAACAGTTGGTGATTCAAACAAACAAATTCAATGGAAACTTTCATTTTAAGTAATACAGAGGCACAAAGCACGTAGGAATTCTAACCTTCCTTAGAATGTTAGAAACTGGCTCAGAACCCTCTCTCCTTTGTTGCCATTACATCATGATAGACTGCATCTAGACAGAGAGCAGAGGTCATGGGTCACAGACAGGGGAGATCAATAGCAAGGTCAAGAAGGTCAGACAGTGGTTACTAGGCACAAAACACTATTCAGTGGTTGCCAGGGGTGACCATCAGACTAAAACCAGACACTCTAAGCACAGGATAAGGCGAAGGGATATGAGGGAGACACATTAAAACATTCCGTTCCTAAATCTTGTGATTCTTCAGAGCCATGGAGTGCTTTTCCTCCCTGACAGAAAAAGAGAAAAACTTAAAAATAAATTTTTTCTTCAACTATTTGAAGACTGAGTGATTCTTTTGCTCTCAAGGGATTAACAGATCTACTTTTTCCCCCTTTGTGTCCGCAGCCTTTTATCGCACAGCCAGCTGGAGGTTCAGAGAGAGGCTGCACCCCTCCCCAAGAGGCTGACAAGCTGAGACAGACTGAGTGACCTACATCCTGCAATACGCCTGGAGCACTGGGGCACATCTCTGACAGCTTGACACAGCCCTGTTGAAAAAGGAAAAAAACTGAAAACAAACAAAGAGAAGGGGTCAGGGAGGCTCTAAGCTAATTGTGTCAAATTCTCCAGACATCAAGAATTTGTCTACTTCTTCCACTCCGTTTGGCTTTGTCCCACTTGTGTGTTAAAATTTCTGTGTTGGTGTGCTTAGCCTCGGGAAGAGTGAAACATTGTTCACACTGAGGCCCCCGAACATTGGTTAAATGAAGGAGACTGTAACAGAGGCTCACCTCTTTTTGATCTTTCTAGCCAGTCTGGACACTTGAAAAAAGCAAAAGGGCATCACCCAGTCCCATATTACAGGAACACCAACAAAATCAATGAGGTTCATCTCTTCTGGAGCTAAATCACCTCATACATTTTTTGCTGATCCAACAACCTAGTTATTCTCAAGGCTGCTAAAAGTGGGGAGATCTTACAGTAATTCTGGTAGTCACCTTTCCCCATTACCCCATCCCTTATATTTCTATCATTTGGGGTTTCTAGTGGTAGCAACAAGCTTCCAAACTGGATCCCACTGAAGAACAATGGAAAGCATAAACTCTCAAATGCCAGCAAATTCTAGTGAGGATACATCCTTTGAGAATCTGGAAACCTTCTCTGACTACAACACTCTTCCTTCGCCTGAGGACAACCCCCGTCCGGTCCGCCTTTTAAAATCCAAGCCAAACATGACCTGCAGGCGCAAGCGTGAGTTTATCTCTGATGAGAAGAAGGATGCCTCTTACTGGGAGAAGCGTCGCAAGAACAACGAGGCTGCCAAGCGCTCTCGGGAAAAACGACGACTCAATGACATGGTTCTGGAGAACAGAGTCATTGCACTGAACGATGAAAATGTACGGCTAAAAACAGAACTCTTGCAGCTGAAACTCCGGTTTGGGCTCATAAGTGCGGCCTCATACATGGAGAAGAGCCAGCAGATTGGAGGAACAGTCAGTGGAACATCTGGAGGCTCTTCTACTTCTTCCAGTCATTTCTATCCCAGTGGCTACTCCAGTAGTTCACAAGTCATGATGAATTCTGATTCTTCAGAGACTGAGCAGTCTGGCAGAGGGGAAGGCCGTGCTCAATTAGTTAAGTACTCACCTCGTGGTTCGCTTTCAGATATGTCTGATGGGTCTTCCCGTGACAGTCCAGAGCCAATGAGCTATGACATCAAGCAGGAGGGGGCAGGGCTAGAGATGGAAATTGCAAATGGCACAACCACACAGGTCATGTTCAATGTCCATCGGGAGTTGCCCCCACAACATCACCACCATACCTTTCAGTCAGGATATCAGAACCACCAACAGCAACGGCGCCATCAGGAGACCATAATCAATGCTGTTGCACCTCCAGTACAGACTGCTCAGAGAAGCGTCATATTGTATCGGTCCAGCAGCCTTTCATATCCTGTAGAGAGTTCAAGATCTCAAGAAATGATTCAGCAGAAACTGCCACAGAACTTGTCAGAATCTACAGAAGGACCCACTGGAAGCACCGAAAGCCTAGCAGAGGTGACCAAACAATTAGAGAGAAAGACTTTGGACTCTCCACCTTATGAGTACACAGATGGAGATGCAACAGAAAGGCAAGCATACAGGGTCCAACATCAGCGACTAGCCATTGATACCCAGAAAAGTGATGCCATGGCGCCAGACCTTCTCCATAGGCAAGAAGAAAGTGAAGAAACACAGTTGTACCATCAGTCTTTCCACAGCCCACAGGATGAAGAGCCCCCAATACTGACTTATGAAGGAGGTCCAAGGAATGAAGAGTACTACCAGAGTCACTCAGGAAAGGACACTTCCTCAAGTGATGGTGATCCCCGCAGTTCTGACAAAGATGCCTCCACTGACGACGAGTGCCCATCTTCATCTAGTTCTGACACAGGTAGTTACCACCAGCAGTCCCCTCTAGCAGGGGAACCAAACTCCTCTCCACAAAGCAGAGACAGCCAAGCAGAGGTCAAAGGCACAGCATTACCACACAAACTGCGCCTCAAGCATAGAGCCCTGAGTAATGGTGGAGCAGCAACTCAAGAATCATTGACTACTCACCCATTTCCTCAGCACCCTTACCTGGCCCTGCCTCAGACCAACCAGCAGCTTCAGGTTGGTAAAGAGAGGGATGGCCAACCAAGCACAGGGTTCTGCAAACAGGCCAGTTCAACAGAGGAAAAAAGGATGGACTATGGGAAGAAAGATCCCAGTGTACGCAACAGTAGGAATAAGAGGCATGACTAAGAGGAAGGGACACTGTAAGAACTGTTGACGGACAATATTTCACAGTGTATGGGGTACTCCAATGCCTTGAGAAACTATATCAACTCCTCTTTCCTTCAAGTCAATGGAATCATCCATTAGCCTCCTTTGACCTCCAGTTGAAACCAGAGACATAGACATGAAAATGTCAGTAACAAAAGGAGGACAGAACTTCTGGGTGCACTGTATTATAATGTAAAGACTTTCTAAAGACTTTCAGCATCTCCTCCCATAACAGCACAAAAGAAATGAGAGGAAGGAATGAACTGTTCACATTTTTCCCATACTCACGGTATTACAACATGATGTCAGTGTAACAGCAAACTTGGCAATATCAACCGTCTGTGAGGCTGTGTAAGCCACTCACTAATTGTAAATATAAAACTTTAAGTGCCCCTTATGATTTGGGTCCATTTTCATGCCAAATCAGAGGGTGGCTATTCACCACAAAATATACCAAACATCTGAGCATTTTGGGAGCATTCCCTTGACCAAAGAAAGACAACAGCTTTAAATTCCATATCTTCCCTGTTTAAATTCCATACCATTCCTGTTCCTCTGATCATATTCACAACCCCGACTACCGCTTTTTTTTGTCCAAGCACTTAGTTTGTATATTACTGTGATATAAATATTACATATAAATATATATTTTAAGAAGAAAACAAAAAACATTGTTCAAAAAAAGATTTAAAAAATAATGTAAAACGGCAGACAGGATTCAGATGGCTAATGGATTTGTCATCATCAGATATACTGTACAGTATCATTGTGTTTACTGTTTGAGATGCCACTTAAAGTAATTGATATTTTGTTTGTTTTTTATTGTTACTTTGAAAGTTCTCATTTTTTTCAGCAACTTTTTTTTAAGAAAATCAAAATGCCCCATATGCTTTAAAAAAAAAAAAAAGCTGAGCTATGTTAAATTTCAAGACTGTTAAGAGAATGTTAAGGTTAAGGTTTCTTTTATGGCCTCTTAGTTAAAACATGTCCATTAACTCAATGCATTTATAATGCCCTAGATTAAAAAAAAATTTTTTTTATTGGGCCCCAACATAAATTGCAGTTATGTCAATAAAAAGGTAAAAAAAAAAAAAACAACAGTAACAAAAATCTTGCTCTCCCAAGCTTTGGTTCATGGGAATGGTATCCTACTTATATCAGCATGAGGAAGCTGTTTTTTGCAGCCATGAATTTGACCTACTGCTCTTGAAAATTTCATTTAAGCCCTTTGGCTAGCTGAGGCTGCATTTTCAGAGAATCTTTGGAAAGGTCTTCTCTGGTTATAAACCTACACATATCACTGTGCATCACTGAATAAGGAGGATCGAGTAAAATTTTTCCTATAAGGGACAATCTGGATAATAGAAGACAAAAAAATGTATGTTCCAGAAAGACAAACCCTTTGCCTTTTATTCTTAATTCAAGTCTACATGTCATGTCTGACATAGAGCACTTATGTATAAATGTAAAGTTTCTCCTGCCATGGACAACACTGTATTTTGTGCTTTTTAAAAAATTTTTTTATTATTATATTTCAATTTTGGGCAAAGTGTTGTCCTGTTTTCCTTTTCTCTTGTTTACCGTGGTATGTAATGGCACCCCACTCCCACACCATACCCTCTCTCAACCCTTCCTCCCTTGTCCTTTCAATGTGTATTAAGTCAGTGATGTTTGTGTTTATTGCTGATGGTTTCATGAAAAGAAAAAAAAATCAAACAAGACTTGTGTGTAGCTAAGGAGCAGATGGTGGCACTGCTGTCACAATCTGTTTTGAAATGGACGTGTGATGTAAAAACACTAATATTCATCAGAGGATGGGTGCATTTAAAAAATGAAAAAAAAATAAATAAAAAGGATTGTTGCTTTTCTGAACTTGTGCTTATACTGGTCTCTACTTTGTCTTCACCTTTACTGCAGCTTGATTGTAATAATCTTTTTTTAATCCTATCTAGCATTAACAACATTGGTGTTTAAATACATTTACCTCATAACAAGTTACCCTCTTTAAAATGCTTTAAATATAACTTGGTCCTTTAATGATTTTATTGGACTCATTGTATTGCTAATTCTCTGATTCATCACCAATGGCTCATACAATAGCTACAATGCACATTACGCTACTATAATACCATACTTTAGTCAGTCAGGGTCTATTGGTATAAAATAGTCTAGTAAGGCTTAGTCCTCATGCTGTTTTGACACCTGCATGATTAGTCTTGGTGTTAAATGACAAAAAGCTCATTATTTTGGACTTCTATGGACCCAAGGACAATAGCACCAAAGGCTGTAAGAAAAATAAGAAGTGGCTAAGATCAGGCTGATTTATATCTAGCCCAAGATGCATATTCACAGAGTCTGCAATCTAACATTACATGCAAGGAAACACACCCAGAGAAATGCTCAAATTGTAAAGTACTGCATAAACACACAAATATGAGCAACAGCATTCTTTCTTAAACTGAGTCATATACAGTCAGATTATGACTATATTATAACATGGTAATGCATAATGCAAAAATCTTTGAATTGAAAAGCTGGTACATAGTCAATTTCCATGACCACAATAATTGCAACTTCGATCAGCATTTTTGTGATTCATCATAATAATTTACCACTACAAGTTAATGACTTAGAGCATGAAATATGGCTCAAATATGTAAGGCTCATATTTCTAGTAACAAATATATTTATATATAATATTTAGGATTATTTTACTTTCAATAATGCTTTTTTACACTGTTAAGCTTACCTTGAGTCTCGCATTGTCCTCTTTGTGGTGTATAAATAGTACTGTATATTTCTGTATTTCTCAGCTATAGTTAATCAAATGCATTGCTGCTGTGAAATACAGCATGATTGATCCATTAGCTTGCTATAGCTGATTTAAACATGTAAATGTGACAAGTAGTTGCTAAACAGCTCAGTTCATCTTTTTTTATTGTTGTAGCTTTAAAGGGGCTCTCAGATGTGACACTACAGTGTGTGAGTTATTAATAAGTGGGGTTTTTTTGGCTCTTCTATCCAATATTACAACTAGTCAATAATGTTTTTGCGTTAATTGTGCATGGTGACACAAGGGCGATTATGTCCTGGTTACAACACTATGTGAATAATTTACGAAGTTTCAATCCTGTTTCTAAATAATCCCTAGGCAAAGCAGTCTTTATTCTGCTTTGAGGTGAGTTAGCTGAGAGAGAGACATCATTGACACACTGACACACATTGTCCCAGAATTACTGCTGCATGCTTACTTCACTGACGTAACACTGTCCTACTTACTCAGCCTACAGCTAAACTCAAATGCAGCAGTGCGGCAGAGCCGGCACTCCTAGCACACACGCACACACACAATGAGTTTGCACTTATTCTTTTACAGGGCAAACAATAATTGAAATGATAACTCACTACCCAGGAGGTGTAGTACAATACAACACCTTACAATGTGATAGACTGAAAAGAGCAGCACATTTAAAAATACTGATACAAATTAAAAGGGTTTCTCCTCTTTCTGCTGCTTCCCTTCTTTCTTACTGTCTTTACAGCTTAGGGGAACTCTCAATGCCTTCTTAAAAAAATATCCTTGTAAAGTTTGGTTCATTTTATTTAATATACTTTTGTTTGTGTTTGGAGGTATTGAAGGTATTGTAATAATATTCTTATTTGGTTCTTATGTTTTGGATGAATATAATATATATATGAATATAATTATAATATCCCTTATGGAAAACAATTCAGTCAGATTCCCACAACGTTATGTGCAACATATCATGTATGGCACATATCTTGATTTTACATCTTGGCCATAAGACCCACCTTTATATGGCCTTATGTTTCTAAATATATTCACTGTGTTAAAAAGCTGGTCCAGCAAACTTTGCTGCCCATGTGCCAGTACTTTGAGTAATGTAGCTGTTACAGAGGAGGTCAGAGCCAGCTCCATGATCAAGTTAATGAACCACAAAGTACTAGCTGCAGAGCCCAGAGAGTAAATGAGGATGTTACACAACCTTCTGGTTGTGTTTCCTCTGAAACAACTGACCTGGCCTCAGCTGCAGAACTGGCTGGAACTGCAATGACTTGTCAAAGCGGTGGCAAAACTAGGCCAGCAGGTGCCAATAAAAGGAGCATCCAGAAATCTGAGCTTCAGACCAATTCTGAACCTCTGAGAAATTACACTCCGTTCCTAAGCATGGCACACTCGTGAATATGAAACCATTGGCCCGATTGCTTGTCGCCACAGGGAATATTACACAACCTGGGCTAAAGCACAGTCACACACATCTTGTTGCAGAATTTTTGATGTTAGGCCAAAGCCCAAAATGAGTTGGAGGGGGGGTCAGAAAGTGAATGAGAGGGAGAAAGAGAAAGAAGGACAGAGGGAGAGAGAGAGAGAGAGTCATAAGGATAAAGTAAGAGAGAAAGTGAGTCAGAAAGAATGGGGGTCACAGGAAAAAGGAGTGAGAGATCTCCCACTGGGACGTGCTGCCTTTCTCTAATCCTTTATTCGTTGCATCGAGAATGAGGTCATTCTCAAAGCAACAAGGGCGTATGTGTGTATCTGTTTTGTAAGAGTGTGTTTACGTGTATGTGTGTGTCTGTGTGTGCGCGTGCATGTATGGTACTGAGAGAGACTATGCATGCACAAAGAAAGCAAAGGCTTTGAAGTGAAAACATCAATGGCTTCTTCCTTACACAGCACAAAACATACTTGAACATTGTGCACCTTTTTTGTTCACCTACGTGCATTACAGCATGGCCTTGCAAGCACACCAACCGTGGACACCATAGGGTCCGCAGCATCGGCAAGGTGACATTACCTAACGACAGGATTCTGCTGTGCTTCCCCTTTTTTGTCCCTCCAATTGGACTGCAGCGAGCGGGAGCCTGCATAAACAGGTCAGTAGAAAAGTAGGTCAGCATAGAAGGGAGGGTGCGACGGATGGGGTGGAAGGCGAGTGAGTAAAGGAATGAAAGAGAGAGACGTTGTGCATCATAAAAGAGACTTGTGTGGAGGAAAGTTAGGAACATGGAGGGGTGGTGGGGGGGTCTCGGATTACCTGGCTTGCTCCTCTGTGCCTGGGGCAGCAGGTCAGTGGAGCAGGACAGTGCTGCAGGACAGAGAAACAGACACAAACAGGAACAAAAGGAAATACAGTCAGGCAATAAGAATCTGATTACAAAGAAGCAGACTTGGTTTTACTGGCCAAGTAATATATCACAAACAAGGAAACTGCAGTGTAGCTCACGCTAAAAGCATGGCAAAGAATAAATAAATGCAATACTGCTGGTAAAAAGCCTCCTTTATTGAGATAAATTTAAATGAACTGATCTTGAATCAGTTCGATTAACTGAAATGTTTGATATTCTTTAGATGTTTCTGTAGATAAAATTCTTTATGAAATGGTGTAGTCATTCATCACAGCTTTAACAAGGTTAATGACTGTGTGAAAGCTCACTATGGGATTGGTTGTCACACATAAACAGCAACTATTAAAAACTTAATGATCTCACAATACCAATGAAATTACATAATGTTTCATCCAGATTGTACAGAACACTCTGAGCATGAGCATTTGGCTGGCTGTTTTAACAATAAAAAAGCCAGACAGAAAAGCCAACCGACCCTATAACCCTACATATATAAACCGCCGCCCCCCTCATGCTGCCAAAACAGCTCTCACTGTGGTGCAATGTGTTCTGACTAGTTTCACCCATAGCCAGCATGATGTTTTTTTTGTGCTACAATAGGTCTTCTATGAGTCCCGATCAGACAGTCTAGACTGCTTGTCATGTGCATCAGTGAGCCTTGGGTGCCCATGACCCTGTCACTGATTTACCAGTTGTGCTTTCTTGGATCACTTTTGGTAGGTACTAACTACTGCATACCTGGAACACTCCACAAGACGTCTCATTCTGGAGAACACCGTCATCTAGCCATCACAATAAAGGCCTTGTTAAAGTGGCACAGATCCTTACACTCATGCATTTTTCCTGCTTCCAGCACATCAACTAAAAGAATTACTGCTGCCTATTTTATTCCATCTCTTGACAGGTGCCATAGCAATAAGATTACAAGATAATCAGTGTTGTTCATGTCACCTGTCAGGGGTGTTATTGTTTGGCTGGTTGGTGTACAGATATTATTAAATGTTTTGTTCCTTTTTTATATAAAAAAGTGCACATCATCTACAAAAAACACTAATGTGTAAGTAGTTTAAATAAAACATTTTCAGTAACTTTCCACTTAACTGTATTTTGAAAAATATACAAAAAATAGAATTTGATGGCTGCAACACACTCAACAAAAGTTCAAACATAGTTAAAATGAGATAAAAACATGCACAGAATATTCAAGTAATGTCAGTTTGGAAGACTCCACATTAAGCAGGCTAATTGGAGAACAATTTCCAATTGCAAAACTACTTCAGTTAGTGTCCTTAGTTCAAAAACAATTACCAAGTGGTATCAAAAGGAAAGGTGATGTAACACAATGGTAAACAAGTCTCTGTCTCAACTTTGAATGTGTTGAAGACATCAAATTATAAAATTGCAAATATTTACAAAATACAATTAGGTTGGTCAGTAAAACTATTGAAAATCGTTTCTTTGTACTTTTGTCAGTTAAATAAAAGCTCAGATGAATTAACACATCACAGACTTTTGTTTTAATTGCATTTTTAAAAATCCCAACATTTCTAGAAAGGGGTTTGTATTTTAAGATTAAAATATTGGAACAAAAGAAAACATTCAATGTCAAATGTGCCATTAGTTTTGCACAGGCCATATTTTATGTTTTACTGTATATTTTTGAGTACTTTTGACCAGGGGTGCCCCTAACATTTGTACTGTCTAAACATTTCACAACAAATGGATCAATTGAAGTGGCCCATTACTCACCACAAAATCTCTTAACATTAACATACATTAAAGCTTCCTTCTCCTGCAATTATTCCACTTCAGAGTTAGAAGGCTGTGTTATGACAGTAGTGTGTACATGTATGTACATAGAACAACGCCTCAACTCTTTTCAGAGGGCTCTGGGATGGGCCTGCATCACTGCCATTTATTGTACAGTGACACTTGAGAAAAGCCAGAGACAGAGGCCTTTGAGCTCCCTCGCAGACATTTACAGTTTAAACCCAAGTGCTTCCAAGCCCTGTCTCAGCTCTACACCATGTTGTAATACAGGCATAACAGGCAATGGTTCAAATCCTGCACACAGAGCAACTGCAGTGTTATCTGGCCCACTTTTTGCAAGCAGAGGAAAAGATAAACATCCCCAATCCGAACCGTTCCACCTGCCACGGTCCTCCCGTGCACACACGCAGGCAAACACGTGGGAGCATAATGCTGCTCTTCTCAGTGTTGTTGACATGACCTCATTTTCTACTCCATAAGCAGTGACCCACAAGCGATATTTTTTCACTTCCTGCAATTAACAAGCTCTTCTGTTTAATAGCCACTCTGTGCCGTTGGGAGATGGTGAGGTCAAAATAAACCTTTCATGGAAGAACCGTAAAAAGACACCTTTTATGGAAAACAGTATTTCCACTGGAAAAAAATGCTTTCATTTACATCATTCAAGTGGTTCCATGTGAATAAAACATTTCAAAACAACTTATGTCTTTCCGTTTTCTTCATTCTGGCAAACATTGTTTTGATGTAACACATTTCATTCATGTGCAGCCAACTCACACAGTCATGTGAAATCAAAGCCTTGTTTTTTTTGTGGGCCATGTCTGCGTGTTTGCATGGGCTTTTACTCTTCCATTTTAGTTTTGTCCGTTATGGTCAGTTCCACTCACAATGTAAGTCTCCCTTAATCACATGATGCTACCAAGCTGGGTGGGTGAAGGCATGTGCTTGTTCTGGGAAGCACCAGAACATCTTTCTGAACTACCACTAGCACAACATCACTAAACAGCTCAACATGGTTGAATTGGAAGAGAACGCTAAATGCCAGTTCTCTCCCCTTTTGAGTAATGGAGGGCTATGCTGCCAACCTAGAGAGAGCAAGGGTTATTGTGCTGTCTTGGACTTCTGCCCATAGATGGCTGTAGCATTGCCAGGGACTGAGCTTGCAATCTCCCATCAATTAGGGCCTATATTTGGACAGTAGTGATACTTGTAAGCTTCATGTGTGTGTTTTGAGACATAAATACTACCAAAAATAATAATAGTCTCATAATCAGTGGTTAAATTTGAGGATAAAATAATGATTCAGATTAAAATTTAGATCCGAGAAACAGTATATTCCACAGTATAATGAAATTCTTATATACTGTTCATTGCTGGTGCCATAAATATAAGGACAGGATTCATCCATCCATCCATCCATTTTCTAAACCACTTCTTCTGTTTACGGGTCACGGGGAAGCTGGAGCCAAACCCAGCTGACTGTGGGTCTAAGGCGGGGTACACCCAGGACAGGAGGCCAACCCATCGCAGGGCAACACATAGACAGACAGACATTCACACACATTCACACCTATGGGCAATTTTAGAGTATCCAATCAACCTACTGCAAGCCTCTGGACAGGGAAACCGGAGCACCCGGAGGAAACCCACGAGAACACGGCGAGAGCTCGCAAACTCCGCACAGAAAGGCACCCCAATCACCTTTCTCACTGTGAGGCGACAGCGTTAACTGCACCACCATGTCGCCCAGGACAAGATTATGGACTTTAAAAATAGAATGACAAACATCTCTCCCTCTGCTCTCTACTTCACTTTGTGTGTGTGTGTGTGAGCATGTGTGTTTTGGCAAGGGGTGATCCTTCACCGCAAAGACTGCAGTGTTGTGCAACACCCGAAAAACTGGCCAAAATCACTGCTCTCTCTCCAGCCCACCTCCCTTCAGCCAATGTTCATACCCTTAGAGCTGCTACGCTATGAAACATCTCTTTACTTTAGTTTCATCTCTTGCTTATTGAAATAAGAAATAAAACAGAAATAGTTCACACTCAAATCTGTCACTACAGAATGTAAATAGAGCATAAATGTAATTACTAAACCAATTATGGAAGTAATTAAGCAGTTATGCTTATGTCATTCTATTACATAACTGAATACTTAATTTCATGACACAGTATGCCACTATCATGTATATACATACATGCAAAATGAGAACACCTCTCAGTCTAATTAGGTCAAATGCATAGCAAAATGAGAATAATCTCATTTAAATGATTCTCAAGTCTAAATGATTCAACAGTTCAGTAGTTTTAGTTTTTCTTTCTAAACCAATGCCATATTACAATCGGCCCATACCTCTCAAAAGCCCTAAAGAAGTGTTTCATACCATTTTAAGCCAATGTAAGAGCTGTTGATTACATTGTTATGAAATAATGATGCTGCATCAAAACATGTTATTTACAGTCACTAAGCTATTAATTTGTACATTCAGTTCCCTCTTTATCTTTGAGTTGGCACCACTTTGTTGTTCTAAATTCACAGACTGTACCCTAAAGAATTTAATCACACAATGAGTGTTATGTTGCAACAGTCTCTCTTGAGCCTGTTTGCGGAAGGTTTGATAGGCTGTGACAATGAATGGAAAATGGCATGTCCAGTTTTGG
This sequence comes from Arnoldichthys spilopterus, assembly GCA_037974385.1. Taxonomy (NCBI): domain Eukaryota; kingdom Metazoa; phylum Chordata; class Actinopteri; order Characiformes; family Lepidarchidae; genus Arnoldichthys; species Arnoldichthys spilopterus. The sequence continues at coordinate 14,160,235 of JBBPDA010000030.1, forward strand.
AACAGGTGAGTCATATGAACATCATGTTCCTGTGAAGGAGGTTGCTTCCTTGAAATTGATAGTTGTACTGACTGACACGTACAAAGCAATCAAGCTCGAGCTGAATGCTCATTCCAAAAGACAGGTTAAGCAAGTGAGGAAATAAAATAGTCTAAATTATTAATGTTTCAGCCTGGGAAGGCACAGAATTGCTGTTAAGTCCTTATTCACAAACTTTTAGAACTTTTCAGAAGAATCTCAGCTCAGGCATCCTAAAAGTGGTTCTTCAAGGGTTCTTTAGTACCTAATATTGGCATACCTATGCCATGAATTTGCCATTAAAGATGTCATACACTGTCATAAGTTGTCATGAGAGATTATGTCCATTAATAAAACAATGTCATGTTTCCATTACCAGTAAATGTTGTGACAGATATTGCAAAGTTTGATGTCATGATGTAAAATTAGCATGTGATGCAAACTGCTATGAAAACATTACACTATCTGTCTTGACAATTACCTGCAATGGCAATAACACTGTTATATTAATGGCCATAATCTGTCACAACAGCCTGTTTACCATGATGTTTATGGCAAGGCTATGTCAATGTTATGTAGCAGGGTTCAACTTATGTGCTACCTCCACCTAATGTTTTATGTTAAATAAAGGTTTTTCCTAGAACCATGTGTCCAAGCCAAGAATCATTTTAAAACCTTAATTGTGTCTGAGAGACAGTTGCATCAGTCTTTCATCATTTCAAACTGAAGAGAACAACTTCAGATCAGTTTAGAATTATGCAAAACTGAAGCAGTGCAAGTCAAATGAGGAAAATTGTACACAGGTGTATCAACTGTAATTCATGAGCATTGTCAGTTTAGTCACCATATTTATTAATTGGATGTTACCTTTAATGGTCAAAGTCAAACCAAAACCAACAATCACAGGTTTATTTTTAAATGCTTAGATTGGTATGGAACCTTTAAACCTTTAAAATGTTCTTCATTGTCACAAATCTGTTGTAACACAGTTATTTAGGGAACCAAACGTGTCTCTTTTATGTTATCACTCAAATAGCCACTTAGAGCACTATTTTTCTAAGAGTGCATGATCCATCTACCACATAAAGTAACCATTTATATCTGGTCTATATGTGCAGAAAAGCATAAGTGATTCTTCTCTTGTCCCCCAAAAACAGTAAACACACCCACAGAGAACAGCCTCTGGCACAGAAAGTGGAGTATTAGTTGCAAAACTAATTCCCCCATTATGCAACCCTGGCCCTTAATAGAAACTAGGTCAGAAAATAAGAGAAGGGAGGGGGATGAGAGTGATGAGGGGACAAGCAGGGAAGCATAAACAGAGCGAAGTGAAAGGGAGAAAAAGAGAGAGAAAAAATTGGAGTGATAGAGAAAGGTAAAGCAAGAGATGGAGAGAGCGAGGGACATGGATGGGGGGAGGTAGTGTAAGTTAAAACAAAGAGTTGCCTTATCTCTCCCTGCTCTGTTTCCTTCCTGAAGTGAAATTATTCCCCCCTCTACATACACATGTACCAGTCTTAACACTTTGGCATACCTGGCGGTTTTCCTGTGAAAAAGCCATGACACACTGACCTACTAATGCTGACGGTTACCTTTATGATGTTCCAGAAGAACTAACTACCTAAATAAACCAGCGTGAATGAGAGAGGACCTTCTAAAGACTTCCCACAACTACCCTGTCCAAGCTTCACTCACTATCGCATTCTTTTATGGCTACTGTTGCCAGGTTGAGCAAGCTTTGAAGGATATTGGCTAACCCTAATCAGCCTAATGAGAAACTGTAGCTGATGCTAGTTTGTTTGTATGTACGAAGAAAAGTCATAATTAATTTGTACATGACAATTTCTAAGCCTTTTTTTATGCCTTAAAATTTGGGGAAAGGAATATATCAAATATACTTGATGTATTGCAGCCTGTTTTACGAGGGATGTAGTTAATCACTAAATATTGTGAACATCAAGTACAAATTGTTATTTTTTAAAGCCATCAGTGTTAAAAAGTCTTTTGTAATTACCTGGTTTACCATTTTGGCATACAACATTTTAGTTTTCCAATAGCAACCACTAACAAATATAAACAAGCATGTTTAAATGCACACAGATGCTGCAGGCACAAGAATCATCATACTAGTGTGACTGTAAATGTTAAACTGAGCATTTATGAAGTACTTTAGAGGAGATTCCAAATATTCCATCATATAACCTAAATATATTGTATAAGTATAAATTGTTTATAGTCTATAGTAAATAGGCTATTTTTTGTGAACCTGCCTTAAGGGCTGATGCATGTAAATGGCCTCATGTCTGATAGGCTAATCTGTATAAAACATAGGCTGAAACACTCCTTATAACTGGGGCTTAACTATTGCAGGCTAAATAATTTTGTTATATGTAAACATGACAAAACACTAAACTGAGAACAGGTTGTTTTTTGCAGATTGCAAATATTGGCTGTATGACCTTTTATTTTTTTACATAGTATGTGGCACTCTTTAATTAAAATAGCAGTAACTGCTATTAATTATTAAGCTACAGGTAAAGCTGTATGTACATTCTAAGAATGAAGAACTGGCATGTGGACTCACAAACAGGCCCCTTCACTTTGAGTTCATTTCTATGCTTAGGATTCACTAAAATAAAACGATTAAGGGTCACTCTTTCAAATGTTATGCTAAACCAGTTGTTGGCCAGCATTCCCTACATTAAAGGCCAGCTAAAAATGTCCAGATTCCTGTTGAAAAAAAGGATCATTAATGACACTAAAGGCATTACTGGATTGATGAGCAAATTCCAGCCGTATGTAAACTGAGGCGCAGTCCTGTACAAAAAAACAGAAAGGAACATACTGCTCATGATAAGGCTTATCAGTGATGTTACACAAGTGTGATACAAGGATCACACACTGTAAACAGTAAGGCTGGCTGTTACGCAACGAGCCACGAAACTGGTAAGACAACTCCAGTTTGGGACAATACAAAGTGACCTAAATATGTGCAGGCTTATTCATGTGTGATTTATTGGTTGGTTTTGTTTACACACAATAAGGGGCCTAGGCTCGGGGGGTGGGGAGGGAGGAAAGTGTGCCATATTATAGTGCCTCTAGGCAATTTGCTAAATTTCATATGAATTAACTGGGGGTAGGGGGGCTTCAACTGCTAGAACGGGTTGTACAGAATTCGAAAAAAATCTGTCATGAGATCCTGTGAGGCATGAGCTCATGCAATGCAAGTGATAAAGAAAGAAGTAGTGTGAATTTTATGAATCCCTCCTAGGGCTGCACAAGGGTTCTTAATTATGGCAATAATAGTCTCTGAGCTATGAGCACTCTGACTCTAGTCATGGTTCATATAATTGTCTGTGTTTTAATGAATCAAGGCATCCACGATCCAAGAAACATAAATACTTTTGGTCAAAATTATGCAGGCTTGCAATCTTTACCCAGAACACATCAAAGTTTTATCAGTGCGTTCTTCATTTTAAGCAGGGCAACTTGCAAAACAGCAAGGTCGTCTTTTAGTCCATATTGTGCCATCCACAAAACACCAAGCCTTAAATGCACCCACGTCATTACTAAATCCCTACTCCAGCTAATCAAAATGGAACACCATATTGTTTTAATCCAGTTTAAGATACATACAACTAGCCTGCGAACCTTGATATTTGGAAACCATTTCTGTCTTTGTTTGTGTTGACCTGTGCCCAATTTGCTGCCTCTGTTGCCTCATTATCATCAAAACAAGTCTGAGGTGAATGATGGCATGGTAATGATGTGAAAAATCTATATGTGGTTTGAAACCCACAGAGACTGTGGTTTACGTGCTTTACTCACTGCCAGCAACAATAGGAGGAGGAAGTTCACCTAATCCTATCGCACACTCGCACCCACTATACATTCCTGTTGCTACATTCATGATCGAACCACAGAGTCACAGGCATTAAAGACTTAGCTATTGAGACCTGTTCTCCACACTGGTGACAAAAAGTGTGCACTCAAATATGGTTTAATGCACTCTTCAAAAATAAAGAATTTTAAATGGTTTCTGGCCTGGACATAGTGTTCTACTACAAACCGTCAAGGCCAATTTCACTATTTTACACAAATTTCTGCACAGTTCTGGCTGTGTTTACGGACATTCTGTTTCGTGCTGATGTAAAATGGTTAATTGTAGAGAAATTAACTTTTTATTTCGAGTGGTGGTGATAGAGCCCAAGGGTCGAGATGTTTTCATCACAAATAAAGCTCTTTTATTCACTATCACTAGTAAACATACATCTTCTGAGTTTTTCTATGTAATGTTAATATTAGTAAAATGTTTTTTTGTTTTTTTTTAAAGCATTTAACTCTTCAGACATCTATCTATTTTCTGTAGAATGGTGCAAATCCATTCTGAGCAGCTGTCTTTACATCCTAAAAGTTTGTTTATATATAATTTTGTTTAAAATCAATGGCAATTTCCTTTATAGTGACCACACTATAAGACAATAGTGCTTATAAAAAGATCTACTGAGGAGAACCAGTGATTCCTCTTGGTTTTTCTGTAGTCTTGCACCATATAATTGTTTTGTGACATTTTACAGACCCTTGCCATGAAAAAACTAAAATTTCTTCATCTTTTTAAAATAAAAGATTTTGACGTACTATGTTAACATCATGACATCACTAAAAATGGAGGAAATTGAGGAAAATAGGCAAAATAAACAGTATAAAAAAAGAACTAAAACACAAAAGAGGAAAAGACAATCTTTGTGTAGTGTCACTATGATACAGAAAAAGTTCAAAGGAGACTTTTCTGTGCAAGGGACCAGGCATTTGCCACGGTTTTATGAATGACGTCAATCCTTAATAGGATAAAAACACTGGGCATAACTGGGCGTAATGGATATAATCTGGCTGAACGTGACCAATCCTAAAACCCTCAAACAAAATCATCAGCGCAGTGAGTAACTGATAGCTGCAACTGTTGTATCAAGCAGTAGATCAGAACTGACAAGCGATCCATGGCTCTGGGATTTATCTCACGGCTTATAGGATTTAGCAGCCACTGCATTATTTACCAAATATCACCATGTGTGGACTGCAAGAAGAGCTAGCTCAGAGCACAAACAGCAAAGCCAGATTACACAATATGTTACTGGGTATTGTGCAACACAGAACTGTGTGTTACAGTCTGTGTGTGTGTAAGGGGGGAGTTGGTGTGTGTGGGGGGTGTATGTGTGCACACACCCACTCACACTTCTCTGTTTTAGGGCAACCCTGTGAGGGAGCAATGAACCTCTTTACAAAGGAAGCATTGTACATTTTCAGGGTACAGATGACATTGCAGCCAGACCAGAAAATAAAAAAGTGTTTAAAAATGTAAAAGTTACTTTTTGATTAAGATAAAGCTTTTTGTGCTTTTTTTTTAAGATCAGGTCAATGCGAAAAATCATAAAAGTGTGTATTAAAGTAATTAAAGTAAGTGGTTCCATATATATGTTTGTGTGGGGCGGGGTGTAGTAGTAGCAATACCTTTGGTTTTGTTTTCATTTCCCTATTCATGGCTGGAAATGAGGTCAGGGCGAAGCATGTGAGGTTAGGAAGGCATTGAAAGAGAGAAGGGTTAATCAATCACATGACTTCATAAAGATGACTTGCTACTGTATTACTGTCGACCATTCCCTTATATGACTCTGTTGAATCACCCCGTGGACAAATTTGTGGCCCTAATGAACTAACCAGCTGTATTCTGGGTGCATTAGAAAACACACACATACAGGTTGGTATTACCATCTTTGTGAGTACATTCCACTGACTTCTGTAACACTGTATTTCAGTACCGCTACAAAAAAGGCAATCTTTCTGCTCTTTAAATTTATACTTAAAAAGTTGAATTTGTAGAGAAAAAAATGATTCCCTGTGAAGAAATGCAAAATGTCCTCATTTCTTCAGATGTTTCTGTGTTCTTGTCATTATGAGGAAATTTGGTCCTTACAAACAGTTAAATACATGCACACACATACACCATAAACGGCAAATGGCAGTTAGTCTGGAAGCATTCCAGCCCCACTGACCTTTCAGCATAGCAACAGGTGCTGCATAGAGGGAGAGAGGAAGAGAGAGGGAGGAAGGAGGGGGGGATTCCAAAGTTCTTTTCACAAATGCAATTTTCATAATAAATTGTGGTCTAAGACAACATTTATTGGCGTAAACATAAGCAGGTCCTTATTTTGAGCCCAGTTAAAAGATCAGTGTGCTGCATCATTACATGAATAAGGCTTTTGTTTTGCTAATCCACTAAGCTACAACGTGACGTCACAACGTGTAATGACACAACTCACTTTAAAGTTTACTAAAACCACCAGAAGAAATAAAATCGCGGCACGGTCTGCGTGTACAACGTGTAGTACAAGACAAGCTTCAGGGCCGGCCAGTCAGGCCTGGGCCGCGAGCAGAATGTAGGTCATCATCTCCCCCTTCTCTCCCTCCTCCCCTCTCTCTCTGGCAAACAAGCTTTCACCCACAGAACCTAGAGTGAACCCGTTCACCATGGCGACGAGCGACAGAGCCAATCACAGCGCAAGCTGAACGAGAGCGCGACAACGAGGGCCGTCCTGGACGACACAAACACCGCCCACTCTGTATAACCACGCCCACTCACATGCAGCCCTTTCTCCCTTTGCCACGCCTTTCTTTCTCTCGCTTCCGAGGAACCTGGTTGCGGTTTCTATGAATCCCAGCCGCGTGGAGTGGCGCTTCAATCAAAGACACGTGTCTTGCTTTTACCTCTCCCCCTACCCGTTTTTCTCTCTTCTCTCAGTGGTAAAAAGGGCCGTTCCCCGAGCTTTTGTGCTTTTATCTAGTGTGTTCACCGTGTTTTTTACCGCGGCGGTTGGAGCTAAGCTAATACGAGGCCGTGCGTGTGTCAGACGGCGGTTGAATGTAAAAAGAACAAAAGGTCCATTTAAGGACTAGGGTACAAAGGCAGCGTGTGTGTCCTGAAAGAGAAAGAGAGAGAAAAAAGATACAGAACGAAGACGGGGAGGGTGGATGGATGGGTGTATGTTTTCCGGTGCTCAGGATGGAATGTGAGCACTTGTGTTGGGGTGGGTTAGTGTGTGTGTGTGGAGGGGGGCATCAGCTGTCAGAGGTTGGGATAAAGACAGGCTTCTCTTTATGAGTCTGGTAGCCTGCAGGGCTTCCTACACAGTATGGAAAAGTATGGAGTTTGAATTCAGTCATTTGCAGGCCTGGATTAGTTTTTTTTTTTTTTGGGGGGGGGGGGGGGAATGGAAAAGTATTTGTTTTTTCAGGCTACTAACCCTATTCTGCTTTCTAAAATATAAAAAATTTATACAAATGAAATGATCACACGAGCACATTGTTTTTAATTGTAATTGGAGCTGCCACAGAGTCCCCACATAGCACTTATTTTTTTAGAGAGCAAGTGGAGTTTGAGGGTAAAAACAAGTCAATGGAAGAGGAGTTACTGATTTTATGGGCAAGATGGCCCTCCCTCTCCCCATCACCCAGCATGATGCTAGTCAGCATAGACACATGCTAGCTTACTGCTAGCTTTTGTCTCCAAGGACGTTTAGTTGTCCATTGGTCCATTGTTGCAGCTTTACATGACTCTGAGGAAGCAGGTGCTAGCCCTCACTCTCCCAGTGTTCACTGTAATGTGACTGGGTGAGTCCTAGTTAGTTGTGAGTAGCTGGGTGGAATTAGAAACAGCTAAATTCGGTAGAAAGTGTGTGTGTGTGTGTGTATGTGCGCGTTGTGTGTGGGGGGGTGCTTTAGACAACATTACAGTCACGTAACTACCTCAAACAATAAGGGCATTTCAAACATAGACAATTACGAGGAAACGTGTGTTGGATTCCAACAAGTCTGGAAGAGTATGGAATTTTGAAATGGAAAATGTGTGGGAACCCTGAAATTGGTTTGCACTTTTTCATACAAAGACTAAAGGTGAGCCCTGTGGCGAAAATAACTTAACAATTACTGAAGACATCATGGCAAGTTTTGCTTTTCTGAGGACTGATGAATATGAGTAGATGAAGAGTAGGACACCTTGTTAAAAAGACCATGCAAATCTAGGAGAACAGATTTGTTTTAACTCATCAAGTAGAAGGAAAAAACAATAAAAAAAATGAAGAGTCAGTCAGACGTTTGTTTCTGTGGGATGCATGCAGTTGCTGTACACTGGTGTTTGCTGTTGTTTACTGAATGTTTATAATTGATTGTTTTATGTCACATGCAGTTTTTGTGTTCTACATGTACTGACAATCTGACAATACCACACTATTTTTCCTGAAAAGCATGCTGTGATTGTCGTGTTGCGTCGTCGCATTATTGTGATTCATGTTACACACACTCTTGAGAGAAATGCATCATCTGAGGGAAGCAAACAGGAAGACTCGTATTGTGCGCTGAATCTATAAATGCTCCAAAACAAAATACATCACACAGGATACGAACGCACATGCTGTACGTCTGACATGAGGTATAAATAGTAACATACCGGAAGCCTCAAATGTTTCTCTTACCCAGGGAAGAAGATGTATTTTGAGGAGCTGGAGCAGACCACAATCAATGGTCAGGATTGAAGCCTTGTGAGAAAGCTATACTGGTAAAACACATGCTGTATGTTGCTTGCTCTGGCTAAAATTGCTTTAAATCTGCTATACACAAAGTGCAAAATACAGGGGTTCTTGTTAGGTGCAAGAACCCTTAAATGACAACTGAGACTCAACTTTTTTTCTTTTAAAAGCTTACCTTGTATATCTGTATACTGTATGTCCAGTATTCATGATTCAAACTGCAGAACACTTAAGGAAATTTAAGAGGAACAGAATTTACCAAAAACTGGAATGCATGAAAAGTCAATGGCAGGAAGCCAATAGGCAGAGATACTCCTGCAAAACTGCAAGTGGCACAAAATGGTCAAAATGAGCATTTGCTTAAGCTAAAAATGTGTGCAACTCAAGTAAAACTTTGGCCTGGTAAAAACCAATAAGGGTTAATAAATGTTACTTAAAAAGTTATGTAACAACTGTTTGTTGGGTTTATAACATTTGTAAAATTTTGCTGCTCTAGGCAGATGAAACATAGCTGCGTTCCAAACTATACACTTCTGTACCTTACATTACAGATTACTAAAGGCTTTTCTAATGGCTTTTTACTATTTCTTGCACACTATTTTGTGTGAAAGTATCCAGTCTGAGATCTGCAATCGTACAGATGTAACTGTGTTTTTTCACCCTAAGCTTCAGTCCTGAAGCTCCTACATTCACTTCTCAAAGTTCATTGGTTAATCAATCTTTTAGGGTGGGTTTTAACAAAGGATGGGGCTGGGTTAGGACTGGTGACTAACACCTTTCTCTAATAAACCTTTCATAAAACTTTGTGGACAAAAGAAATCGCCTTTTTGGCAAATGACAACTCCATCACCCCCACCCCACTGGTGTTGACAGGTATGGGGTCACCCCCTGATTAATATAGGGCACTTCAAATACTTTCTACACAGCACCCTTTGAAAAATCAGTAAAGTGTCTGCTATTTTTTCTCAACATTGTCTGACTCCTACTCATTTCCTGTTGTGGTGTCAAAAGAAGAAATATGTTGAAATGAAGCAAAATATGGGGGGAAAGTCAGAGAGAGAAATGCAACCAAAAGCAGTAAACAAAATCTTAATTAGAGGTAAAGCAAGGCAAACTGTTACAATCCATTCTTGAACGGACTGCAACATGTAGGACTTTCTGAAGTGTCTTATTCTCTGGAAACATTTAATTGCAGCCTGTGTAACTGGATCACTTAGTAGACTTAAGAGCTCATGCATTACTCCCCAGTGTGCTGGTGTTTTTTATATCATGCATGCCTGAACAAAGTGCTTAGAGTGTTTGAATTTCAACCTGAACCCACAGCCCAATCACACTGAAAACTGAGCTGTCGTCAAGATTCCCCTTTTGAGCACTGTAGCCTGTCATATCCACAAGCCCGGAAAAGCCGCCGTAATGGAAAAAAGAGAAGGTAAGGAGAGAGAAGGGAGATGCTTTCAGAGCTGCATTACGCTGAGTGCCCCACTCTGTTCATGACTGTATTATGCAACAGCCAACAAGTCTCTCTAGTTTGGTTTCCAAGTTAGCTGATAACGCACCTTTGTTGAAACAGCACTGCCCAGTGAATAATTTCTGAAGATGCTGCTGATGAAATTTCAAAGAAATCGTTACTGTTACACATCAATACGCAGAAGTATTGCATGTTTTCCTCTCACTCGCCACAACTACAGCAATGTGTGTTAGTTGTTTAAAGAAGAAGGTGAGGCTAATACCATTAAAATCAAGACAAAATAAGGAATACTTGCTAAGGGGTAGTTTAGGCAATGGTGACATTCTTTGAACAACAGGTGGGCCAGAGCTTAAGGTTGGCTAGTGCTTATGAGCACAATCTGAAAACTACTTTTGAATATCTGTTGGCAAATCTAGCAACCAGAAAGCTTAGTTGTGAAAACAAAGATGGGGATTTTCTCTACTTCCTCCTAAAGGTTGGATTAAAAACATTTAAGTCATCCAAAAACTAAAAGTATATTAGACCAAACCTTCCAGAAACTGCCAAAGACATGTCCATTATGCCTTATTCCTATTAAGCCCATTCAAATTCACCCAGCCATTAATTTACCAAACCATTCCTTTATCCTAGCTTAATATATCTACATATGAATCCATCCTTACATTTAGTATTGGATATGGTTATGGCACTGCATTTTGACAAATACTCAAATACATGTTGGCATGTAGTGTCATGAAATGTCGGTGGTGAGCAGGAAACATGCACAATGCTGGGATAGTTGAAAAAATTTAATAAACACTAGAAAAACACGAAACCAAACTAGAAAACAAAACAGGAATCCAAGATAAGAAAACTTAGCAGGTATAAGAACATGAAATGACGTTAACGAAATGCAACGAGGACTAAAACACAGGGGTATATATACTAAACGATGCGGAGGAATTGCTCTGCAACTCTGGGACTCGGTGACTCGGTTCTTCTACTCTTTGATTCGGTTCTTTGACTCTGTGACTCGGTTCTTTGATTGGGTTCCTCGGTTCGTCGACATGGTTTGTCGACTTGAGAACTCGACTTCTGCGACATGACGTGTGACGTTGATGCTGTGAGGTGGCATGGAGGCGGGTCTTCCGGACTCGAAAGTAGTAATCCTTGCCGTGGAAGTGAAGCTTTCTAATGCGGCTGGTGACGTCTCTTGCCGTCTGAGTTGAGGTCTCCGCAGTCACGCGCAGCACCGTTTGAGTGGAAACTCCCTTTGTCGTCGGCCGCCGCTTCTGGACCTGAGGCTGAGGTTTTCGATCGCCGGGCTCCAGGTGCTGCATCTCTCCCAGCAACACGCTGGATAATTCTAGCACCCAAGGTGAAGAGCTTTTGTGGGCTGCCCCTTTTCCTGACAGAGCCACCTCGGGGACTCCATCGACTACTGGTTCGGACATGCGCTTCTCCTTGCGAGTTTGCCGCCTTCGTGGCGTGTCCCCAGTAGCCGATGCCGGTAGATATCCTCTCTGACTGTGCCACACAAGCAGGCCCAATTTCCTCCTCAACTCGCCCAACTCCAGTTCCTCACAACTTGCCTTATACTGCTTTATTTCCCGCAGTAACTTCTCACCTTCCTTAGAATCTCGTTCTGTCAGGAAATGTTGGTGGTGAGCAGGAAACATGTGCAATGCTGGGATAGTTGTACGAAGTGATGGAATTTAATAATAAACACTAGTAAAACACAACACGAAACCAAACTGGAAAACAAAACAGGAATCCAAGATACGAAAACTTAGCAGGTATACGAACATGAAATGACATTAACAAAACACAACGAGGACTGAAACACAGGGGTATATATACTAAACACAAATCTACAACACCTGGGAGACACGAAACAGCTGACGGGGGTGTGGCTAAGACGAACACGCAGACAACCAAAACACTGACACATGGCAACATGGGGGTGTACATCACATGTAGCTCATATGATCTACAAAGTATAACCACTTAAATATGCTCTCTCAATCAGACACTGCTTAGAAACACATGAACAGTAACAGTAATGTGGTAGGTGCTCGGAGGTAACTAAACAAGTGTCCAATAAATCCACCTGTACAATAACTTAATTAAACAAAGCTGGTGTAAACAGGCCTGTACAACAAAGCCCTGTCTATTTTTAATATAGAAATATGTCACAATAAGGTGTAATCCTGATCATTAAATTAATTGTCTACAATGGGACTGATCTACATCTAGCCCAAGCTGTAGATTGGCACAGTCCAGATTGTATGTGAAATTCACTGCGACACATTACATGAAGTTAAAGGCCCTCTATCTTTATTATTGTTTGGGCAATTTTTAAAATGCGAAGTCCAACTGCACTTCTGCAGTCATAACTAGTTGGATAGACACTGTTCTAAAATCTGATTGGTTAAAACATGCCTGAAGTCACATGTTTACTCATAAATACTGCATAAAGAATTTAATATAAACCTTTGTTCATTTGAATTTTGTTTACAATGAGCCTTAGACGTTGTCTACATTGTGAGTATGCCCTTGCATGCCAATTTGTAATACAAACATGCTTTGTTTTGTAAGAAGCCTGTATTTATCCAATTTCTACCACTGCAATGCTTATTTGCTATAATTGTATTATGTAATGTATCCCTTAAGGAACTGTATTATATTTGCAACAATGCATGCAGCTTTAAGTGAACTTTTACCACTTGTAACGTAATTGTTTGTAGTTTAAACCTGTAACACACATTCAATATATTACACAGTTCTTTGTGTTAAGTAGTTAAAATAGTAATGCTGCTGTGAAATATATTGCGATTGTTCTGTTAGCTTGCTATAGCTGTTAGTTAATGAGGTAAATGTGACCAGTAGTTGGTAGACAGCTTATTTCATCATTTCATTGTTGAAAATGGCTCTTAAATGTGATGCTACAGTGGGTGAGCTACTGACAGATGTTATTATTTTTTACCCTCCCATTCAAAAAATATGACTAGATGCTACTAGTCTGCATTATTAAGTTCACTTGCCACAGTTTTGACAAAATTTGCAATTACAGAAGTTATACTGTATATAAAAGCTAGCTTGACCTTCATACACGTGTTGCAAGGGTTTGTTAGCTATCTAGTTTAGAAAAGAAAAGTGTCAAGATAGAAAGTATGCACACAATTTGTGATATAAACATATTTGCAAAGGAATAAAATATAAATATAAATAATAATGTTTTCTGCATCTGAATCTGAATATTCACTCTTTTGCTTGAATGTCGCTCTACATCCTAACTGCAGTCAAGTTCATTTTATCCCATGACAACATGCTATTATAGTTCCATTAAAACATTTTGTTCTTTTCTTATAATAGTCTAACAATATATGTCAGAATGTCAAGAAGACTTCCAGCTGTTCAGTCCACAGTGTCCTCTGTGAAACCATGTCATTACTTCATCTCTTCTAGCAACTATAGGCAACCGAGCAATTATAGCTTTTGTCGAAGTCAATGCAGGTGTTTTTACTGTTAACCAGCAAGTCTACTTTTTCTTCCCTTACAAACTGACCCAGCTATGTGCTGGACACAAAAAAGAAATAGTTAAACCCAATAGCCTGAAGATGTTCAATACCAGAACCATCTCAATCAAATTAAAACATCCTGTGTAGACCAATAACCCTCAAGGCTCCAAACAGCTGCCAATTAATTTAAACATTTACTTGGTTTAAATTCTATTTGGTTTAATATTTCTTAAGCATCTCAGAAACGTCAAGATTGATACTGCAGAACACAGAAAGAAAGCATGTGTAAAACCCAACATCTTCTTGGGTTCCTCAGTATCTTTTTTTGTACAGCTCATAAGATACTACATTAAATAAAGTTCCCCGAATAAATCAGGGTACACCTGCAATATGAATACTCATTGTCTCATATTCTGCTGTGATAAACTGCTTAGCTGCGCAAATTACTCAGCAACTATTGTTTTTTATGAAGCCCTCTCTTTAGTAATCTTAACATTAGTCACAAGATAATGCAGACTAGAGCAGTGGTGGCCTAGTGACTAGGACATTGCCGTTTTGAACTGAAGGTCACAGGTTAAAGTCCTGGACCGGGCACTACTGAGGTAGCCTTGAGCAAGGTAGCGTCCCACTACACTGCTCCCCGGGTGCTGTTGATAGTTGCCCACTGCTCCACGTGTGATGGGTTAAATGCAGAGCTCTCATTTCATTGTGGTGCTTGAGTTTATTAACAATGACAAATAGTCACTTTCACTTACTTCACTTCAGGAGTTCTCACTCATTTAACACACACCACAATCAAGCGAACACTGCTTTTACTTTGATCACACATGATCAACTGTTTAAAAACTGAGACCAACTGATTACAGGAGAGGAGACCCACTGGCCCTTTGCAGATTTGACACCTTACTTAAACCTTTTTTAGTTTTTGGAGAGTAACGGAATTGGTGCCAGAAAACTTTGCAGTCACACACAAGAAGCCCTACCAAACAGCAAGCTTGGAGCATATCATCAAGGTACATTTTTCACCTATGCAGATTATAAGATGAAGGTACATCATATAGACATAAAAACTAAATTTGTGTGTATGTATGTGTGTTGGTCTGTCTGTCTGTCCACCTAAGCCAGAAACAGTGAATTCATACACAGGCCTGGATTCCAGCAGAGTTACTGTGCGCATCGACGCTGCCATTGTTTCATTCTGGCCAACGGCAAACAAAAGCTTATTCTCTCTCTCTCGCTCTCTCTCTCTATATATATATATAAATGCAGAGGTCACATTTTGTTGTAGTGCTTGTGTTCAAATGACAAATAGTCACTTCACTATTATATGTGCAATCTCTCTTCCTTTTGCTCTATCTCTCTCTCTCTCTCTCTCTCTCTCTCTCTCTCTCACCCTCTCTCTCTCTATCTCTCTATCTCTTTCTATATATATTTTTTCTTTTTCTCCCTTTCTCTCACTTTCTCTCTGTCTCTCTCTCTCTCTTTCCCTCCCTCCTAACCCACTGACTCTGACCTACATCCCCTGCAGGGTTAGCAGTCATGCTTGCAGTATTCACTTTCCTCACAGCCAGCTACTTTTGATTATAGAAGATGGAGGGAGAGAGGGTGGTGGGTGGAAACATGGATTTCCCATTTAGGACCCTTTACTAGACTTATCAGGCTAATTAATTACACAATTTACTGACACTTTCTCGCCCTGGTCTATCGGACTGAAGAGGGAAATCCATTGCCGCCCACCGCTTTCAATCCATTCAGCAGTCTCTCGGTTCAGGGAGGCCTTTCACTCTTTCAATATGTCTGTAGTAGGTGGGATAAATCAAACTGGAACACATTAAAGAACAGGCTGTGAATATATAATATTGTATAATATACAGTCTGTGGTCAGATGTTGGCATTTCAGTAATTACTGCTGAAGCAGTGATGTATGAGAACATGTCATTGTTTTGTAGGTAAGGATGATCTCAAGGGCCCAACACTGACAGAGGATGCTCAAAAAACTATGTAAAAAAGAATATTAGAACATTGGTGACCTAGCCCACTACACTGCTCCCTGGCGCTGTTGATAGCTGCCTGCTACTTCACGTGTGCGCGTATGATGGGTTAAATGCAGAGGTCACATTTTGTTGTAGTGCTTGAGTGTGTTCACAATGACAAATATTCACTGTCCTAACCACTTTCCAACACTGCCACTAATTGTATTGTTACAGTTTCCTTCGTTGTGTTATAAAAATAATGTTAGCATAATGGAATTTGTTATTATGCAGTGACTCTAAACAAAAATCTTTAAAACTTCACTTTAGCGTAGATAGGTTGAAGTCCTACCTTGAAACATTTGCTTAGAACAAATGTGTTTGTGGGCAGAGCATGAGTGCGATGGTGTAATATATATGTGGCAGTCCCTAGAAACTTATCAAATATTGCTGATGTCTGTAAGGCTTGGGAACTATAAATATCAAGCTCTATTTATACTCTAATCATGTGTATAAATTAATAAAAGTAATAAAACTTTCACTGTCATTTATTGAAATGTTCCTGTTTTGAAACAGCAAACTCCAAACACCAGCAAAACTTAACAGGAGATTTTAATGTGACCAGGCTATTAACTTTACCTGTTATCTGAATCAATTTAGAATCAACAGGATCCTCCAGACTACAGATGGATTGCCCTGCCTCTGTGTAAACTACTCACCAATATCTTAGTTGACCTTAACATAATAAAGTGAAGCGAAAGTGACTATTTGTCATTTAGAACATACTCAAGCAACTCAACGAAATGTGACTTCTGCATTTAATCCATCACACATGCACACGTACAGTGGGCAGCTATGAACAGTACCCGAGAAGCAGTGTAGTGGGACAGTACCTTGCTTAAGGGTACCTCAGTAGTGCCCAGGCTGGGACTTGAACCTGCGACCTTCAGGTCCCAAGGACAATGTCCTAATCACAACCCACATATCACCTCAAAATAGTTAATCAGTTCTGGCTCCAATACTTTTGCATTGCTGGAAATGAATTGTAAACACAAAGCCAATTTTGTAATGGGGTTTAATGCAGTTATCAGAGATGATCAGTTCACTAAGTAGTTAGGCTTACAGTGTTCATTATACTACTGATATAAAGTGGAGGAAATAATTATTTGACCTCGCTGATTTTGTTGAAGTTTTTCCAATGACAAAGAAATGAAAAGTCTCAGAACAGTATCATTTTAATGGTAGGTTTATTTTAACAGTGACAGATAGCA